>OX439484.1:103360429-103847228 GCA_949320155.1 Melangyna quadrimaculata
AAAAAATATATATAAAAAGCCGTGATGCAAATATCTTTTGCATTAAGAACTTTTTTTTAGGAAATATGTTTTAAGCTACACAGATTAATACTTGGTGCAACTCTGATGGAATGTTTAATAAACCTTACAAATTAAATATGCAAATGAAAATTTGAAGTTTCTCTTTTTGATATTCCTCAGAAGAGGATTGGAATTAGTGTAGAATATTATTGGCCGAGTAACAACACACAAATTGCGTGATTGTTCCGATGACATACAATTAAAGAAAAATAAAAAACGTATTTCTGAATGAAAATACTAGTTTAGGTATACTGAAAAAGAGTTGAAGGTTGACAAATCGTCTGTCTAGATTCAAGGGCAACACTCAACAGAAAACATTCAAAAGCATTAACCAAGCTCACGCACCTGACTCTCACTGTACACAAAATTCTTAAAATTTCACGCCTTTTTGAGCTCATATCTTATCAAACATCTGTCATCATAAAATATTTTTTACTGCCGCGCGCCGCACTGATATGAAACTTAATAAAACCATTTTATTCTTTTCACGCAATTCTCGCCATCACCATAATAATTGTTCTACCAATACCTTTCGATAGCACGCACTGCAAAGCGTACTGCCAACTGCCAGTCTCATATAGTAAGCCAACCCAAATATGGTAACCAACCCACTTGCAATTTACTCATTAACCTACCAGACAACTTACGCAGTACCTTCATATATACAATGCGCTTGATTCGTGCAATTAAAAAAAAATCAAAATGTCGATGCAATTTAACAGATATGTATATTATGTACTTTGTGGCTCATAGTGGGGCAGATCATATAGCGAAACGGAGAAATTAAAAATATACCTTCATAAATAAACAAAACTTATTTAATAAATAAAAAAAAGTAAAAATTAAGGTCGCTAATTTGAAGAGTTGTACGAATAGAATAGAGCACCTGCTCAAAACTCCACTTTTTCGAGTAGGAGCTCCACTTGGTATAAATAAAAATATATTTTATGTATATTTAAAAATCTAATAAATAAATGGATTTTCATAAGCATTTGCTTTGTTTTATTATGGAGGACCTGTTCTTAGAAAGTGCTCCATTTTATTTCTACGATCCGAAGTGCGCCGCGCCGGTCATACAGCCTTGTTGTTGACAGCTGTCATGTGTGAAATTGTGGAAATCTTCTACCGAAATTATGTTGTTGCGTAACGAATCGAAATTTGTTTTTTTTTTTTTTATAATGTACTTTTTTGACTTACAGTGGTCTAATTGATCTAGATATTTAAGGAGATTGGATCAGCTCAAACCCAAAGAGATCTGTTCTTGATCTTGTTTAAAACGAGCAGCACTCGTTTTAATAAAAACATTTAAACTGCGCCATCGGGCATTTAGCCAAATTGTTATCGACAATTCATGTCATCAAAAATTCAACACAACTAACGAGTGCCATCCGTCACAGCTCGCGAGCAGCTTTTTGTCAGACATTATGTTGCATCCATGTATGCAATTTTTATTCAAATAAAAACAAACCTATGTTTTTGACAGCATCTAGCTGATGACCCTGCTATCAAACTTAGGCGGAGCGCATCATCTTGTATTTAAGGTCATTTGAGCTTTTGGATTACATATTTTTGAATTAAACATACCATCAAAATAGAAACAAAAATTCTTTGAGAAATATTTTTAAATTAATACCTTTTTAATGATTAAAAAAGCAAGAAACATCAAATGGATAGAAAAAAGAAAAATAAAAAATTATTTTTTTTTGTCAACGAACAAATCTCACAATTTATTCGAACACTATTTATTTGATTTAGCTTAATTTTTGTGTCTATTCTTTCCCAATGTGAGGCTGTGCAATTGGTTAGGGTTTTGTACTCAAAATTAAGAACTACCTATTCCTATATACTTGACACAATCACATGCCGCTTCAACTATTAGCTATCACTCCAACCAAACCAAAAAAAAAGTCAAAAAGCCAATGCGCAGTTTTTATTTTAATTGACAATAATTTTTAGCAGCAGTTTCAGGCTAGTAAATAAATACAACAACGTGGTGGGCGGGCAGTGACGGCGGGGGACGGTAGCAGCGGCCGGCGCGCGCAGTGATGGTATTTTATCAAGAAATCAAAATTATAAGGCGCGTGTTTGCTAGCCGGCAACGACCACAATTATCGCTCGTAATCATGGTGAGCTTAGATTTTTTTTTTTACAAATTCTCTCCAAACCCTGAGTGTATCTATGAGTCGGTATACACCGAAGTAAGTGTTTGCTGTGAATTTTAAGTAGCTGCTGCTGTCAATATACACGAATTAGATACGTGCTGCGACTTCCATTTCTAGATATAATATGCACATACCTATATATCTATGTTTATAAAAAAAAGGTACAAATGTATATATGTATACCTATTTATTTACGCTGTGGTGCATGTAGTTAATCGCTTGAGCCATCGACCAATCCCACACTTTTTTTTTGTGTCGCAAAGAGATACCGCCATCGAAGATCATCGACGAACAACGGTTGCAGCTGGAATGTGCATAGGGATGCAAACGATACCTCGATGTTTTTGTCTTAAAACATCGATGTTTGCCATCGATGTTTCGAATCCGAAAACATCGATGTATCGATGTTATTTGGAGCGATGTTTTTTGGTTTTCTTGTGACACAGAATTTTTAAAATTGCCTGCTTTTGCACGCGGAGTTTGTGTTGCTTGGCTTGTGATCACAGCCAAAAACTTGTTTTTTCATTGAACGCGCCCATTCATTCTTCCCCAAGATAGTTGACAGTGCCAGCTGGACAATATCATTAATAAAGCGGAAATAAAAGAATAAAGAACAAAAGAATATGAACAAACGCCTTTAAAAAATTGAATTCAATTGTATTCTGGTACTAGCAACTACATTAGGTCCAAGATTCAAATTACTCCATTGAAAGGATCATAAAATAATTTCTTATTTGAATGACTTCATAAGAGATGAAAGGAATGTGGCCAATATTTTAGATTCTTCCGAAGAGTCCGAAAAAGAAAAAAGGCTTTTTGATATTTGGATATATCACAAAAATTTGGTGCATCTAAACATCAAGTGCAAACAGTCCTCTTCCTCCATCTTCACAACAACGGAGTGCAGATTTATCTGGGGTCAGCTGTAGCAACTATAACTCAAAATCTGGTAGAAATGTGGAATATTTACCAAATATTTGCCCATTTTGGCTACGTGCGTTGGTTCCAAGTGAACGACTTTTCTCTAAAGCTGTGGCAACTATTACCTGTTGGTTAATAGTTGCCACAGCTTTAGAAAACACCGTTTGAGAGGGAAAAGATTGACCAAGTTGTTATTTTTAAATTATGTTTTGAATTAATAAAGTAATAAATTTTTCCTTATTTCTAAATGACTGCTTATCTCTTTTCTTTTGGGTAGAACCTAAGCACTTTATAAGTACTTTTTAGATGGCTCGCTAAAAAATTAAAGAAAAGAGAAATGAGAAGTCCTTAGCTTTTCAAAAAACATCGATGTTTCGAAACATCGATGTTTTTGAGGCCGATGTTTTTGACATCGATGTTTTTTCTTAGAAACATCGATACATCGAACCATCGATGTTTTTTTGTACGATGGTTGCATCCCTAAATGTGCACGATTGGAAGTTATGTTGCACCATTAAGATAGACGCTTTCTGTATCTAGCATCTGACGTGAGTTGCTTGTTTGTGAAGCAACTCTTCTAAGGTACAAGCACATGCACAAGTATATACCACAACACCTTCTGTGGACGCTGCTGCTTGAGAATACAGACGACGTATAGCATTCACAGTAATACAATTCAGTAAAAAATCGCATTAGATGATAAAAACAAAAAGATAGGATAGTCTGAAACGAATAAGGCGTAGATATATTATTCCCCATGATATAAATATCCCAGTTCAAAAGTTTTCTAATTGGATCATCCTGGGCAGTTTTATGAGGTGGTCTCGTTGCGTTTCTTATACTACTTGAGGCTTGACGTGTTGATGGCACATAATTGTGCTTCGTCTTAACTAACCCTTGCCGTCGGAGTGATTCCGCTATGACGCAATTGCAATTTTAATTTTTGTATTTACCTACCTATTATATACATATGTTTAATCCATAGGAATGTCTTCAAATGGGACTGTAAAAAAGGTTATACTTATTTAGTTTATTCACTCGCCTTTCATTTTTTTTTTTTTTTTTTTTGACCTTACAATCAAATGTTTAAGTGTCTTTAAGGCGTGTGGTTAAAAACCTTAGATCATGTTTCAGATCGTTACGTTTATCATCATTGCAGGTAAAAACAATCCAGAAAAATGCTTGAACAAATGAGGTTAGCTTTGCACTACTTCGCGGATCATAAAACTTCTAAATTGGTAGTAGTCCCTAGCATATTGGTTAGTGCGTTGGACTGTCACGCTGGATGTCTTGGTTTAATTGGTTTTATTCTCAGCCTCGTCCACTTAAATACTAAAAACTTTTTTTTTCAGGGCTACTGCCTCTTGCGAGGAATTGACAAATCCTCCAAGAGTCATGAAAATTGTCATAAAAAGTGCTTCTCGTCTAGCCGTTCGGATTCGACATAAAAATTGAAGGTACCCTGGCCATCCATTCCTGTCGATACACAAACACAGGTATGGTTGAGAGTTGTAAGTCACTAGGCTCTGGCTCTTCACGAGCTGTTGCGCCAGCATATTTATTTATACTATCGTATCGCCTACTGGCCGAAATTCGACCACCAAAAACTCACATTGACGGACTCTAGAGCCAAATAATTTGTTTGAAAATTAAACCACACACATTTTTTTGTTTTAAAATTTAATTTTTTTTAAATACTCAAACTGATAGGCAGTGTAAAAATAAAATAGTCCAACAGTGTGTCTCAGGTACATTCTGCACATCTTCGCAACTATGGCTTTCTAACAATATAAAATGTATCCAAATCGGTTCAATACTATTTCAGAAAATGGTACCACAAAATTTTTACTAAGGCTATTTATGCATACCAGTATCGCCCACTGGCCGAAATTCGTCCACCCAAAACTCACATTCACAGCCTCTACAGTCAAACTATTTGTTTTAAAATTAAATCACAAAATATTTTTTTTTGTTTTAAATTTTTTTTAATACGCAGAGTGTGTTAATGCGTGTTTCAGGTATATTCTGCACATCTCCGCACCTATGGCTCTCCAACCATATACAATTTATCGAAATCGGTTGGATACTTTTTGAGCAAATGGTACCACAAACTTTTTTTAAGGCTATTTATATATAGATATGATATACCTATATAGATTTAAATTGGTAAATTGTAGATTTTGCGTGTAAAACTTAGAATTTTTCACTTAAAATTGGTAAAAGTCCAGTGTCTTATTTTCATAATCCGTTCCGGAATTTAAAACCGTAAGTGGCCCACCCAAGGTATTGCTGTCCAAGAATACTGTTGACATTGGTGCTTGCCTGGTGACCGAGCGGGTCAGTGACCCAAAGAGGGATTTAAAATCCCTGTATTGTGTGAACAAAAAAGTTCGGAATTCTAGTAATGTCATCGCGTCATAAAACCGGTAGATCCATTATCTAAGAAATATTATTCTTAACAATTGTTGCTGCTCACTTTTTTCTCTAAGACCAAAATCTACTTACCGACATAATTCAATACACAATTATATAATATAGGCGCAAAATTTTCAACAACCTAATACCTATTAAGGTTTTAGTATACGATACTACTTAACATTTTATTAATTTTAAACAAAAACAGTTTCTAAATTTTAAATACTTTTTAACTTGTATCATAGTAAACTCATTTCCGTTATAAACATCAGCTGAACACGTCCAAAAATGTGTCAGCGCGTGTATTCACAAACATCCGTGGTATTAACATTTATAAATGTCAAAGTGTCATATGGATTAAATGCGATACTAAAAATATAAGATATACATTTGGTGATTTAAACTTTAGTAAAATGTTAGGAGATAGTATAGGCAGGTGTAACACACTTATAAATGAAAGAAAAAAGTACAGGGGACGCTACCAGGTGGAAGAGAGCGACTTACCATCTCTTAAAATACTCCAATTCTTGAGAGGAATACATCTGGTGGAAGAGCTGTAAGATGAGCAGGCCTCATCTAGCTCTAGGTGGGGGGCACAAAGATTTTAAGGTCGCAGTGCAATAACCCTCAATATTTTATTCATTCATAGAAATATTACGATGCTAAACTCCTTTATAATTACAAAAATTAAATTTTTACGTAATATACTAAAAATGATTTAACATCGTACTAAATCGACTAAAATATTGTACTTAACTTAATCGTCCACCTAAAAAAACTAAAAAGGTTTTTTTTAGGGCTAGTGCCTCTTGCGAGGCATTGACAAATCCTCCAAGAGTATAACTTGTCATGAATAAGTGCTTCTCGTCTAGCCGTTCGGATTCGGAATAAAAATGTAGATTCCTTCCATTCCTGTCGACACGCGCACAGTTGCGAGTTGGTATTCACTAGGCCCAGGTTCTTCGCGAGCCGTTGCGCCCTAATTTATTTTATTTTTAATAAACTCAGAGTGTTCCAGTGCGACCTCCTACCTACAGACAGTTAAATTCAAGTTTAAGGACATCCCAAACATTCCTCTTTAACTAAACTCTTACCATCACCGTTCTCGCTGAACTGTTATAAAGTTTTGATTAAGCAAAAATTCTTTCCATTTCAACTGTATCTTTTCCGATTATAATCCATATGTTTTACACCGTTTACGTGTGAGCTTCTTACCCTTACCCTCTCTTAACAAAAGTATCAAACTTTCATTCCGAAATCATGCAGTCAGTGTTATTAAATGAAACCGAAAAATATGTTAACATATTTTTATGCCTGTTAATTGTCAAAAAGAAATCCCAGCCACATACACAATTCCATGACTTTTGATATACCGCGCGATAAAGCTCTATCTCTCTATTTGTTGCATTGAAAGGTTACTCACATGACACGACTCGGCACATACTTTCTCGTACACTATACATTGATAGGACCTCAAAAGATGAAATACGACTCCGACACGAGTGTTTTTGCCTGGCTCAGGCTGTCACAAGCAGGGTTGTCAGATTGTGCGATTTATCGCCAAATGTGCGATTTGAAATTTTATTTGGCGACGCGAAAATCGGTTTGGCGATGTACCCCAAAAAAGGCGATATATTTAGTTTTTGGCGATTTTTTGAATTGAAATTCTAATATTCTTTTCTCAAATGTTCACTTTAACCTTACATCTTTTTCATCGCTATTTGCGCTGAACGCACCCCAAAACTAAAATTGTATCCGTAAAATACGTATGTATGTCAAAACAAACTACTTTGATAGTTAACCAAATCAAAGAAAGTGGATTAGCACGTTGCAAAATTTTCGACTGCGATATACATACGTTCGCTCAAAACTGACTTAGAACGGCATGCTGTAAGATCTAGCCGTGTTGCAAGAATTTTTATTTGGTTTTGTTTATTTATTTTTTTTTTTTAATATGATTTTTTTTGATATTAAAACAACAAATTGCTGAATTTTTTTTTCATTTTTAAATTTGGGTTGAAAATTTTGAAATTTGGCGATTTTTCGGCGATTTAAATTTTAATTTTGGCGATTTCGCTTTTTAAAACCTGAAAACCCTGGTCACAAGCACTCTGTCCGGAGTTGGTACCAAGCCACATTATGTACGATAGAGGCAAAGGAACCCAACCTGGTCAAACACGGAACCCATGACGACAACTACAACTATACACTAGTGTTACTGCACTGTCAGATCTTATACCCGATAATGCCAAATGCAGTTGTGCCACTTGAGATTTATTTTTGTTTTCTTTTTATTTTATTGACTATCTGATTCACATTTTTTGTTTTTTTTTTTCAATATTAATACACAAAATTGTGAGTTTTCCTAGATTCAGAACAAAAATAAAATCAAACATTAGGGAAAAGCCAAAATCAATGAATGGGCGGATACCTGAATCAACAAAATTAAACGTTGATTGCAATTCAATTACCTATACACCCTCCAAAATGCGGTTCATAAAAGAATTACGAATAATGAAAAATCGAAAATTAATTTACTCCTGGCGCTTAGTTTATCTTTTGAAGAAGATGCTGCCACCAAGAAGGGAAAGGGATATCAATAGATGTTATGTTCGAAAGTAGAAAGGAGAAAATACTTATGGCAATTTATCTTGAAGTCACACAACCGTTTTTCAGTACAATGAGAATATGCCTTTGTGCACGTCATACTTTTGTCTTGAGTTTATATATATTACAGGCATTGACAATAGCAACGCGCGAGGCAGGCAGGAGCAAGATATCCTCAACAATGTCATTCATACGCACGTCGATTTAATATCGAGTTCTTTAATTTTCTCCATCGGATGGCATTGTGTATAGCTCTTGATATTTTTGACATATTGAAATGTAAAAGTAGGTAGATATGTACAGGGTGGGACAAATAAATGCAATAAAACGAACAAAATTAAATTGTGTCCATGTATTATGTCTTTATTAGTAAGAAAAAACATTTTCATTAATTATGGATACCTATACAACTTCGTTCAAATGGCTGCATCGATAGCGCATTTTGTCACTTCAATTTTCCTTAACCTTGCTGATGGTTTAGGGCTGGAGCTCACGGATTGCTTGGGTGATTATGACCTTAAGTGCTATAATCGTCACCGGATTGTTGGCATAACATCAGTTCTTCAAGGTTCCCCACAAAAAAAGTCCAAAGGGGTCAAATCGAAGCTCCGAGGCAGCCAATTGACATCGCCAAGACGGCTGATAAAACGATTTGGGAATTTGGTGCGCAAAAGATTGATTGTAGCATGGGCTGTGTGGCATGGCGCGCCATCATGCATGAACTAGAGGTCCAAATCCATATGTCTTCAATAACAGTAAAAAAAAAGTTGTTTAACATGGCTCTGCAACGCCCACCGTTTGACTGAAACGTTGTTCCCAGCCTCATTTTCGAAGAAAAATGGTCCAATGATGACAACTCTCCACAATCCGCACCAAACTATCACTCTCTATGGATGCATTGGCTTCTCGGCAGTGACGTGCGGGTTTTCCGAGTCCTTTCGTTTGTTAGCGTCGTTGTCCAATTCAAGCTACTCTAAGACCAAAACTGCGAAGCGTAAAGTGACTCATTTCGCTCCGTGTAGGTATAAGTCTGACTTTCAAGATTTCGTGCGGGAAACAGCTGTCAGTGTCAAAATATTAAAAAATATTTTTATATTAAGCGCGCGCTAAAGGGGTTGTGAATACCCTTAAAGTGAAAATCACAGCACGAGCGATTAGGTCGGTTAGAGGGGATTTGAAAGGAGAAACCGATGTACATTGGTTTTGAATGTCTGTAGATCACAATGGGAGGGGAAGATAGAGCTGGGTAGAGCATTCCACATTCGTGTAGTGCGACTAAAGAAAGAATCTGTGTACTTAACAGTACGTCCGAAGTTGGGCTCAAGGGTAAACTGATGGGCATTCCTAGAAGCGCGAGTATTACAGTTGAATTGTTTAAGGGGAGGAATGCAACTGGCTATTTCACTAGAGCAATGTTTGTTAAAATAACGGTAAAATAACGAAAGGCATGAAACATTTCGACGGTGCTCCAGAGATGTTAACGTTTCCGTTATAGTTCTTTCACCTATCATTTTAAGAGCTCTCTTTTGAATTCTATCCAATAGACTCAATTGGGTTATTGGAGCACCTGCCCAAATATGGGAGTTGTACTCAAGTTTTGGACGAATAAAGGCTTTGTAGATCACAGCCAGATCAGACGGGGAGAAAAATTTCTTGCATCGACGGAGAAAACCTGAACACCTAGCAGCATTTTTGGCGATGTTAAATATGTGGTCGTTCCACAAAAGGTGGTCTGTGACGCACATACCGAGGACTGAAAGCTGTTTAGTTTCCTCTATGCAAGTGCCGCTCCTGGTTAGCAGCATTGGGGGTGGGTTCCGCTTTAACGACAGGAGACAGCATTGAGTTTTAGAAGCATTAAATTCTACACGGTTTTGTATTCCCCACTGCACAATACTGTCAAGATCAGAATTTAATGAGCTTATGATACGCTGCCATTCAAGTTCCACATCCGAAGGACATGGATGTGAATCAAGAAACGAATATGAAAAGCTGAGGGTACTGTCGTCAGCAAAACAGTTTAATGGATTAGAAGTTTCAGATAAGAGATCGCTTATGAATATTAGGAAGAAGGTCGGAGACAAAACGGAGCCCTGGGGCACACCAGCATTTATTTTGTGGATTTCAGACTTGAAACCGTCCAATACAACTTGTATTGAATACAACTTGTATTGAGCGGTCCGAAAGGTAATTTCTAATCCAACGAAGAAGAGATTCATCGATACCAAATGCACGCATTTTCGATAAGAGAGCTTGATGCCAAACTCTATCAAATGCTTTTGAAATATCAAGCGCAATAATCTTACTTTCTCCAAAACGATGTAAAGATTTGTGCCACTGTTCGGTGAGATATACCATCAGATCACCAGTGGACATATTGCTACGAAAGCCGTACTGCCGGTCATTAAGAAGCTTTCGTTCTTCGAGATATTTCTTTAGCTGAAAATTAATCAGCGTTTCCATGACCTTGGAAAGAAGGGACGTAAGCGCAATTGGTCGATAGTTGGAGGGGGAAGAAGACACGCCTTTTTTAGTGACAGGCTGGACAAATGCTGTTTTCCATCCACTCGGAAAGAGACCAGTAGATTAGGACAGATGGAAAAGCTTACGCAGTGGTTTTGCCAGCGTTGAAGAACACCTCTTCAGAACAATGGGAGGGATACTATCTGGGCCAGCGAATTTGTGAACGTCGAGATCTTTTAGAACTCTAGCAACTGCACGAGTGCGAAAGAAGATTTGTCCCATAAAATCATTTACGCTCTCAAGTACAGGAGGAGTCATAACACTTTCTGGCAGCGTCGAATTAACAGCAAACTGTCCTGCAAGCAAATTGGCTTTATCTTGCGAGCTGACAAAAGGAGTATCATTGAAGACGAGCGTTGGAACCGAGGACGAGGTGGTGTTTCGTATGTTTTTTACAAATGACCAGAAATTTTTACTACCTTTGGGACATTGTAGTATTTTTTGCCGTAACTTTTGATCATGTGAAAATTTGTTTCGTCGAATATGAACGTTACATGTCTTTCTAGCTTGTTGAAACTTTTTCCGGTTTTCCTCAGTAGGGTTGGCTTTGTAACTACGGAAACTTACTTCTCTGACCCTAATAACCTCTTTACAGCTTCAATTAAACCATGAGTTTTCCTTGGGATTGATAGATTTTACCCTATTCAGGATAAAATTTCTCATTCCACAAAGAATTAAATTTGTGATCATATCTGTACTGGCATCTACGTCACTATCGAGGAAGCATAGTGACCAGTTAAAGCTCCTGAAAAAATCATTGATACCGTCCCAGTTGGCTTTCTCATATTGCCAAACGGTTCTCTTGGGAGATTTTTCTCTAGGTAGGATCTAGCCCAAAGCCCAATTACCGCTGAAGTGCGCCGTTTTGATACCATAACTCGTTTGAACCTGTGGATGGAATTGAAGAGAGAAAATATGGGCATATCCTCAGGATATGGTCCCTTTTTATTTAGTTTAGAATAGGATTTTGTTGTAGCTTTTAGCACAATCATCAGAAAGTGGATCACTCACTCAACCAGATCAGCACCCGCACCCGCACCATCCACAGTTAGCCCACTAGGCAGTTCGTTGGCTGGCACTGGAGCGTCCACTGATCTGATTGGATGATCATCCGGCTGCTGTGCACCATAAACCCCCACCAGAACCCTAGTCCACTACCTTGTGATCATAGGGAATCGACGGAAGGTATAATGCAGAAGTAGCCGAAATTTGTCTTAGAGCCATTTCGTCGCGTTGAGAAAAGAAATCAAGTCTTTGATCTTCATTTCAGAAAGTTCGTTAATGTCGTCAAAGAATGCTCTTCCGAGTGACTGTTTTCTAGCTTTGGCCAGAGCAGGGCATTTGCAGAGGAAATGAACTACTGTTTTCTTTTCCTGCTGGTCCTCACAGCTCCGACAGTGAGTATTGTGAGGTATGCCCAGCTTCGCTGCATGCTCTCCTATTGGCCAGTGTCCGCTACAGGTTGCAACTACCCTGGCTATGTCTTGCCTGGGTCTGCGTATTAGATCAATTGTTCGGTTCTTGTCATAGGTGGGCCAAATCTTCCTAGATATAATACAGTTTGATAAACTGCTCCACCTACGGTTTGCTTTAGTAAGATTGTAACGAAAGCTACATATATTTTACTATGAGATGTTCAAAGGCATAAAGGAGAAGTATTATTGGGTTGAAGGCAAACCAGAACCATGACGCTGGGGAAAAACATACGTTACCAAAATAAATTATCAACCCTTCAAATAAAACTCCTTAAAACCTTCCCCTTTGTTACTCCACCATATTGACTCGAGTTTTACAGGGACCTCAAGCCAGTCCAGGAAGCAAAAGAGAAGGGTGAACAGTCCACGTCCGCTTGGCATGCTAGCTCTAGCACGTTCTAGCTCGTCTGCGGGTGGGTTCTTGCTGACGTAATGACTGAACGGTTGTTACGTACATACATGCCAACATTTTGTGTACTTAAGTTGCGAGGCCTATACGGTTCCAAATGATTTTTTTTTGTTGTTATCTTTACATACTGGAGGTGTGAGAGCTTTGGTGAAATGGCCCTCGGAGGAATTCCCAACGCTCAAAAAAAATCACTGTGAATACTAATCACAGTGAGATATAAACCATGGTTACCACGCCCGCATTTTTTTAGCAACCCTAAAAGTGTTTATTATATCAAGACGAAGCTCTAACTCCTACATCCTAGCAGTAGGTTTAATCTTGATATTTTTGTTTTCTCTTTTTTTTTATCATCATAACTATTACCGAATTCGACTAAAACTAAAAAAAAAAAACTATACTTAGCCCATCAAAAAGAAAATTTGTATATAACTAGAAACAGTTATTACTTACATCCGTAATCTTCACTGCGGCAGCTAAATCTCAAAAAAAAAATTCTTCCCGATTTGTATCTAAGAAGCAAGAAAAATTATTTTATACCATCGCTGTCGTTGGCGTCATAAAAGGACTTTGTCACATCCACCATCTTAATCTTTACCAAAATAAATTAATTTTGAATTAAATACACTCAAATGAAAACATTGCATGTTTAACATGCTGACCAGTGTGCACCAAAATAATAAAAAAAAAATGTAAACCATTCAATTCGTTTTATGTTGAAATATACATAATTAAAATTTTATTAAATGTCTGTAGATCACAATGGGAGGGGAAGATAGAGCTGGGTAGAGCATTCCACATTCGTGTAGTGCGACTAAAGAAAGAATCTGTGTACTTAACAGTACGTCCGAAGTTGGGCTCAAGTGTAAACTGATGGGCATTCCTAGAAGCGCGAGTATTACAGTTGAATTGTTTAAGGGGAGGAATGCAACTGGCTATTTCACTAGAGCAATGTTTGTTAAAATAACGGTAAAATAACGAAAGGCATGAAACATTTCGACGGTGCTCCAGAGATGTTAACGTTTCCGTTATAGTTCTTTCACCTATCATTTTAAGAGCTCTCTTTTGAATTCTATCCAATAGACTCAATTGGGTTATTGGAGCACCTGCCCAAATATGGGAGTTGTACTCAAGTTTTGGACGAATAAAGGCTTTGTAGATCACAGCCAGATCAGACGGGGAGAAAAATTTCTTGCATCGACGGAGAAAACCTGAACACCTAGCAGCATTTTTGGCGATGTTAAATATGTGGTCGTTCCACAAAAGGTGGTCTGTGACGCACATACCGAGGACTGAAAGCTGTTTAGTTTCCTCTATGCAAGTGCCGCTCCTGGTTAGCAGCATTGGGGGTGGGTTCCGCTTTAACGACAGGAGACAGCATTGAGTTTTAGAAGCATTAAATTCTACACGGTTTTGTATTCCCCACTGCACAATACTGTCAAGATCAGAATTTAATGAGCTTATGATACGCTGCCATTCAAGTTCCACATCCGAAGGACATGGATGTGAATCAAGAAACGAATATGAAAAGCTGAGGGTACTGTCGTCAGCAAAACAGTTTAATGGATTAGAAGTTTCAGATAAGAGATCGCTTATGAATATTAGGAAGAAGGTCGGAGACAAAACGGAGCCCTGGGGCACACCAGCATTTATTTTGTGGATTTCAGATTTGAAACCGTCCAATACAACTTGTATTGAATACAACTTGTATTGAGCGGTCCGAAAGGTAATTTCTAATCCAACGAAGAAGAGATTCATCGATACCAAATGCACGCATTTTCGATAAGAGAGCTTGATGCCAAACTCTATCAAATGCTTTTGAAATATCAAGCGCAATAATCTTACTTTCTCCAAAACGATGTAAAGATTTGTGCCACTGTTCGGTGAGATATACCATCAGATCACCAGTGGACATATTGCTACGAAAGCCGTACTGCCGGTCATTAAGAAGCTTTCGTTCTTCGAGATATTTCTTTAGCTGAAAATTAATCAGCGTTTCCATGACCTTGGAAAGAAGGGACGTAAGCGCAATTGGTCGATAGTTGGAGGGGGAAGAAGACACGCCTTTTTTAGTGACAGGCTGGACAAATGCTGTTTTCCATCCACTCGGAAAGAGACCAGTAGATTAGGACAGATGGAAAAGCTTACGCAGTGGTTTTGCCAGCGTTGAAGAACACCTCTTCAGAACAATGGGAGGGATACTATCTGGGCCAGCGAATTTGTGAACGTCGAGATCTTTTAGAACTCTAGCAACTGCACGAGTGCGAAAGAAGATTTGTCCCATAAAATCATTTACGCTCTCAAGTACAGGAGGAGTCATAACACTTTCTGGCAGCGTCGAATTAACAGCAAACTGTCCTGCAAGCAAATTGGCTTTATCTTGCGAGCTGACAAAAGGAGTATCATTGAAGACGAGCGTTGGAACCGAGGACGAGGTGGTGTTTCGTATGTTTTTTACAAATGACCAGAAATTTTTACTACCTTTGGGACATTGTAGTATTTTTTGCCGTAACTTTTGATCATGTGAAAATTTGTTTCGTCGAATATGAACGTTACATGTCTTTCTAGCTTGTTGAAACTTTTTCCGGTTTTCCTCAGTAGGGTTGGCTTTGTAACTACGGAAACTTACTTCTCTGACCCTAATAACCTCTTTACAGCTTCAATTAAACCATGAGTTTTCCTTGGGATTGATAGATTTTACCCTATTCAGGATAAAATTTCTCATTCCACAAAGAATTAAATTTGTGATCATATCTGTACTGGCATCTACGTCACTATCGAGGAAGCATAGTGACCAGTTAAAGCTCCTGAAAAAATCATTGATACCGTCCCAGTTGGCTTTCTCATATTGCCAAACGGTTCTCTTGGGAGATTTTTCTCTAGGTAGGATCTAGCCCAAAGCCCAATTACCGCTGAAGTGCGCCGTTTTGATACCATAACTCGTTTGAACCTGTGGATGGAATTGAAGAGAGAAAATATGGGCATATCCTCAGGATATGGTCCCTTTTTATTTAGTTTAGAATAGGATTTTGTTGTAGCTTTTAGCACAATCATCAGAAAGTGGATCACTCACTCAACCAGATCAGCACCCGCACCCGCACCATCCACAGTTAGCCCACTAGGCAGTTCGTTGGCTGGCACTGGAGCGTCCACTGATCTGATTGGATGATCATCCGGCTGCTGTGCACCATAAACCCCCACCAGAACCCTAGTCCACTACCTTGTGATCATAGGGAATCGACGGAAGGTATAATGCAGAAGTAGCCGAAATTTGTCTTAGAGCCATTTCGTCGCGTTGAGAAAAGAAATCAAGTCTTTGATCTTCATTTCAGAAAGTTCGTTAATGTCGTCAAAGAATGCTCTTCCGAGTGACTGTTTTCTAGCTTTGGCCAGAGCAGGGCATTTGCAGAGGAAATGAACTACTGTTTTCTTTTCCTGCTGGTCCTCACAGCTCCGACAGTGAGTATTGTGAGGTATGCCCAGCTTCGCTGCATGCTCTCCTATTGGCCAGTGTCCGCTACAGGTTGCAACTACCCTGGCTATGTCTTGCCTGGGTCTGCGTATTAGATCAATTGTTCGGTTCTTGTCATAGGTGGGCCAAATCTTCCTAGATATAATACAGTTTGATAAACTGCTCCACCTACGGTTTGCTTTAGTAAGATTGTAACGAAAGCTACATATATTTTACTATGAGATGTTCAAAGGCATAAAGGAGAAGTATTATTGGGTTGAAGGCAAACCAGAACCATGACGCTGGGGAAAAACATACGTTACCAAAATAAATTATCAACCCTTCAAATAAAACTCCTTAAAACCTTCCCCTTTGTTACTCCACCATATTGACTCGAGTTTTACAGGGACCTCAAGCCAGTCCAGGAAGCAAAAGAGAAGGGTGAACAGTCCACGTCCGCTTGGCATGCTAGCTCTAGCACGTTCTAGCTCGTCTGCGGGTGGGTTCTTGCTGACGTAATGACTGAACGGTTGTTACGTACATACATGCCAACATTTTGTGTACTTAAGTTGCGAGGCCTATACGGTTCCAAATGATTTTTTTTTGTTGTTATCTTTACATACTGGAGGTGTGAGAGCTTTGGTGAAATGGCCCTCGGAGGAATTCCCAACGCTCAAAAAAAATCACTGTGAATACTAATCACAGTGAGATATAAACCATGGTTACCACGCCCGCATTTTTTTAGCAACCCTAAAAGTGTTTATTATATCAAGACGAAGCTCTAACTCCTACATCCTAGCAGTAGGTTTAATCTTGATATTTTTGTTTTCTCTTTTTTTTTATCATCATAACTATTACCGAATTCGACTAAAACTAAAAAAAAAAAAACTATACTTAGCCCATCAAAAAGAAAATTTGTATATAACTAGAAACAGTTATTACTTACATCCGTAATCTTCACTGCGGCAGCTAAATCTCAAAAAAAAAATTTCTTCCCGATTTGTATCTAAGAAGCAAGAAAAATTATTTTATACCATCGCTGTCGTTGGCGTCATAAAAGGACTTTGTCACATCCACCATCTTAATCTTTACCAAAATAAATTAATTTTGAATTAAATACACTCAAATGAAAACATTGCATGTTTAACATGCTGACCAGTGTGCACCAAAATAATAAAAAAAAAATGTAAACCATTCAATTCGTTTTATGTTGAAATATACATAATTAAAATTTTATTAAAATAAAAAAATATAAAAGAAATAATCCTACATAAACAAAGCTTAATTTACAAATTTATAGTCGGTATTCCATTACCATAAGAAGAAATATTTTAATGATTATCTACTTATCATACAAAAAAAAAATGTAAGTTACAAAATAAAAAAAAATTTAATTCATAACAAAATAGTGTCAACAAGATTTGACGTTTAGCGAAACAGTAATATATTATTGAATTAACAACTGTAATCTCTTTTTGTTAACAATGCTGAGAGAGAGAATTGTCTGTACTAGTAATTTTAACATTCGGAATAGACAGTGTCGTATAAAAAAAATTCTAACTTCTCAAATTCAGAGCATTTTTTACGCTATAATTCTCTTTTCTCTCTATATATTCCTATTATTTACCTATTATACTATATTTTTTTTTTCATATTTTTGTATATATTAAAGAAAACTGAAAATTAAAAAAAAATAAATTTTTTACAATAATCACTAAAACTAATCCAAACGATGAACGATGACAGTAGTGGGAGGGAGGTGATGAAGTTGATGATGGTGAAGATTTCATTAAAGCTGAATAGGTGAATTCTTATTGCAGATTGTGGGTCAGATCGGAGAGAGAGTATACAGTAATTGGGGTGGAGTTCATTTTTTTTTTATCTGATTGAGTTGCGATGATGGGGATTCGAGTTTTACGGTACTGAATTTGAATTTTTTTTTTGGATTGATTAAAATGATCAGGTAGAGACTCTCTTATTTTTTTTTTCCTTTTTTTTGTTGTCCAGGCGCACATTGCAATAGTTATAATGACGTCACTGATTGCACCTTTTTTTTGTGGTCTATAATTCGGCGGATGGAAGGGTTTTTTTTTTGTTTTTGTTTTTTTTTTTTTTTTTTCTTTTTGCAGGTAGGTAGGATTTATCAATGGCAGAATTTTAAGGTGATCCGGTGGTATGATGACGGACCAACCAGCACATGCACAATGGAAAACGTGTGTCGTGACACGAGGAACGTTTTTTTTTTTTTGTGATATTTTTGGAGCACCTTTTAAAGCGAAGAATGCACTGCACAGATCGAAATCTTAAGAAGTTTTTTTTTATTTTTTTGAACGACAACGGCGACGTGTGGCGAGAAAACGCACGTGATTTTGGAGCACGCGGATTTTACTTTGTTTCCAGAAAATTTTGACTGACCTGAATCCGGGATTATTATATTCTTTTTTTTATTTTTTTTTTTTTTTAGTATTCTCTTTTTTTTGAGATTATCGCGATAGTTTGGCCGATTTCATATTTTTTTTTTTTTTGGTTTTACTTTTATTTTAATATATTAGCTGCGATTTTGGGTGCTAAGCCGTGCACGGATTTAAGACTTGCTACCCTAAAAGTTGACCCGCACGGTCCAACTGCCCGATTCTAGCGTGTAGCTACTCCGAATCGAAACTAAAGATAACGGAGTTCGAAAAGATTATTTGGAGGGGACTTTCAGAAGCCTCGCAACTCAAGGGATTTAAACCAAAGATATATGAGTTATATGTATATCAAAATTCAATTCATATTTTTATAAAAATAGGTGTGATAATTTATAATTTTTTTGATTAAAATTCCTCGAGTTTTGAGGTCCCGGATGTCTTCCATTACCCTATACATACAAATATTTAAAATTGTGTGCGTTACCTAATTATTATACGTTGTTCTCTTATACAAGTTCGTCGAACTAAAGGTTCTCAGAAATTATTTTTGTACATTCGAAGTTTGCATTGCTATTTCGCTCTCCACATGATCTGCTGAATTATCGCCTTTTCACCCTCGACATGAACATCTTCACCCTCCCACTTTACGAGCTCTTTTTTTTGAGAGAGAAGAATTTAGAAATTATCAAAGACTGCCTTACCGATAGCAAAAAAGGTCAAGTATTGGAATGTTAAAAATAAAACTAATAGAGTAGAATGTAGTGTAAGGATATATAAAAAAAAAAGGTTTCCTACAAGATAAATTGAGAGAATGTTGCCCTTCATAACTCCAAGCGGAATGTTGAGTCTTTCCGCAAGTGAACGATGAAGGGCTGAACCTTGCCTGGCCAGCTCGTCAGCCTGTTCATTGCCCTCAATTCCACTGTGACCCGGGACCCAGATAAGAGTGTCATTGAGGTCAGTGTTTAGACCCGCAAGCTCATTCCGGCATTGCTGGACTAGTTTGGAGGATGCTGTAGCTGAATTAATGGCT
Source organism: Melangyna quadrimaculata (assembly GCA_949320155.1). Lineage (NCBI taxonomy): Eukaryota > Metazoa > Arthropoda > Insecta > Diptera > Syrphidae > Melangyna > Melangyna quadrimaculata. The sequence continues at coordinate 103,379,894 of OX439484.1, forward strand.
TTAACAGCCGCTTGACTGTCTATAATAATAGCTGCATTACGGTTTTGGTTTGGATCTGCTTTTAGTAACTTGCAAGCTTCCCTGATTGCCAGCAATTCAGCTTGAAAGACGCTAGCAAGGTCAGGTAGCCGAAAGGACCTAGATACATTTAGAGATTTTTCTCTAACTGGATTTTGTTGGCATGAGAAATTTGCAGATATGGCACAGTGGTCTAATGTGCCTAGAGGCGATAATATACTAATAGTGTATTTATCAGCAGAGGTAAGGAACAATTCTAGAGTGTTAGCGGATTGACCTGCAACGTCAGGAATCTGAGTAGGCTCGTCAACAAGCTGAGTTAAGATGTTTAACTCTGCAAGAATCTCGGCGTACCTTCCTTCGGGTGCTGTCTGACCCGAATAGCGTAGTCACGAAGAATTATGTACATTGAAATCGCCCGTAACAACGATTTCACTGTGCGGAAAATGGGAAATAATTCTCTGGATGGAGTCAGAAAGTGCATCGAGTTCATTGGAAGTCGAATTACCATCCAAGTAGGACTACGATAAATAAAACAAGTATGGATGATGCGCTTATGGACGGTGAATTTAAACCACATGAAATTAAAGTTTGTATTCAAACAAGAACCATATTGTGGTTGAAGCTGATAAGCAACATCGTTTCAAACATACACGGCGAGACCGTGATGAGAAAAAAATAAAGGCACTAAGCTATAACCATGTAGGCTGAATTCCGAGTGATCGGTATTTTCCCCTAACTGGGTTTCACTAAGTGCCAAAACAGCTGGTCTGTTTTTCACAGTATGGACATATGCAGCACAAAAATTCTGCCTAAGTCCCCGAATGTTGCTGTACTCAACCCTAAATTCACCCCCCATTACGAAAAAACAGACACAAGAAACCAAATCAGACAGTTATCTATGCTGTTATCGATTTTGGGCCCCAAAATAACATCACAGTACAAATACTACTAGTGTTATGCCTAAATAGCAATTGCACTAATCCACCCCTGGATACCCAAAATCAATAACAACAATTTATCTGATATGCTTTGGCTCAATCAATTATAAGCATTGTATGGTATGATACATACACACACTGCATATAATGACTAAACCAAAACACTGTGAGTGATGTGGGAAGGAGAGGTAGGAATTTACCGCTGCGCTATGGATAGTTGTGGTTGAGCATCGTCTTGGATGCATGGGTGCACTTTTTGTTGTTTCTGTTATGCACTGGCACTGGCACTTGATTTTGATTTGGGTATTTTAAAGAATATGGGCTATTGATTTTTGTTTTCTTTCGCGCGGCGCTACTTGTAAGGTGCACTTTTTGTTGTTGTTTTGCACTAGTCCTGTGCCACTTGCACTTTTTTTTTTTTGTTACTTAATTGGGCTATTGTTTTTTTTTTTTTTGTTTTCGCGGTGCGAACAGAAGAATTATATTATTTTTATAATTTTTTTTTTTATTTTAGATTTGGAATACGCGGTATTTTTTTTTTTTATAATAAGGGGCGATGAAGAAATAAACACTATTGTAATGATTAATGTAGTCAATTATCAAAAACTGGGGATATTTAATTAGGTAATTCACCACTCCCGCACACGTCCACTCACAGTGGATTGCAGATCGGAACTGAACCCAGACCTCCAGCGCGACAGTCTAAGGCACTTAATGTTATGATTTATTTTAAAAGAAACTATTTAAAAAGAAACCACTAGATTGCCCAGCCTTTATGTAGGTCGCAGAGCTAAATATTCTACTATATAGATATCAGAAAAAAACATGATTTATTAGACAAATTATCTTTATGACTTCATTAATATTAAATCACTATAATGATTCAGGCTTTATGAAAACTTGTGTGAGAATACCGATATATTTTTGCTCCGATGAAATCCTTTCATGGTCGTACTTTTGCTCCAATATAACTCAAATAGATTTGACATAATTTAGTTATACTACCTTAATTTTTTTATTTTTTCGTGACTAGCTGAGAGAAGTTAAACATTTATTTATAATATTTAATGCTACATAAAATTACAAGAAAGGTGGAAAGTATGAAAACCTACCATTCAACTTTTTTAATGTGAACAAGAACATGAACAGAGCTTAACATAATCACACTTTTGCTACCAATAAGTTCTGCTTAAATTCTCCCTTTTGTTGTGTAACATTTAGGCTCGCAGTAGAGAGTTATTCAAGAAAAATGGGAAATTCCGTAAGAGACTGTCGGTTTGAGCGTGAAAAGGCGATTTTTATGTAACTGTTTATGATTATTGATTTCTTTGGTTTAGTCCAGAAGCTTGAAATTTTCAGGATTGTTGTTCTTGATTTTTGGCGACAAATTTGAATTTCTATAACTTACCGTTATGCGGAGCTAGGTTAGAATAGGGGTGATGATTCTGCAAGCCGAATCACCTCACTCGGATCTAATGACCCATTGCGCTCCCCAGGATTTGCGAAAAAAGGAAGAAAAAGGGAAGGGTAAGGAAAGGAATATGTGGAAGATTAGGTAAGGGGTGCATCCCTGAACCATCCCGAATTTCGAATGAGCTTCAGGATGTTCCTTAATGGCAGACACGAGATGTATGTCGCCCAGTTTGTCGAAAAAGTATTCTCCGAGGGCTGTTTTCCTATTTCTAGCTAAGCTAGGGCATTCACAAAGGAAATGAAATAGCTCTCTTCCGCCTCTTCATCTTGACTCCCTCTACACAGGTCAGATGCGCTGATGCCCATTCTGTTTAAGTGGGTTCCCATTGAGTTGTGACCAGTTAGGATTCCAACCAATAGGGATAGTTGAGGCCTGCTTAGCGATAGTAAAAATGCGGAGCTAGATACAGTCTTAAAGTGCTTCCAGGTATCGGCTCCATCCTCTTGAGTGCGTTTATCGATTCATTTGTCTTTTTTTTTTCTTATCATTAATAAAACAACAATTATTTTGGTACCTTATTTGTTGCTCTACGTGCTATATTATCATCACAATCGATTTTAAATTAATCGGGAAATCGGTAAAATCAAGCAAAATTACAACCTTTGATTATTGCCAACCATCGTCTACAAGTGGGAAAGCTCCGCTGTCATGTTTAAAAAAAAAAAATATTTGGAATCTATTTCAAAATTTTCACGAAATAACTCTATGTTCTCAAAAAATTACAGAAAATATCTTAAAAACTTTGCGTTGGAAATGTCCCGAAAGTGGCAAATAAATTTCGGCAATTCTTTCTCGATCTTTAAAAATGAGAAGTCCAATGAATAATGTGAAAATAATGTAGGTACATTTTTTTTTTTTTTTTTTTTTTTTTTTTTTGAGCTCGCACTAAAGAGATTTTTTAGGGAAGGATTTAAGAGGAGATACCGATGTACATTGGTTTTGAACCTCTGAATATTAAAATAGTCGGGAAAGATAGAGCCGGGTAAAGCATTCAACATTCGGGTAGTGCGGCTAAAAATAGAATCTCTATACTTGACAGTACGTCCGAAGTTGGACTCGAGGGTAAACTGATGTGCATTCCTAGAGGTACGAGTATTACGGTTGAATTGTCTTAGGGGAGGAATGCAGCTGGCTATTTCACTAGAACAGTGTTTATAAAAGTAACGGTAAAATAATGTTAGACATGAAACATGCCGGCGGTGTTCGAGTGATGCAAATGTTTCTGTTATATTTCTGTCACCTATCATTTTCAAAGCTCTTTTTTGAATCCTATCTAAGATACTCAAGTGGGTTATTGGGGCACCTGCCCAAATATGAGAATTGTACTCAAGTTTCGGACGGATAAATGCTTTATAGATCACAGCCAGATCAGTAGGGGAGACAAATTTCTTACATCGTCGAAGAAAACCTAAGCACTTAGCAGCATTTTTGGCGACGTCGAATATGTGATCATTCCACAGAAGGTGGTCTGTTATACACATACCGAGGACTGAAAGCGTTTCGGTTTCCTCAATACAAGTGCCGCTCATGGATAGCGGCATGGGAGGTGTGTTTCGTTTAAACTCAAAATTGAGCTTTTTATAGGATTTACATAAAATGTTTAAATTGTTGCTTCTTTTTCTAGCATCAACAGAATAATTTATTTATCTATTTTGCCAATCAATATTGAATTTCATCTACCTTAACCCTTTTATGGTTGACAAAAATCAATTATTTTTCATTCATTAGATTTATCACTTTTATAGCTATTATAGTTATGTTTATCATAAAATAATATCATCATCATTTTATTATGAAATCAATATGCCAAAATATATATACATATATAAACATGTTTTATGCATCAGCTTCTAAATACAAGACGCCTACTTAATTGAAATGCCTTATACAAAACTGCTGACGTAAATGCTGTGGCACGTTTATTATTATTATTTTTGTTTGGTTTGCTGCCACAACAAAATTTTCTCCCTGCTGTTCCTTTGGTGCCTACCGGTGTTTTGTTGTCAATTTCATAGATACAAAATACAATCATAAAATATTGGAGAAAGAGGGTTGTAGTTGTTCGTTTTACAAAACAATCGTCTATCGGTTGCGAGGGGTTGTTTATTTAAATTCTTTATCGCTAAAGCCCTGCTATGGCTAGCGGGTTGTGTCTTCTTAGGTGACGTAAAAGATTGCTAAATTTGTGCGATTAACTGAGGTGGTTGTGGGTGGATATAATAGAAGAAATAATACAAATTGTAAAACATTTTTCTGTAAACTGTGATGCAACTTGTGCTGATGTCAATTGCGTCATAACAATAAATCATGTTTGAGAAAGAAAAAAAATCTTTTGAAATTTCTTAGAATTTTTTTACAGAATTTGGAAAAGTTCAAATACATGTCGGAAGAAATGTATTTAAAGACCTACTATTTTTGAATGCTTTCGGTTAAAATTAGTACGTACTTTCTTTTTCACACAAGGTAAACAAATCATTATATAACCCGATGTACTTACAATCATACATAAATATGTAGTAAAGAGTGCGAATCAAACTTTAGAATTACTACGTGCCCAGGTTTTCGTGATATGGTATAGAATAGGTAAGTCTAGCTAGATAACATAACCTTAATTAAGTAAGTGTAAAAATCTAGAAATGTCGTACGTTCGTGGTTCGTTCAACATTACTTCGTCGACTAGTTTCATAAACTGAGCTTTGGGTCTGTTTATTACTTATCAGCAAGTATCAGAAGAAAGTATACCTATACCCAGTGGCGGATCCAGGGGGTGGCTATAGGGGCTAAAGCCCCCCCCCATAGCCGATTGCTAAAATAATTTGAAATATAGAAAGCAATACATTACAACGCGTAAAGTTTTATATTCGTCTAAAATAATATTAAGATGAGAATTTTGATGGATAAAATAACGTGGTTGGGGCTGAACAATTTACATGTTCTGCAACTTCTTTTCTAAACCCTAAGGTTGGGGCTAAAGCCTGAAGTGAATTGGAAAAAAACAATTAGGGGCTATGAATAATGGACATGTTTCATGCAACGACAATTTTCCCTTAAAACAAAACCCAGAAAATTGGAAAAAAAACAAATTGGGACTAATAAGGTCTGATAATATTGGACAAAAAACGTAGTCAGCGTTAACAACTAACTCCCTAAAAACTAACTTTATTCCAGAGAGCTTTTGGGGCATAATTCTAAGTCTAAAGTCCGAAGTTGGGGCTAAGGCTTGAAGGTATAATTTAAAAAAAAACGTGGTCGGGGCTTAACATTTACATGTCAAAAATCAACTGTTTACACTAAAAACTTAGCTAATTTAACGAAAGAAACGCAATTGAGGCTAAAACAATAAGAGAACACCGGGGTGTAAAGCTTAGTGTAAATGTTTTTATACAACAGGAATTGTTTCTTACGGCCTTGGCTGGGCTTAGAGCATTTTGGGTTATAAAATTTCAAATGTCCAAGGGAATACATACAAAACATTTTTGGGCTAAGCATTTCAATACAAATTCTTTAGTCGAGGAGCCAAATTCCAAAAGCGTGAGAAACTCTGTGAACTCAGAAAAATTTTGCAGGTGGACATGAATATTTACAATCTCTATAGACTCTTGAGTGACTTACAAATTTATCGACACATTTTTTGAGCAGGAATAGAAAGTGTATGTAGGTGCAGTGTAAACGAAAATTCATTGACACTAACTTGCAGAATTGGGCCGCGCAGCTTATTTTTTAGAGCAGCTGTTTCTTATGCCCGACTAAAAGTCTTGAAATTTTGATATTTTATTTTTCGATCCACAAAATATTATTTTCGTGCTTTCCAGTGACAATTTGAAGAAAACAGCTAGGTTCGTTGATTTGGCTAATTAAAGAAAATGAGATACGAGCTTTTGCCAGTAAGACCACCTAAATATCATTTTTCTGAACTACCATTACAAACAGTTTTCAAATTTTGTTAAAAGGGTGAAGTTCAAAGCATACCTTCAGCTAATTTAAACAAACACTTACATAATGTACATTATGTAGGTGGGCACTTGATACCTAATCAGTTATTAAGCAATATACCTATAAATAAACGAATTTGTTCGTGTGGTTTGAGACTGTAACGTGGCTAGAACTTAAAGTTATAAAATTATTTATACTACCATGTTTTGCTGAGCCTTAAAATTGGCTTTTAAAAATAATTCCCATGCTTAACACGTCAATCCCAAATTCTTGTTATTGTACTTTATTTTGAAAAAAATTTTAAAGCGCGGTAGGAGCGAATATAAAGGCACACAAAACACGGCTATTATTAAAGGAAAAGTGATGTCAAAATTCGTTTTCTGTGATATAACTTCATATGTAGGTACAAACTGGATTTCCAAACTCCAAGCCCCCCCCCCCCACAGCCAAATCCTAGATCCGCTACTGCCTATACCTATAGGTATCAAGTCAAAAAATAATATCAACTTTTTCCCAAATCAAGCAACAAATCTTTCTAATAGAAAATACTTAAAAGTCTTGACATTCTTCGTTTATGTTAAGGTTTTTTCTGCCATTTAAGAATGTCGTGTATGTTGGGTTCATCGTTCATAACAGCAAACAAAAATTAGAAATGGAAGTTGGTACCTATCTGTGAAGTTTTCTTTTCTTTATTTTATTCATGCTATCATGAAATGAATTATGTTTAGTTCTTTAATGTGGTTAACTTGTATAACAATAGATAAAAGAGAAAACTTTCTGATGAGAAATTTTTAATATTAATGAACCGTAAATTATTTTTTTTTTTCTTTGGGATAGGTCCTCGTCATATGCCTTTTAAGAATTTTCAAAAAGAAATAATGGTAATCTCTAAGAAAAAGTTAAAAGCTTTGAAAATGTTCAAAGTTCTTTAAAAGCTAAATGTTTAATGGAACATCAAATTTTATAGATAGACGTTGTTCTACAAAAAATTTTATTTGAATCAGAGGCCCCAAGTTTTAGGTCACAATAAAAAATTCTGCCAACGTTTTTTTCAGATTTTTTTTAAATTTAGTTAACTATGCCCGACTTTAAAAATCTAAAATTTCATTTTTACCACGTAATATATTAAAAAATGCTAAATTCAATTTGCAATAAAATTTATTTTTATTTTGGTTGTATAAATTGTTGCATGACAAATAAGGTAATAGGTAGGTTTATCTATTTTATCGCGGCTGTGGAAAAAATGAGCACAACTGGATTGCACAAACTTGAAGTTCACAATGTGCATATGTATCAGTGGCGACGCGTTATTATAAAATGCAGTCGTTCACACTTCATTTGTTTTTATTTTCTGTAAGTTAACACATTCCTGTATACTTACTTAAATCCTAACTCTAAGTCTTCAAGATTTCTTTTAAAATATTTTTAATAAATTTTCGTGAAAAGAATCTTCCAACTGTTTTTGTCGCAAAAGTTTTTTTTGTTAACACTTATTTGCTTGGCTTTGTCCAAAGGCAGCAACCTACTCGCACTTTTGCAAACGTTTGGAACGCATAAAGTCAATTTATATGGGATTTTAAATGTTTAGAGTAACTGTAACCTAAATTATTTAAATCAGAAATTTCAAATATTTGTATCCTATTCCTGTCTAAATAATAAGCAAGGCCAGCAGAACAATTAATTTATGGTTTTGCAAACAGTAATATGAATATATACCCTTTTTTCTGGGTAAAAATTACGAATAGTTTCTTTAGCAACACTTCTTTTTTATCGCAAAGTTTTGTTGTCAAGTCTGACACCATGGGTCTTTCAGTTGCTTTAATTTTGTTATTTTTTCACTTGTTTATGCCATTTTGTTTATTAAATTTTACACGTTAATAATAAAATCAAAAGTTCAGTAAACTGCAACCACTTCCAAAGTTAACAGTTTAAAGAAAAATCTATACTTACGTCCACTCAAATATAGACTCAATTCATTGCAAAAACTCCAAACGAAGTTCCCATTTCGTTCATATTCTTCCAGCACGAAGTAACTACAAAACCAACATCCAACAAAACAACAGATTCAGATTGTGCCTACTAATACCCATATCGGTTGGTTCGTATGAACATGATGCGAGGTTTTTGTTGTGTGTGTGTATGGTATACTTTCTGTGGATACATTTCGTTCACAAATCATGTGAACGAAATGAGTGCTACACCAGGTGAACATTTTTTTTTTTCTGTGTGTGAATGGATACATTTCGTTCTGAAATCAGGTGAACGAGTTGATATAAAAAGTCAAAACAGAAGGGATGTTGGTGTTGCTAGCAATGTTTTTGTTTTGTTTTCATTTAAATTGAGTGCATGGAAAAGGTTGCACGAGATGTAAACTCTGAGCTGGGGATGGGGAATAGACTACAGACACACAGTGTGAAATTAACACATATTAGGATTTAGGGGACAAGAAGCTAAAATAATTTTGTGGTGTTTAGTTTGGAGAGAATATTTATAAAGTTAGGCGTAGAAAGTTAGGCGTTCATGAACGAAATGAACAATATGACGCCTCGCCACTGATATGTATGTATTGCTTCCATAACTTTATGATACCTGTCATTTAAAAAAGTTGTAAGAAACTAGTTAAAATATAAATTATTACTATAGTTTACTATAAATTTGTAAGCAGATAGAGATAAAAAAATATGCCATTTGATTTTCTTGAATTTATGAAAAAAAAATTAAAAATCGTTAGAGCGGGTCATTAAAAAATAATAATAAAAATTCTTGAACATTTTTAAAAATAAAATTTGGTATGCCAACTTTTAGTTTTAAATTAAATAATAATTTTCATAAAATTAAAAAAAAAAAAACATTGACCCGTTTTCAGGATATTGTATATGAAAAATTCTTAAAATTGTAAAGGACCTCTTATATAAAACATTTAGTTGAAGTCGGTGTAGCCGTAAACGAGAAATTTGAAAACAAAAAAATTGGTTCTATGGCAGGTACCGTTAATAACCTTTATAAATATTTTTTTTTCTACCAAAATATTTATTATAGTAATTATAGTACTTCGTATTTATTTTTTTATTTTTTTTTTTTCAAAATCGTTGGAGCGGTTTTTGAAATAAATCGATTGTTGTATATTGGTTATATGGCAGGTACCGTTATTTTTTAAACTAAAAAACATTTCAATTTACTCTCTAGAGAATCCCCAACTAACCTTAAGTCCAAAGTTTGAAGAAAATTGCTTTAGTTGTTTAGGCTGCAGGTCGAGGTACAGGCAGACAGACAGAATTGCGAGGCCCACTTTTTTCGCGTTCTCTGTCATCGTTATGGTGGGGAAAATTATTATCTCGAGTTCGATTTTTTGCACGAATCCTAAACTTGCCCTGTACTACAGTAAAAATGATGACAACTCATAGCTTTAGTCTTAATATTAACAAAACCGCTGATGGTCGGACGAAGTTTTTCAGGTGACAATGGATAGAAATTAGAAATGCATTTAAGTGATAAAGGGTGATTTCTAGGCTATATTAAATAGTTTTGCATAGTTGTCAACGTGTTAAACTGAAAGGATACAAAAATAGCTGATTTTACAAAAGTAGTCGGACTCGCCGCAACAACCCACAAAATTATGTCCGACCACCGGTTTTTTAAAGAGGGCAGCTTTCATCTGATACATTTTTAAAAATCCAACCGAAAAAATGTAACCGAAAAAGTGCTTTTTCTACCCATTACCACATATAAAACCTTGTCCGACCAGCGATTTTATTAATGTTAAGACTAAAGCTATGAGTTGACATCATATTTTCCACAGCCGCGAAGAGATAGATAAACCTGTGCCTGTGGTCGCCTCCCGTACTATTTACATAAAGTAAGTGCCTGTCCACATTGGATTTTTAATGCTAGGTGCAACCTTTGAGAGAGGTATATTTTATGTGAGTGAAAAAGAGATGGCTAGATTCCACCCAAATTGCACCGATGCGCCACTTTCAAACAATATTCTCGGATTCAACATGACAGATTTTTTATATTTATGAAAGATAGATATGGATGGGTAGATTGAACTGAGAGGATTTACTCATCATCGTATGGACACAACGAGCATGTTAACACCAAGCATTAAAAATCCAATGTGGACAGGCACTAAGGATATCACGAACTTTCTAACTCTTCAACTACGGGCTATTTGTAACTATTCTAAATTCCAGTTGGGGTAAAACCTAAAAAACTCTTTTTATTTTTTTTTTCTTTGTCTTTTTTGAGTTTTTGAAATAATTTATAATGCTTCTGCTTCGCCAAAATGTGCCAAAATTAATCATTTGCACACGACCCTGAATATATTGATATCTTTTTTATTGGAAATTAAATATCATTTATAATCTTCATTTCATTCTCTCTTAATATAAACAAGAGACCAATCAATTAACAATTTATGACACTTTTAGTTTGACTTTGACAAATGGACTTTCGGGTAAAGTTAGCTTGTTCATTTGATTTATCTACAAGCTTTTATTTAGTCAAGACCAGTTCAATCAATTTAAGTATGTATGTATATGTATGCAATTTATATAGTAAAGATTTGGCGTTACAATAATGATGCTGTGATTTTACTATAACCATCATCATATCGGAGTTAATTTTTCGCAGACAAATTTTGGGTCTACTTATTATGTATGTACATAGCTGATTACTTATTCTCTTTCAATGTTTATATAAATTGAAACACTTATCAAACTTAATTTGTCGAAGCTTTTGTAAATCTCTTCTTAAACAATACATAAAAACACATTTTAAATTCAATGTGTTAAGATAAGATGTAGACATTGCATATGAAAAAATACTTTTTTTTTGTACTGAAGGTCAGAAATATGTATTTCCAAACTAAAGCTGAGGTAACTCTTCTTTAAAATGAAAAAAAAAAAACATATGTATCTGTGTCCATAATATGTATAGAATTAAGAGCTTCGGACCTTTTTGTAGAAAATCAAATTTCGTATTTAAATACGGCAACCAATTTCTTCCAGCTTTAACGGTAGGGAAATAACGCACTTACAATGACCTTTTTACTTTTTTCCCATACAATTTCTAATAAAAAAAAAAAAATATGGAACCTCCAAACGTTAAAATTTTGCATCCATTTTTGTACAGAATTTTTGTTTATGCCGAAGCAACCAATGTCTGATTGTATTATTAAAATAAAGTAATTTGCATAATTAAGTATAGTTTCGGATATATGTTAGAAAAAAAAAGGAAATTATAACTCCAGTCTGAGCCTCGCGACATGATGAAATAACAGTGAATAAATGTGTATTTAACTTTTTTGTTTTTCATGTAAATTCGTCGGCAAACATTCAATATCTAAGACAATTACATGTTTTACAGATTTGTTGACTTCTACCCCCCGCATCTCCCTTATTATAGACCCTCTAGCAAAAATATGAACATAAGTTTTTTATAGACCATTTAATTTTCTTAAATTTTTTAGCATAGACTATTCCGCTAACATTCTAGGTTGTGCAAATATTCACGAAAATGTAAAAACGGGCACCATTAATCCCCCCTCCTGAGTTTAGCTCGCGGTCCTGGGCTGGGGACTTTAGGTAGGTAATAAATGGGGGTAACCCCTACCATATACAAAAATAATCCAGAAAGCACTATTTTTGGTATTTATTTTATAATTTAGAGTCTTCATAGACTGGACTTATTTAGAAATCCAGAAAATATTCATTCCGATCTGAATATTAAATTTTTAAAAAAATAAAAAATAAGAAACTAATCTGCTTCGAATTGATTTCGCAATCAAAATTGAAAATATTAAATCCCCTACTAGCACCATCTAAATTTGCACATCCTATATTGATCTTCCGTTGAACTTTGCGCAATTTTATAAAAAAAAATTTAAATATCGCCATAATATATTTTTCGACTTCACTGTCACAATTGAGAGCAATTTTTTGTTCAGCAAACTTTCGATAACATTGGGATAGACACCTAGAATTTATTAAAACAAGTAAACGCTTACATAAAGAAAATTTTTGTAAACGAGTATATCGCCTACCAGCCGAAATTCGACCAAAAACTCACTCAAAAACTCATATAAACACAATTAGTTTGAAAATTAAATCACACAAAATTTGTTCTATAAATTTTAAATAATTTTTTTTTTGAATATGCACAGTGATCGGCAGTGCATAAACAAAAATGACCTACAGTGTGTAAATTCGTGTTTTAGGTATATTCTGAACATCACCGCACCTATTGCTTTCCAACCATATAACATTTATCGAAATCGGTTGTATATTTTTTGAGCAAATGATACCACAAATTTTTTTTAAGGCTATTAATATACAGATAACTATGGCGCAAAATTTTAAACAACCTAATATCAAGTAATCCTACTTAGCAATTTTTCTAATTTAAAACAGTTTACAAGAATTTTCTAAATTTTAAATACTTCTTGACTAGGATCATACTAAACCAACATCCTGCATAAAGTTCTGAACACGTTCATAAAAGTGGCAGTTCATGAAAAAAAATTCCCGAACGTAACTCATTTTGACATTTAAAAACGTCAAAGTGTCATATAGATTTAGTACGATACTTATAAGATAAAATAGCCTCTTTATGGGGCATATTCATAGTCGCAGATAGACCCAGGTTTAACTAAACTACAGTTTAAGACAATTTTGGCTCAATGAATACAAACCGATTTTAATTACAAATTGTTGGTTTTATATTTTTATAAAACAATTTACTTGGTATGCTACATAAATAGCTTGAAATATTTTGAAATGATAAACTTAAAAAAATAGAATCAACGTCCGAAAATTCAACTAAAGCTATGTTTAAATTAGACACAGCTCTAAAATGACTATGAATACGCCCCTATGACTTTAACTGTAGCAAAATATAAGAAGATAGCACAATATTCTAAACTCGTTTAGAATTAGCAAAATACAATTTTTAACCTTTCATACTAAAAATGAACTAACATCGTACTAAATCGACAATATAGATTTCGAGCTATAAATCAAAATTAGCAAACTTTATTTGAGCAAATGTTATATAGGCACGTTGAGTAAAATGAGTTCTCAGAAATGTTGCTCCATCAAAAATTGGGAAAGAGAATCCAAACATTTTTTTTCATTGGTATATTAACATGTAGAAGACCATATTGGCCTTACCAATTAGGCTTCAGGAATTTATTTTACAAAATGTTATTATGTTAAGAAATAAGAAAAAATGAGTCATCAGTATTTGACAAAAAAGCTGAGAATTTTTTCTGAGGAATCCTATTCATGTATAACCGAGCTGGGATCGCTGAGAGCATATTTTCCTGAACTTCTCTATTTTTTTTGTGAACTTGAAAGTTATATCATTTCAGGTTAATTACAAACGTAGTATTAGTTCAGGCTTAAATCCTTTGAATAGAGCAAATATAATTAAAGGCCAATTTTATTAACAAAAGTTCCCTCGACATTATTTAGAATGAGTGAGCGTTTAGATCGTTGATGAAATATGAATTGTCACTGTCATGTTTGCTATTTCACATTTATTTTTTTAGATTGCTTTTTTGCCATCAGTACTTAAACACTTTGAATTTATAACGTTTTGTTTAACAAACCCTACGCAATCATAAATTTCAACCCATCAAACTGTCGGTCGGTTGAGAAAAAGAAAAGAAATGAAATTCTGCTGTGAAATTTGCGAATACAACGAATTCTATCGTGGGCAACTGCCAGCAAATGCGATTAAATCAAAATCCAAGACCACTTCAAGTCCCATTCTCGAAATGCCAGCAGCATTGACAGTTGTAGGAGGGCAGCAAATAAAAAAAGCTGCAGCTAAAACGGACAACCGCTTAAGCCGTTTGCAGAGCAATTACTACAACAGCAGAAGCAGCACCAGCCACAAAACGCCACCTCAGCGAAGTTCAAGTGTTGGGAGTACCGGGAGCAGTACTTGCGAAACACTATCCTCCGTATCGTCATTATCTCCAACGGCAAGTGCCCTGTCTGCATCATCACTGTCATCTTTGTCATCGGGCCCTTCGTTGTCGTCGTCGTTGATGGCGTATCCCTCAGCGGAAGATGCAGGGAGTGTAACGGATGTCATGAGAATTGATGGCTTCCCACTGGGAAGAGGAACAGGGTCGGTAGCTGCCACGTACGGTAGTATTCCGACTAGTGGTAGTGCAATGACTGCCAATTTGGCACAGTCATTCACCCTATTGCATCATCCACAGCTACATCATCATCATCCGATGCATCACTATCGTGAAATGTTGTATGCAGCACATCTTTTGGGCCGAGGTAAATGTTTTTATTTGTTGTTTTGTGTTTACTTTTCAATGGTCTACAATATTTGACATATGTTTTTATGGGTTTTTGTGTGCTAGTTGCATTGGTAATTGAGGGGTTTAAATGTGTGATGCTTAAATCGTGCCAACAAGTGCAACAAAACACTTAAGTTCTACGATTATAAAGGTTTAAAGTTTAGAGTTACACAGTGTTCAAAATTATATTATTTACAAAAATATCATGTCGTTTTTTTTCTCATAAAATTATTTTGTGTATGATGGTTTGAAGATTTAATAGAGCAGTATTTTACATAAAGTAGAATGGGCACAAATATTTGGGACCTGGTGCACCTGGTGCCCAGAAAAGAGACCTATGACAATTACAAGGTACTATGGTATGTACCAACGTACCAGTATTTTCTTTGTCCTAAATAATGAGAGTTGGCTAAAATAAGCGACCAAAAAATAAGAAAAACACTTTGCAAATTCGAATTCACAAATACCTCTTTTTCAATAAACATTCTGTGTCCATATATATTCTGTGTCCATATTCAAAAATTATGCCCTTGAACTAAGCTTTTCAATGTTGTATATCTCATTTGTGGGCACTAGACGCACAAGTATTCTCATTCATGTAATTCGCTAAATCGAATAAAAAAAGTAGAATTTTTATACTGTTAAGCGAATTATTTGCCAACCACGGTCTTATTTCCTATTATTGGCCATTGGTATAAAAGTTCCTTTACTTTGGCGTATATTCAGTTCATAGTTAAGATAGATAGATAAATTCTTTATTATACAAAAAAATGTTAAACAATATTTCTTTACTTAAGAATAGGAACATGGCTTTTCTGCCGTCTGCCTGATATGACATTTCATTTTAGTGTTATGAATGAATCCAATAGTAAACCAATATTTAATAATCAATAGTTATAAAAATGATAAGTTAAGAATGCATGATAGTTAGAAGATGCATTTTTACTGATTGATAATAATTTTCTCTAAATAATTGATAGCGTTAAAACAATTTTAATATGATTTGAAACACAAAAGGTTGTCAATTTTGAAATGATTCGAAACACAAAAAGATACCAATTTTGAAATGATTTGAAACATAAAAAGTTTTACAATTCTGAAATGATTTGAAACAAAACTTTTACATTTTTTCAATTTTAAAGTGATTTGAAACAATTTAAACGCTTTAAACTGCAGAAACTGTAAGTTTCGAAACTGTTGCGAAAAGTTAAGGCGTGTTTGCAATACTTATATAAAATAGACCATCCTTGTGCTCCGTTTAGTATTTCATATAGTCGACTTGGAGAAAGGTAACTCTCATCAAAATATAACCGGCGGTTTTCCTGCAGTATAGGACAGATGGCAATAAAATGGTTTATATCTTCATTTTCTCGTCTGTTGCAAAGATAACAGATTTGAGGTATGTCAGCTCGATGAGGCATAAAGTTAAGGTTAAAAACTTCAACACGTGCCCTAAAAATGTAGCTTATAACTTCAACAGAGAATTCGTTGCTGAAATAGTTCGTTTCTGAAGACAATTGGTGATAGAGGTTCTCTGGATAGATGCTGGCTGTAATTCTTCTCATCTATTTTTGCAGTGACACCTGCAAACATACCCTACCATTCGTCTACATTTGACTCTATTAGTGATAGATGAGATTCATGGGAATGGGCTATTTCATTCCATTCCTTGAATGGAAAACAGTTAGTTTGCAGAAATCTTACCATTATAGACTTCTGAAGACTTCTTCCACTTCTTTTCATCACTCTTATCAAATAATCATAGTTAGCTTTCAGATTTTGTATGTAAAGAGGCATTATACCAGATTCCACATAGATGGCATAGTTTGGCCTTGAATTAAGCAGTTTGAATAAGCGTTTAAAGAAATATCTCTCCAACGCAGTGGCGTGGAGTCAATAATTTGAAATGGGAAGAAGTAACGAAAATGATTGATCTGCGAAAGTAAGAAGTACTTTTATAAATCACTCGCTATCAAATGCTTCAATTTTATTCCTGAAATGGCCTTGCATTTTCTTTGAGTACCTATTTGTTATACTGATACTCTCTTTATGGTGAGTGGATAACGCCGAGATTCATAAAGATTAAATTGTATTCCAAGTGAATTTTCAAAACACAAAGAGTCAATAAAAAAATAATAAGCTTTCCTTTATTTCATATACCTGCCAATATTTCCCATAAATTAAAAACACAAATCACCTGTTTGCATAATATTATGCTAAACACCAAAACAACTCCCTCTTACAGTCAGACAAATTTTTATAAGTAATCCTGTCACATCGATTTTAATCAATATTCTCTCTCTCTACCTACATAATATTAATATTAATTTTGCAAATATTCCTTCAGTCTATTCTGAATTCAGCATAAATCAATCTAAAGCCACATAGTTGCATACAAATTAGCTAAGCGATATGGTTTTGATTGTCATCGTCGTCGTCGTCGCCCTTTTGATGCACATTAATCATCCTTTCTTGATTGGTGTGGAAAATAGTTGGATTATAAAGTCGTTTGCTTTCATCCTTCCTTTTAATTTTATAGTGAGTGATGCAGTGTTGCAAATGGTAAAAACTTTTTCTCACGTTTAAAAGCAAAATTAGGTTAAGAAAGTTGAGTATGTATGTTTAAGTATATGTATGTGGTTTTGTCCCGGAAAACATCAAATGTTCTGTCCGAAGTCCGAACTGATACTGCAATTTGCAATATCGTTGACTGAATTATTGTTAGATTAAAACATACCATGCCATGGTAGGTACCTTATATACTGCACAATTATTTAGCTGTCCAAAAAATATGAGCCCGTTCAATTCCTTACATTTTAAAATAGCAAACAAAAGAGCTCTTGTCGATTGGTCAAGTGTTGAACAAATAAAAGCCGCTTGTAAATCATTGTGACAGCAGAATATTTATGGTCCAACGTATATAGGTATGAACCCGAAATACTTGGAAATGTTCTTTGTATTCGTAAAACTAAACATTTTGAACTAAACATGATGAAGACAGTATTCCCCGCCTAATTGCACTGATCATTTTATCAGATTTTTCGGTCAATTATGCGGGTGATTCAATTAACAAAACCCCGCTTTATTGACCGACCTGTTCAACCCGTATAATTGCACGAGTCGGTCTATTAAAAAATAATATATTCATATAAGGAATTCACTACACATTTCATTTCCAAACATTTCATTGCCAATTTAAGTGCTTCCAAATAATTATAATTTATTTTAGGTTTTTTTCATAATAATTTTTAGGCCGTTCAATTAACCGAAAAATTAACATGTTTTCAGTTTTTCTGTTGCGTTTTTTAAGCTTAATTTTCCTAATTCAATTAAGAGGAGTTCAATTAACTATTTGAAAAGGGGAATTTTCAAACGCAATTCTGTCGGTCAATTAAGCGGGATGTTCGATTAAGCGAGTTGCAATTAAGCGGCGATTACTGTAACTCCTAAAAACAACTCGCCAAAAATTTTAGAATTTATGTTCATATTGGGTAAATTTCATTTCTGAGAACAACCATCACCACTTCACACCAGTAGTTAAATTATTATTTCAAACGGATATTATTTGCCTGCAGAAATGGCACTTAAATGCAGTAATCAGTATGGTTACTTCTATAAATTCGGGAGTTTTTTATAGAAAATTTTAACTCAAGCACCAGTTATATGATTATGATTAATTGAAAGTCATCATAATTGGAAACCATCATTGAAAATTTTAACTGTCAATTGTGAGACACTTTAAGAAAGTGAATATATATTATAAGTCATCTTTTATAAAAACTATATAAATAAAAGTTTAACATGTTACATAATTTTGTATTTTGTGACTTGAATTGTGAAAATTAAAAAAAAAAATGAGTCTGGGGTTGACCCACACTATATATACATATATATATATATATATATACATAATGTACATAGTTACTTAAGTGGTGGGTGGTAGAGTATATATTATATAATTATATATTTTAAAGAGTAAAAACTAAATTTTTGTATAATCAGTATATAGGTAGGTATAGATATAGAGATACAGGGCAAAATGTGACATTACCTATATTTTGTACTTTAGCTATTTATAATAGTAAAGTTTTTATATATTTTTTGTAAATAGCTTACAAAATGTAAATAACTTACAAAATCTTACATACATATAAAACATTTTTTGCCTAACTCTTCTCGGTATGGATGTATTAATTATTTAAGCCAATTATTTCAAAACAGACTATTGGCTAAAAAAAAAATACCAAAAATCAGGGGAGTGTACTCAAAAAAAAAAAAAACATGATTGCAAAGAATATAAAAAGGCAAATTAAGTGTCATATGCAAAATTTCGATTTTGTAGCGATTTTGAGTGTAAGAATTTTTCGAATTAAAACATTTTTGAAAAGGGTTTTCTTGCAACATTTTGATTTTTAGCTTTTTAAAGGGTGGTTTTAAAAATCTCAAAATTACACAACATTAAGATAGTATAGGTATATATATTTGGTAGAAATTTGAAATCTTTGTTTGTTTTTCAAAATATTTGAGTTAAAAAACATTTGTTAAGAATTTTTAATAGTTTTTGTTTCAGTTTTTTTGGTCTAAAAAAAACATTTTTTTTAATTTTTTAAAAAAAAATTATCAGTTGTTGACTACGTCATTATATGTAAAAAAAAAAAAAGACTGGGTTCGGAATCATTTTTTGTTCTTGAAATATTTATCTGTTGAAAATTATTTTTCAACAGTTTTTCTTAGTTTAAAAAAAAAGTGTCTGTTGATTTTTTTTTAATATTTACCAATTTGGTATTGTGTAATTATGTGTACATTAAAATTAGTCTGAAGTGAATATCTTATTCCGTTCTTGAGATATTCCAGATAAATGGCATTTTACAGCTCCTTTTTAAATTGCTGTAGTAAAAAAACGGTTTATTGAATTTGTTAGAAAACCTTTAAGTACGTTATGACAATATTATATGTAAAATAAAATGTATCCGAGGTCGATATCTTTTTTCATTCTCGAGATATGGTGGACAAAAAAAGTACCCCGAACGTACGTACATCTTGCTAAAAACGACGAATTCTGATTCTAGAGACCTCAAAACGTGAAGATATGTCAACATTTTCAATTCGACAAATCGCACCAATTACAATAACTTCCAATGGAAAGTTAAAAAAAACGCGTTGAATTCATACTCCAAAATTCAACGTTACCTTCCCGAATCATTATGATGATGGAACCAATTTTTGTAAACAATAGAACACTGTCATTTATGCTTCATGCTCAACCCATCACAGTCCGCATAATAAGTTCACGATTATAACACTAACTATTTATTTATGCCCCTATATGCTTTTGTTTTGATAATTTTACCGCAGGGAGTTCTATTTACCTAGTCTAGTACCTGTCAATAAATTGTCACGCATCAAAGCGAACACGATTGCCACACAAAACGGAGTGGTATTGTGTCTCACAATCGAGAAAAGAAAAAGCCCTCAACTTGAACAGTGAACACCATACAACACCAATCGCACCACTAAATCCCACGTTCTACGTTACATTTGGCTTGGGTTAAGATAGTCAATTTTTCAATCAGCGCCAGCGCAACACAGACTTATTTGAATATTTATGGTTTTTTGAACCTTGATGGACAAGGAAAGTAAACGCTGGCGCTGTTGTTTTAGATGGGTGTAGAAAAGAAATACGTATGTTGATTAAATGAAAGAACGCACACCGACCGTAGAGAAATGCCGGCCGCTGAAAAGCGCACCGTCTTCCTGATCGAAAAAAGATAAATACAAATTGAATTTTTATTATATTTATGAACTTAGTTATGTTTTTTTTTTTTTAATTTTTCATTCAGTATGTCACAGACTTTATTTTTTAATAGAATAAAGTCGAATGTAAGTTTTTAGTCAAACAAAGTCGTTTTGTTAATACAGTCAATTTATAAACTTTTAAATTTTTTGTTAATCAAATTATTTTGTCCCTATTTATTTTAACTTATTATTTAGCTTTCGCTATATAAAGAGCCCTAGGAATTCATTTTAATTATTAAATTCGGAGCGACGACGACGGTGAAAGACATCACGCCAAGGAGCTACCTAGGAGGTCTTCTTTCATTGATTTCGATTGTAAAATTTATATATTAAGGAACGAATTATTTTTAATTTAATTTAACGAATAATACTTTTGTCATTTTGTGCTATTTGTTTGTAAAATGTCATTACTATTCAGTCAAACAACTACGAATAAACCTTTTTTTTTTTGAAAAATACATAAAAGGAGAAGAGAATCACGCCCCACGTTGGGCGCCAATTATAGAGCTTGATTCTCTTCTTCTCTTATGTATTTTTAAAAGAAAAAGGTTGGTTTGTTGTTGCAGTTACAATATCGTATTAACGTTTTGTTGAATATGTTTGCACTTTTCCATTTCATTCAAGACAACGGAGTTATTAAATTAGAATATTTGTTTATATGATCTTTGCTGCAAGAATCATACAGGAACCTTCATTTTTATATTTTGTTACATGAAATTAAACAAAAACTATAATGAGTAATAAATATTGGAACTATTTTGTGACCTCTTAATGTTTAACAAATAAATATAGTTATAATAGGCTCCAGGTCAAAAAAAAACACGGTTCTTTAAATGGTGTGCCACGTTTCGAGCATAAATACACTCTTCATCAGGCAGTTAAAATCAAGAGACTTATTGTCCTATCTCGGTTGGTTTACTTAAATAATAAGTTTAAATTCAAATTTAAATTTTCCGTGAAAATATTCCGTAAAGTTTACTCAATGTGTTTTACTGCTCAAACGCTTTGATTTTAATTGCCTGATGAAGAGTGTATTCATGCTCGAAACGTCGCACACCATTTAAAAATCCGTGTTTTTTTTAACGTGAGCCTACTATAACTGTATTTTATAATAAAACTTAAAAATTTACCATCCATTTACTTCAAAGGGCTACCATTCCCTGAAGGGCCCAGGACCCTCAATTGTATAAAGACGCCTCTGCATATACGAAGATGTATCAAAATCGTTAGAGCCGTTTTCGAGAAAATTTGATAAAACTGCAATTGCAGCTGCCCGTTCGGGATGAGCTAAAACAAAAGTTCAAATTTCTCCTCTAGGGAATCACATAAAAACACTTCACACCTAATTTGAAGCAGATCGGTTCAATCGTTGAGGCTCGAGCTCAATGTACATCATAACGCATAGACAAACAGACCGACGACGCGACGGACATCTTGACGAAAATCACTTTTATGGTCATCTCCATCATCATCGTAATGTTAGTTTTGATAAAAACCTCGACATTTTTTTTTTTTTGTCACGAAACGTATAAATGTATGGCTCACCAATTACTTAAACAAGCTGACCATTTAGTGACCTCAAATAAAAAAATTTCTATGGCTGAAAAATTGCTTAAGCATTGAACTTTTTGGACCAATTACTGACTTCTTAAATGGCAAAATTGTTTGCAAATATACCTAATATGAGAATCCACTGCAAAACATTCAGAAAGAAAGTGCATTCGCCCATGGCGTTCAACAATTTTGAAGACAGATGAAACAAAAGTTTTTGTTGTGGGTGCTATATTTCAACAATAACCTAACCTACTTAAAAACATAGCATAACTAGGTATATGTGAAACAAAATACACATTTTTGAAATTATGTTGCTGCTGCCCGCAATCTCAGAATTTTGAGGGAAAAGGTCATTTCCTTTAACACTTTAACTATACCATTGCTTTTAAGTTTTTTTCATGCTTACGCGATGGTTGGGTCTTGGCCTCTTAGGTTATTAAGAAACATCATCCCCAGACAACATACCTATAGAGACTTTTTTTTTAAATCCAAATCAACAGCAGAGATACTTTAACTATAAGCTAATTTATTTTCTTTGTGCGAATAAAAAATTAGTTGAGCAGCCGAGCCGTCCGTCATTAAGAGGTGGAAACAGCCGTTAACGATTCATGTTGATGTTATGATGCCAACGTTCATATCACTTTTTTTGTTGCTTTATTTTACCTTCTTTAAGTCAATTATATATAATATGAAAGTGAGTTAGGAATGGTTTGACATTATTTGTTTGGCGGAAGAGCAGGCGGTTTTGCCAGGAAAGCTTAGTCTCATAATTTACCCCGCTCTGGTAGGGTGGAGTTTGTTAAGCCGTCCTTCTTTATTTGACAAGTGTAATAAGTTTTTAAACCCAGGAGAGCGTTCTTCGAAATCGAGATTTTTAAAATAATGTTTTTTTTGTTAAATTAATCTAAGAGGATTGCCGATGATCTTCTTAGAGCTATTTTCTTCACTATTTCTCAACCTGAGGCAAACTCTCAAGTTGATCAACTTAAGAGTTGGCCTCAACTTGAGAGTTGAATCGCAAGTTGAAATTTCTTTTTATTCACAAATTGTTTTCTCAACTACCCAGTTAAAAATCTGAAGTTGATCAACATTCAGTTTGAAAAATATCCCTGGGATATTTGTGAAAAATAAATCAAAAACTGTCATTTTCAATATTAAATTAGAATTTATTGTCAATCAAATCGAAGTTTTGTGTGTTTTTTTTTTTTTGTGATTTGTGTTAAATTTTAAATATTATTGAATATTAAATTTTTTAACTTGTATTAATATGTACATGTTAACTATACAAACGCAACAAAATTAAAAAAAAAGTGTTCTTAATTATGACCATGATAGTGGGACCAATACCAAAAAAGAATTTCCTCCAATGGACGCATGGGCTTTCTTTATAATATAAACGCAAATAAGACGCGAGCGAGTTGAATTAGAATGGGAGATATTTTTTAACGGTTGTCAGGAAAGTGCATTAAAGTTAGAGATACTTAAGCTTTAGTCTTATCATTAACATAACCGCTCGGCGGACAAGGTTTTTCAGGTGGCAATGGGTAGAAAACGCACTTTTTCTGTTGCATTTTTGGCTTAGGATACCTAATCCATGATGGATTTTTACAAATGGGGCATCAAATAAAAGCTGAAACTGCCCTCTTTACAAAACATGTGGTCGGACAGACTTTTGTTGGTTGTTGCGGCGAGTCCGACCACTTTTGTAAAAAAACACGTGGACAACTATGCAAAACTATTTCATATAGCCTAGAAAATACCCTTTACCACTTAAAATCGATGCAAAGATTAAAAAAATATCTCTTTTCACAAAAGTAGTCGGACTCGCCGCAACAACCAACAAAAGTCTGTCCGACTGGTTTTATAAAGAGGTTTTATAAAGAGGACCGTCTAAGCTTCCATTTGATTTATAAAAATCCATCATGGTTTAGGTTTCCTAAGCCAAAAATTCAACTGAAAAAGTGAGTTTTATACTCATTGCCACCTGAAAAACCTTGTCCGAAAAGCAATTTTGTTAATGTTAAGATTAAAGCTATGAGTTGGTATCATTCTTTTCCGCAGCCGCGATGAGATAGCTAAACCTACGGTCGGCTCCCGTACTTTGTATGTAAACTCCGAAGTTTGCTCCTCATTTTCTACTTTTTCCGGGAGTTGAGAAAATCTAAAGTTGATGAACTCTAGAGTTGTAAATCTAAAGTTGAAAACGTCAATTTTGAGTGAAAATAAAAATCCTCAAGTTATGTTCAACTTTGACTGAAACAAACCAGCCTTAATAATTTTGATGTTTTTTTTTTTTTCTATTAAGTTATTTTTTTTTACAAAATTTCCCTCCAATCTCGTAAGATTCTTGTCTTGTTTCGACCCAACGTACATGCTCTAGCCTTTTGCCACATCTTATGCAAAACACCCTATGCGTAATGGTGCTTTCAAAATAATTAATTTGTACATTTTCTTTCAACTTATTTTATGAACAAAATTGTAAACGAATTGGTTGGTGGTGTTTGAAAAAAATACTAAATTTTATAAATCTATTCATTTCTAAATATTACTTTTTCTTTATATATTTCCAGGTAAGTGCGAAACACTGACTGATTGGTGCGAACAACATTTTAGAAGAAGTGGTAAGACCAATGTTACCATTTTGTTTTTTATTCATTGACTACTTATCTCGTTATGTTCATCATCGGATGATACTGTTTTCCTGAAAGGAAAAATTTTGTTGGTGCAAGAAAAAAAACGAATGTAATGGTTTATTTTAAATATAATGTACATAAGGACAAAAAATCGAAACATATATACAAAAGTGTTCGCATTTTCGAGCAAATATTTGATCTTTTGATATTTAATTTTTCTTTATAATTAGGTATCTATGTTTTCTTAATTGCATCCATAGAACTTGAGGATGCTTTATTATATTAGACTCTTTGGGAATATTACCGTTTACATAACGGTATGTAGAATACACGGAAGGAAATTGCGGATGTATCTATCCTACTTTCTCGCAAATTTTGTCACTGAATGAATTTTTTGTTTCCTTTTATCATTTTTTCGTGTTTTTACCATCAAGTGACAACAAACGAAAAATACAACTCGTAATAGCTTACCATGCATTCTGCATAGTATAATACATTAAGGGTTTTCATGCAACGCCGTAAGATTACAAATTGTTTAAAATGATAAGTTTACAAAAAAGTTAGCATGAACGACCTTTTATTCATTTAGTTAAATGTTGTGTAGTTGAATCAGCTGTTCGTTTATATGACAGATTTGGTGTGTGACACATTAGACGTGTTTTTATTTCGAAGTTATTTTTCAATAAAGAACTTCTCCCGAACCAACGCGAAATCGGAGCCGAAATCTTCGGAACAATACAAAAAAATGTAAGATACCTACACGATGGAAATACAAAAGTCGTAGGCTCACGGTAGTGGTCGGACGAAAATGAGCGAATACAAAAAATCATATACCAAATGCACTCATAATGTCGGTTTCTTGATTTGCGTTAACTATTGCTTTCGCTAGTGAAGAGCGCCCCCGAGTGCACCTCATGCAAGTGAAACTATCATTTGTAGAGGCAGGAACGAAAAAACAAAATCCAGTGAATTATGGCTCAATTCTGATTTTGATTCTTCAGAAAGCTACTTTTTATTGGTTTATGACATCTGCTTCTGACAGCTTCCAACTATTAAGAAGAAAACAACAATAAAAACACGTTGTTGATGTACGAGTAGATTCGTCATCGTCAACGAATGGTTCACATTGGTTATGGAGAACCTTTATAATTCTAACTTAATAGTTTACGCTTTCGCAATCGTGGATAAAATGAAGACGTCCTAATTTTTGTCTTGCATAAACAACGTTTGAAGTCATTTTTATCACCAACTAATCGCGATTCGATAGTAACAGAACACAGTCATAGCTTTTTTTAGTTCTCTGAGTTAGATATCATATTATGTAAATCAGATTTCTGAACGCGCCTGATTCTAAAAGTCACAATGACGTTTGGATAAGTTTAACCAAATAAATTTGGTTAATTTTCCCCAACAAAATCCTTGGATCATTTGAACCAAATTGTGTAAACCATTTCCCATACAAAATTTGACAGTTCATTTACCAAATGATAAATTTAACCAAATCGTAAACTTATCTCGTGTTTAACGACGTTGCATGAATACCCTTATTATGTTCTAAAAAAGGGTAATTTTTGAAATTCAGTATTTACACAACCTACATGGGTAGGTTCCAAATAATTAAAAAAAAAAAGTTTAGAAACATTTTCATGACGAAAACTTCAAGACTCCCGCGGCACACGATTTTAACTAAATATTGAAGAAGATTAGTATACATATGTACCTATTTAAAAAACAAATATCGTTCTTATGCAACATATCCATATGCTGCCATGTCTATAGCCGGCTCCGATGCAGTCGTTCTTCTTCTTCTATCTGAGAGGGCCATAGAATGGGCATTATTCCGCGGGCTCTACATAGAATTTTGGTTTGGTGAAACACTTAAAATGTTATCCAGAAAGTGTAGTGCATCAGCTGTTTTTTAAAAGGAAACTTTTATTTGGCCCTTCCTGTATATCAAACAAATCTTAAAATTTAAAGAGATATCTTAAATTAATAAAAAAGTTTATAGCAATTTTTTTTGTCAGACCAATACCTAAAGAGATATGTTGAAAAAATAGGGACAAATACAACAAAATAGCTTTTTTTCAGTTCAGAGTAAGTTAGCTCTGGAAATATATTTGTCTACAGTTATGTCAAGAAGCAGTTTTTACGTGGAGGGTGAAAGCAGAAAAACCACAGAAGATAAAATATCAAAAGCATTTGTTGAGTGAATCCAGGGTTTACTCACCATATTTGGTTTAACTTTGACCCCACACTGAAAAACTGGCCTTTAGAAATTCTAAATCGTTGAATGTTCTTTTAAATCAAATGTTAAGGACATACATTTGTAAGGATTTTTTCTTAGGAATTCGTTATTCTTTAATTGGTTTTAACATAAAAGGTTGGATTTCTGGCCTACAAAAACCTAATAGCATGTAAGTTTTTTTAATATTTTTTTTTTTGTTTTTAGTATTTTTTAAGGAAAATGTCCCCCTCGGCACCTTATGCTTACGATTTTTTTTTCTTGCCTCGACCCAATCTACACGCTCTAGGTCTAGGTTCTTGTAGTATAGGTATCGTATAGCATCTTATGGGAATCACGGTTTGTAACATCAAAATTAACCTGAGACAATCGTTATTTTACTATCGCATTCTGCCGGAAATAAAGGAAAGTTTTATTTAACCGTAAGGTAACACTCCTACATATACATACATACATATGTATTTAGCTTATTGCTAGAAAGGTTTGCAGCATTCTGCAGATGCCCCAATTAACACGAGGCTTAATTGTTGCGCTTTCTATCACTTCCTTCTACTATATACTTCCAGCCCAGTTTCAGGCATTAAATTGTAATTCCAATGTTAGCCTCTGCACTGGCCTAAATGTCAGGTTCATTACTTTAATATGGCTATTCTCAGGTTCACTGCTTCAATATAAACTGTGCCCGCTAACGTGCAGCTTCTTCCAAATAACAGATACGGGTGGTATCTAAACAAAATGTACAAGCACACATTTACAGATGTGCAAGTCCTGTAAGTGGTGCAGTTTTCTAATTATGCAGTGTTATAGTAGGAATATTAGTACAAAATAATATTGTTCTTTTTTCGACTGTAAAATAGTACGAGGTCAGATTTGACTTTTACATTCGCAAGAGTTTTGGTACACGAGTCGAAAACCACATTTTCCACAACGGTACCTAGTGTCAATTAGCCGCCATTTTGTCGCTTGGGTTTGGGCGCTAGTAGCCCGTAGCGTAATGGTTAATGCATTGGACTTCACTTCCCAGCTTCGAAGATCACTACACTAGGCCCTGTTTCTTCACGAGCCGTTGCGCGACCCAATTTATTTTTATTTATTTAATTGTTTATTTATTTAATTATTTATTTATTTGGGTTGGGGCGCGTAACTCACGTATTTTTGTATCCTAGACGAAAAAGTTGTGCGAAAAACTTGTAGCAAATTTAATTATCTATGAAATATGTTGAGCAAATTTGTTCGCTAATCCCTATGGTTTTAAAGTGATTTTTTTTTATTCATCACATCTTTGTTTTTTGTCACTAAAAAAAAATTGTTATGATAAAAGTTTTAGAGCATTCAATTATCTATACTTTTTCATAACAGTTTTCTTAGGCTTTGCTTTTGAACTTTTGAACCTTTTTCTCTTTTCCACACCACCCAGGAGGTAGAGTTTTTTTTAACTTCAAGCACAAACACTAGCAGCCGTATTCATTAGAATCCGCTGAACAGATGAATAGTTATGCACTGCATAAGGATTAATGTAGCCACTATACAACCGTGCATAAATTGTTATGCATAAAATATTTTTCAACCCATTATAGTTATAATGAGCTTGTGTCAAAATTAGTAAATAAGGTTAGGTTGAAGTGGCTGCCAGCAAGAACTGACACACTTAGACCATAAGTTGGTCCGTTGTGATACCACGTGAATCTAGAGAAGCGTGCGAGACTACTTATGTCTATATTTATCAGATCACTAGGATCATTGAAGAAGAAGTCTCCGAGATGGAGCCAACGTCTTTGGCATAGGGCTGGACATGTGCAGAGAAGATGAGGAACAGATTCTTCCTCCTCCTCGTCCATACAGCTTCTGCAAGAGTCGTTTGCGAAAACTCCAAGCCGCTTTGCGTGCTTGCATATAAGACAGTGCCCGGTTATGACACCAATTACGGAGCTGATATGCAATCTGTTCAAAGATATCAAACACTTAGAGCGCCTCACATCTATTTTAGGCCAGATCTGTTTTGTCGCCAGGCAAGTGGTTAAGTTGTTCCACCTAAGGTTTGTTCTCCTTAAAGCATCTTGCTTCAGCAAAAATTTGCATGTAGCTATAGGCATACCGATATTTACCTTTGCAGGTAAAATAGGTAGTCTTGTTCCACCTTTGGCGAGTTCATCAGCTTAACAATTACCCGGAATGTCCCTGTGGCCCGGCACCCAACAAAGGAGAATATTGAACTGTTGTGTCATCTCTATAAGAGATGATCGACAGTAAGGGCTGTTATAGAGTTTGTAGAGACACAGTAGCTTGGCTGTCTGAGATGCGGATATCAGAAGTCGATATCACGTTTTTCTTGAGCCAAGATAAATCTTCCTTTATCGCCAAAAGTTTTGCCTGGAACACGCTACAATGGTCTGGAAGACGAAATGAGAGACTTAAATTTAGTCTTTCTGAGTACACGCCTCCACCAATCCCACCATCGGTTTTTTGAGAAATTAGTACCATAAAGGAGAAATCTATTACGTTCTACTTTCAAAACTGACAAAGGAGACCCAGCTGTGTGTGTGCGCTGTGAACAATCAATAAAAGTAATTCTGCTGGCGATTGGATTCTTATTGTTTTTTTTTTTTATTAATTTATTTTAATATTATTATAATTATCCAGTTACTTTGTTGGTTTTTTATGTTCGCAAATAAAATTAAAAATATTTAAAAAAAAAAAAAATACGTCGTTTTTTGTTTTATTCCATGAATTGTTCCATTACTCACATCGTGATGTTTTTGTTGAGGAGAAAAATAAAAGGGTGGTGCTTATTTTGTAATGCTTAAAATTCATTTGTATTTTTCCATGAAAGTGATGAAGGTGATTCTTTGTATAATTTTATTTAAATCACGCATGCCATCGAGCATTTGCAAAAGTTGTAAGATTTGATGGAAAATCTTTAAGTTTTACACATTTATTAAGCAGCTTCTATAAAACAAAGTGTTCAAAAAAATATTCTTTTTTTTTAAACAATATCCCAACAAAAATGTAGGTACAGTAAATTAACAAAACCAACATTATTAATTGTTGTATTAAATTTTATAAAATATTTTGAAAGTGAGATTTCAACACCTTAAAAGATTGCAAAAATAAGCGCCCCCCTAATATCTATCTACATTGTTGTTAAGTGTGAGTCAAAGTGACATTCCGATACTAAACAACCCTTATGTTTGCTCTATACAACCTCCAAACGCGTTTAGCTTATGTTGCTTCTATTCAACGTTGCATAAGTTTATGAATAAGGTTTTTGCGTTCAGAGGCATTATAAAGAGTGCATAGCGCTATGCATTTGCTATAATTCGTTTATGCATAAGGCTGTAGGTTTATAAATTATTTCTTGAGTTAATATAAATGTACCTGCCAGAAGGCGAAAGGCTTTCACTCGTCAATCCTCATATATTTTTTTGTAGCAAACGTTTTAACTGTGCCGTAAAATAGGGCTTATTCTCTAAATTAACATTAATTCAAACAAAACTTAAGGATTCGAATGCTGAAAATATGATATGATGTGGATAGAACCGATTGAATTCCTGACAAATCTGTTTCAAAAACGAATAAAAAGGGATCATTACGTTATCTAAAGGAAGGTAAAATTTTAAGGGCCGATGTTGATTTTGAATAAAACACAAATTATTTAGGAAATTATTGTCAATTCTTTTTATTATGATAATATTGGTGTGGTTCAATTATGCATGGAACAAAATATCGGCCAAATGGCCGCCGCGACCTTGGCGACACACCTCCATCCGATGGTCCAAATTTTCGATGACGCTGATGCTTAATTGAGGTTTTATGCCGTTAATGTGCCGAATTATCTCATCCTTTATCTCTTGAATTGTTGCTGGCTTATCGACGTACACATTTTCTTTCAAATAACCCCAAAGAAAGAAGTCCAACGGTGTCAAATCACAGGATCTTGGCCGCCAATTGACATCGCCACCACGTGAGATAACACGGCCATTGAATCTGTCGCGCAAAAGAGCCATGTTTCGTTAGCTGTGTGCAAGTGGCACCGTCCTGTTGAAACCACATATCCACATCCATATCTTCCAATTCGGGCCATCAAAAGTTCGTTATCATCTCACAATTTTTGGGCACGAAGAGGCCGACGAGTTGAGGTGGACGGCTCTTCAGTCACACTATCGCGAACAGCAGCAATATTTTCTGCAGCACGAACTGTACAAGCATGCACTGGTGTTTTCACATCTTCTACAGACCCGGTTTGCTCAAATTTTTGCACGATTTTTCCGATTGTACGCACGTTTGGACGATTAAATTGACCGAAAAAATCAAGAAGTGCACGATATGCATTTTGATTTGAACGCCCATTTTCATAATAAGCCTGAATAACTTTAACACGTCGATCAATTGTGTATCTTTACATGGTTCAAATTGAGTAAGTTTGTAATTGAGAAATGTCAAATGAAATGCAGAAAAAAACTTGACGTTTAGGTGTGGTTCACATTTATGGCAAAATTCTCGAAAAAAAACAAAAATAAATCTCGGATGCAAAAATCCCGAATCTACAAAAACCTAGAACGTACAAAAATCACGAAAGACTATATCTAGAAAAAAATCTCGAAAAAAAAATTCATTCGCTATTTTTTTGTACCTTCTTCAATAGTTTAAACGCAAATAAAACGCATAATATGTTCAATTTATGAAACAATTTATTTTTCTGGTCAAAAAAGAACAACAAATGAAAGTGTTTTTAACAAAAATCAAATATTTTATGGGATATGTATGCATGTATATATGTATATATATATGTATGTATATACGTATTTATATATGTATGTATACTCGTACCACAACATAACAAATATCAAAAAAGGACAATAATTATTTAATACAAAGGAAAAGTGTCAAAATATAACAAAACTAAACAAATAACTATAATAAGTATAGTAACTAAATAACTTTTTGAGCTGTGTGTGTGCGCTGGAGCTGGAGTTATATGCAAGACTCAGAAGTAAGCTTACATAACTTTTTTTTGTCCAGTATTTTTAAGATTTGCTTTTCTTTTTTTAAATACTCCTTTCTTACCTTAGTTTCTTGACCAACCTGAATTTTTTGAACCACGACACTTGAATTGACTCACTAGCCAAAACTTCAATTGACTTATAAAGTCCAACATGTAACCTTCCAACTTAAACCTTGAGCCTCCTATGCCAGGACTCAACTATGTTTTGTGTTTGTTTGTTACGATTTTATTTACTTTCATTGCACTTTTATTTTAATAAGAAAACTTTCGTTGTTATAAGGGAACGTCCCTAGCAATAGCAACATTAAATTTAGTCACCTACTTGTATAGTTGGATGGGTGCATGTGCTATGCAGTGTACTGATTCTTTTAAGTAAAATTTCCTCATCTAGAATTAATATTAATTGTTGAGAGAATGAATGGTTACAATTCGCGCGCGCGCATTTTGATTTGAACGCCCATTTTCATAATAAGCCTGAATAACTTTAACGCGTTGCTCGATTGTGTATCTTTCCATGGTTCAAATTGAATTAGTCTGAAATTGAGAAATGTCAAATGAAATGCAGAAAAAAACGACGTTTAGGTGTGTGGTTCACATTTATGGCAAAATTCTCAAAAAAAAAAAAATCTCGAATGCAAAAATCCCAAATGTACAAAAATCTAGAACGTACAAAAATCACAAAAGACTATATCTAGGAAAAAATCGCGAAAAGAAAAATTCATTCGCGATTTTTTTTTACCATCTTCAATAGTTTAAACGCAAATAAAACGCATAATATGTTCAATTTATGACACAATTTATTTTTCTGGTCAAAAAAGAACAACAAATGAAAGTGTGTTTAACAAAAATCAAATATTTTATGGGATATGTATGTATGTATACAGGGTGTCCCTTAATTCGTCAAGAGTATTTTAGGGTATGATTCTGGAAAAAAATGCTAAGAAAAAAATTGTTCTACAGTAAGGGCCTATCTCCAATTTTGATATCATTTATCGGGAATTTAAGAAAAGTCTTTCTTTGGGGTACCCTATTCCATGTTATCGGTAATTGCGCCGTAAGTACTTACAACAGAAACTTCGTTTAGCCCTTTATTTTTAGAAGAGATACCAGGCTTTGTAATTGCGTTTAAATAAATTTGACATCTTTTCTAAGTTTAAAGGTATTCAGTTTTTAGCCTGTCCCATTTTTCCTGCCCATGCTAATTTTTTGATTTTGGGGTCAATTTTCTCCAAAAAATGCGTAATCAACATGATGTTTTAATAATTTTTTTGAATGAACGTTACAATTATAAAAATAAAATTCAGCAACAAATTTGCCGAAAAGCCGATAGATTTTATGATAATTTGGAAAAACCGCGGGTCACGTAAAATTAAAAAAAAAATGTTTTTTTAGCTTTAAGCTCGAAAAGCTATGCATACAAATTATTTGTGTGGTTTTAGATCATTTTTTAAGTATGTTTTTTACTTAAACAGTTATAACGGGTGCACTTTGACATTCCTTGGTTAGAAAAAATGCTAATTTTAGTAGCCACTTAAGTTGAATTCTACAAACTATCTGTAGTTGTTGCAAAACGATTTATCAGAACTGTTGAAGGACATTCCATAGGTTCAATTAGCTTCATCTTATTCATAACTTGATAGTGTTTCTGCCCACTTTGCTCGAGAGGTTTAAAATTGACAAGATGAAGAGTAATCGGTAATCGTTAAATAGGAAAAAGTTAGAGCAGTTCAATGGCCTTCAAGATCGCCTGACCCTACAATATTGGATGTTCTTAAATGGGGAAGAATGAAATAAATCCTTTATTCAACAAAAACAGCAACTAAAAGTGAATTAGAAGAGCGCATGGTCAATGCATCCTCAGAAGTGAGGTAGTAGCAAGGATCATTAATACCAATATCATTAAAATACGAAAACGGCCTCTAGCATGCATACAAAATCAAAGAGGACTCATTTGAACACCTGTTATAACTGTTTTAGTTCACACATTAAATAAAATAATCGATAACCACACATATCATTTTTTATTTATAGCTTTTCGAGCTTAAAGCTAAAAAAACATTTTTTTTTTTAATTTTACCTGCCGCTGTTTTTCCAAATTATCATAAAATCCATGGGTTTTTCGGCAAACTTGTAACTGAATTTTATTTTTAGTATTGTTACGTACATTCAAAAAAAATTATTAAAACATCATGTTAAGTACGCATTTTTCGGAGAAAATTGACCCCAAAGTCAAAAAATTAGCATGGTCAAGAAAAATGAAACTGGCTAAAAACTGAATATCTTAACACTGAAACAAGGTATCAAATTAATTTAAACGCAATTACAAAGGCTGGTATTCCTTCTAAAAATAAAGGCCTAAACGAAGTTTCTATCATAAGTACTTACGGCGCAATTACCGGTAACATGGATCAGGGTACCCCAAAGTAAGACTTTTCTTAAATTCCCGATAAATGATATCAAAATTGGAGATAGGCCCTAACTGTAGAACAATTTTTTTCTTAGAATATAACCCAGAATCATACCCTAAAAAACTCTTGACGAATTAAGGGACACCCTGTATATGTATGCATATATGTATGTATACTCGTACCACAACATAACAAATATCAAAAAAGGACAATAATTATTTAATACAAAGGAAAAGTGTCAAAATATAACAAAACTAAACAAATAACTATAATAACTAAATAACTTCTTAAGCTGGAGTTATATGCAAGACTCTTAAGTAAGCTTACATAACTTTTTTTTTCGTCCAGTATTTTTAAGATTTGCTTTTCTTTTTTTAAATACTCCTTTCTTACCTTAGTAGTAGCCCGTAGCGTAATGGTTAGTGCGTTCGACTGTCACGCTGGAGGTCTGGGATCGCTTCCCAGCCTCGTCCACCTAAAAACTAAAAAGTTTTTTTTTCAGGGCTACTGCCTCTTGCGAGGAATTGACAAATTCTCCAAGAGTAACACTTGTCACTAATAAGTGCTTCTCGTCTAGCCGTTCGGATTCGGCATAAAACTGTAGGTCCCTTCCATTCCTGTCGAAAGGCGCACACAGGAATGGTTGCGAGTTGTTAGTCACTAGGCCTTGGTTCTTCATGAGCCGTT
Organism: Melangyna quadrimaculata; assembly: GCA_949320155.1. Taxonomy (NCBI): domain Eukaryota; kingdom Metazoa; phylum Arthropoda; class Insecta; order Diptera; family Syrphidae; genus Melangyna; species Melangyna quadrimaculata. Next base: position 103,414,902 of record OX439484.1, read on the forward strand.
GTGCCACCCGATTTAATTATTTTATTCTTACCTTAGTTTCTTGACCAACCTGAATTTTTTAAACCACGACACTTGAATTGACTCACTAGCCAAAACTTCAATTAATTTATAAAGTCCAACATGTGACCTTCTAATTTAAACCGTGAGCCTCCTATGCCAGGACTCAACTATGTTTTGTGTTTGTTTGTTACGATTTCATTTACTTTCATTGCACTTTTTTTTAATAAGAAAACTTACGTTGTTATAAGAGAACGTCCCTAGCAACATTAAATATAGTCACCTACTTGTATAGTTGGATGGGTGCATGTGCTGTGCAGTGTACTGATTCTTTTAAGGAGACTTTCCTTATCTAGAATTAATATAAATTGTTGAGAGAATGAATGGTTACAATTCGCGCGCGCGCATGTGATTAACTGATTTAATGTGATTTACTTATTCCTTCTGAAAAATATTGTATCTATTGCTTAATTTAATCTTATATGTGAACGTTTAAAGTTGATTTAAACTTGGTATTAATACAAAATACGGTGTGAAAGATAATGACATCAGGTGGTTCTTACTGAAAAATTTGTTCAATTTGGATGTTCCCAGCGGGTAATCCTTTTATTAACATGACATGAGAAAGGAAAAAAAAATCTTGGGTAGTAGACATAAGAAGGGAGGCCATTTTTGGTATGACGCGCAGTATGCTATTAATACCCAGTTTAAATCAACTTTAAAAATTCACGTATGTGTGGCTTCCCGGACAATCTGATAAAAAGCATTTTTGGTGGATTTAACTACGGTTTTACCATTGATTTTCCTAACTGATAATGTTGAATTTGAGGCTTTTCGGAGTATGCGTTGTCTTTCTTGAGGTGTTGTGGCCATGTTCGCTAACAGTATGTTGTTTTTTTCAATGTTTTTCCCATATCAAAGTAGGTGCATACTTATTCCAATGTTGTGACCTTCAAGGCGACTGCTATGACCATCGACCTGATAGTCTCGAATTTGAGCATTTTTCTCTTCGGTTAGAACACTTCCTTTTGACAAAATAGCGACTAAAATTGTTCAAAGTGCCATAAGACAAGCAATTTTTAGAAGGATTCAAAATTCTTCCTGGATCTTAATCCCCATATTACACTTAATAAATTCTATAATTAGATTTGTCATAACTATAAAAGGTTATGGAGAAATTGTTAAAAGTTGACTGAAAAAAAATCTGCATTTAAACGAGTGAATTAGTGTGTATATGTATTGTTTTTAATAAGCATTATAAAATGTATTTTGAGCGTTTTAATTGATTTTTAGTTGCGGATTTGTGCTTAAAAGTCGTTCTTTTAAAATTATTTGGATTTGCAATTTTGTTTCTGAATGTCCACTGTTAGAAAAGCTTTTTTGAAAGTGCTCTACGAAAGTTTTAAGTTAAACTTTGGCATCGTTTTACTAAAAAGGAGAATAATTGATGCCTCCAAATTAAAAACTGAGGTGCTCAGCGCTAAAACGGCCTAACCCTCATTACCAACAAAATCAAACTGACTAAGTAGATCGGACCGAACTATTATGAAATGTATAATAAAAAAAAACTCCCTAAACTTAATGGTATTCTACGTTTTACCACTTACGGAAAATTCTTTTTGCTTTATGCGAAATTCGATGTCAAATTGGCCTAAGCCGCTTAGACCCAATTGAATTCCAGAAATACAAATTTGGCATTAAGAGCAAATTTGGCCATAAGCTGAATCAGCTTTAGACGCAGGATGCAGTTAGATTCGAATCTAAACAAGGGTGAATATGTAGTTTAGTATGCTACAAGTTTGTAGTACAACTTTTTTGTCTAGGATGAAAAATACGACAGTTACGCGCCCCACCCATGCGACCGTTAAAACAAAATGGCATCAAATTGTACTAGATACAGTTGTGCAAAATGTGGTTTTGGACTCGTGTAATAATACTCTTTCGTATATTGAAAGCTAAATGTGGCTTGGAGTTTTCCCACCTGTAGTAATATCGTCATTCGAAAATCTCGTATTAGGTAAGTGATAAAATGATTCCTTATACGGATTTTTCGATTTTGTATGGGCTCCAGTCTCCAGAGCGATAACCGTTGTTCAAATTGAAAAACTGTTGAAGTAAAAAATAAAGATAATTGAAATCTCTACCACTTTTTTCGTATTTTTTTTTAAAGGACAAAAAGGAAAGATATGATGAATATAAAATAATCAAAACCTATTTTTTTAACAGCAAGCTCTGTAATCATAGGGATTAGCGAAAAAATTGCTGAATATATTTTATAGATAATTAAATTTGCTACAAGTTTGTACTACAACTTTATCGTCTAGGATGAAAAATACGCGGTGGCACAACGGTTCGTGAAGAACCAGGGCCTAGTGACTAACAGCTCGCAACCATTCCTGTGTGCGCGTTTCGACTCAAGCGACCGTTAAAAACAAAATGGTGGCTAAATTACACTAGGTACAGTTTTGCAAAATGTGTTTTTCGACTCGTGTACCAATATTCTTCGGAATGCGTAAATCAAATCTGAACTCGGATTTATTTCCCAGCAAAAGTCTTAATGCCCCACACTATATATATATATGAAGGCAGCATTTGTATATGTCCGGTATTAATGTGCGGGTAGATATACATGCATACATTCTAAACACATTATATTCATATACAATATACATATCACAACAAAAACATAAATTTTAAAAAAGTAGCCAAGTTCTTCTATGTACAAAAACCTTTGCCTAACAAGTCAGCCGTAAAAAGTAATGAGATCTAAAAGTACGCCAAGTTCTAAGTTTATTAATACCCGTGTTTTATTGGAAAAGCTATCCATAGTAGTATTCGATAGTAGCTATCCATAGTGGGATTTTAGATGAATAACAAATACCTACAACATTGCAGTATGAATACTGCCGATAAAAGATAAAGTAGAATCATACTCGAATGGATTGTTGGTGATTTCATTCTCAAGTGTTAGTTACTATTAGTTTTTTCGTAAAGTTAATTTTGACTGCTTCTGATTCTCACAAATGTTATATTTTTTTTTTAATATTCTGACAGGTGTTCTTTCAGTTAAACCAATTTTGAAATACAAAAACGAGGCTACTACCAGGATGCGTTTTTTTGGTAATTTTGTACTGTACTTTTTATAGAAAACACGGGTAATGTTTAATATCAAATATTTTAAGAAGAGTTAAGAGAGAAGAACCTCAAAATTATTATTGGCATCTATTATTGAAAGAATACTGACTTAAAGCTTTCATTTCAAAATTGAGTAATTAGGTACAAAAGAAAACTTTCCAAGTAAACCAACTCAATTTAAGTCAGTAATCCTCAAACAATAGATGCCTATAATTTCTTATATCTCGGGAACCAACAGTGCTAAAGAATTGAAATTTGGTGAGTTGCATAAACCTGGTGTGATCAAATGCTGCGAGTTTGAAGTTTCTGACTTAATTGGTACTGAAGTTAGAGGGGGGTCGAAAATCGCCTAAGTTTGATCCTGTAAAAAGGGTGTAGTGCCAGAACTTGGCTGGGCACTGCCGTGCCCTTTGTTATGTAAATAAAGTACCTATTGTATGTACAAAACACTTAAAATTGTTGCATTGTTTCTTATGTGCTAAGAAATCATTTAACCTGATGTGATCTGATTATTCACCTAATTTATAAAAACTTCAGCGCAATGCAGTTTTACTGCCCGAGCAGAATGGAGTCGCTGTAGCGGCCGCTTGTCGCACTGTCAAAGTTAAAATATATAAAAACAGTACACAGCGCCACAATGAGAAGCTGTAGCTGCAGCGATCGCTGTCGCTAAAGTTGGATAATTTTCAACTTTCTGCTTTTAGTCGCGCTACTTTTTGACATATCTGTGGGTCTGTTCAAAACACTGTATGTAAACTAGACATTGGGTTCGTTCAGCACATTGAGTTATTGTTTTATGTTTATTATAAACTGAAATTTGGAAAACAAATTGGTTTCGATAGCAATGATTGTAGAAAAAAAGCATTTGAATAAAGTCTTATTATTAATAATTTGAGTTTGTTGTCACTGACCCAAAAATTGTACAACTTTAAGAACTCAATTTTAAAATTGATCAGTGTTCACGCTACAAGTGAGACCATTATATTTGAAAGCTCCAATGGGCTTGGATGAAACAAAAAAATAAACAAATTCTTCACATTTATAAAACTGATGAAATTTTTCTAGTTACTGTTGTCCTTTTCTCCTTCCAATTTTGTATCTGTCAAGGGCAAGGTTTAATTACAAAGTCCTACTTTTTCCAAAAAGTGCCAAAGTGAGAAATAAACATGCATGCTAAAGACACCTGTTTGCAAAAAAACATGCGAAAATTGTTCTGACAGATAATTTTAGTAGGTCTATCCCAACTAACTGGGTGAACACAAGAGTGCCGGAACTGGAACTGAAGCCATAGCTGAAATAGCTATCAAATAGTATCGTGCGTGCTATTTTTCATGTGCCCACAATGCAGCTGCACAAAAATTATTTCTTTTTAAAAGTTCAATAAAATATTCTGTTTTGTGCTCTGCCATGTTGAATTTAGTTTGTTTTCTGTTGTGTCAAATACCGGCATACTTTGTGTTTTATATATTAAAAGAGAAAAATGATAGTCTCGCCTTTATAATAGAAATGAAAACAACATGCAACATATGGAACACGCCTTGTAAAAATTGGAATTCCAAACATCTGAACGAACCCAAACAAATCTAAATGACAAAAAACGTCCTTTCTGCGCTACACCATTGTGGAAGACCTTTGCGACCTAGTGAGCGATTTTAATGACAGCTTGTGCACCAGCGATTTTTACCGCGACCTTATAAGAAGAAATAGAGGAACTGCCCTTGTTGGAAAAAAGTGAAGCAGTTTTTAAAATGGTGTGAGGTCTCACAAACACAAATGCATTACAGCAGGGACGGAGTGCTGTTTGAAGGCAACTCAATAGGGCGCCATCAGAATAGTCATTTTTGTTATTTTCCGAAATTCTTTTAGTAGAATGTTCTAAAAAAAAGAAAGAGTACGTGCGTGAAGCAATTTGTCAATCTGAAATGTCAAATCGTTAGTGTGATTTTAAAAAAGAACAATAAAAAATTGTTACAAATTAAGACACATATATATAAAAAAAAACTTTGAAAAGACAAACTTTTTCAAGTGAATAAAATAGACATTGTAGTTATTTAGCAATAAACAAAAAAAAAAACAGTAAGTGCGGTAAGAGCATTTCCTCCCACAAGTGAGTTTTATTATATTTTTCTCAAAGCAAGTGCTGTTAACTGTTTGTATTATTTATGTAGATTAATTAACTATCGAAGAACATATTTTTTATAATGGATTAAACTTTAAACATGAACCATGAACAACCAAATATGAACTGATGGACACCTTACTGGACAGACAAATTAACATTGAAATATGAACTTATAAGTTGGCGACGGAACAAATAGATATTGTATTACTAACTCAAAACGTAAAAAATCGATTTAATAACAAAAAATAATTTCCTCATAAGAAGGGCGCTAACAGATAGTTGGTATTAGCCCGTAGCGTAATGGTTAGTGCGTTCGACTGTCACGCTGGAGGTCTGGGATCGCTTCTCAGCCTCGTCCATCTAAAAACTAAAAAATTTTTTTTTTCAGGGCTACTGCCTCTTGCGTGGAATTGACAAATCCTCCAAGAGTATCACTTGTCACGAATAAGTGCTTCTCGTCTAGCCGTTCGGATTCGGCATAAAATTGTAGGTCCTTTCCATTCCTGTCGAAAGGCGCACACAGGAATGGTTGCGAGTTGTTAGTCACTAGGCCCTGGTTCTTCATGAGCCGTTGTGCCACCCGATTTTTTAACAGATAGTTGCGCCTTTCAACCTCCAATATAATCTCATGCACACCTGTTAACGAGAATTTCAGTTTGACATTTCTGGTTCTTAAATTCTAACAAAAAAATTATGTGCACATTGTCAACTAAATTATAATATTTTGACTTAATTTAAAGTGTAACCCATTCTAAATATATTGTTTAATAGTTCATCAATCTAAAGACAAAAACATTACGCCACTTTTTTGAGAAAAATATAATAAAATTCACTTGTGAAAGGAAAAGCTTTTATCCACCTTGTTTTGTTGATTTCCACACCCCTGAACAATGCACTTCATGTTTTTTTTTTTTAAATTTATAAGAAGATCACCACAATGTCTATCTAATGCACTTTAAATTATTTGTTTTTTCAAAGTAATTGTTATATTATTTTGGGTTCTAACTTGTACCAATTTTTGTTTCTTTGTTTTTTCTAATCACACGCTAACGATTTGACACTTCTGGTTCTCAAAAATTGCTTCACTCACGTACACTGTATATGTGACAAATACCTCTTCCTCTTTTTCTTCTTCTTCTTCTAAGACCGCTACCAGCGACTTGCATTGTGTTCAAGGGGTTAAGCGAACAAAATTAAAGAGCTAGTTCACTTTGTTCTCCATTGGTTTCCAACCGGGACTTCCCATTTCCTAATTTAAAATAATAAGTTCTGGAGTTTGCCAATCTGTGAGTCGGACCCTCCGTGAATATAATTTCTAAAGAGTGGAATTTAATTAGCATTTTTTAAATAAAATGTTTTTTTGTTTCTTCATTGAATAAAATACTTTTTTCATTTGAGCTAAAATTGTGGGTGTATTGGTAATAAATTATTTGCCATAGTCACAAACAAAATTTCAAAAGTACGATAACATTTTAACTTATGTCGTTTAATAAGTAAGCGAACAGAAGGGTAACCCCTTCTAACACATTTGGTGAAGTAAAAATTTCAAAAATAGAAAGATTATTTATTTCTCTTGACTGAAATATGGCTCAAAAATAAATAGGTATGTATTTGTATGGAAGTTTCATGAACGGACCATTATTTCCAAAGGTGATTCGTTAATATCGTGTACCTATTATACTGAAAATATACTTATACTTGTATAAAAAGACCTATAACTTTTTGTGTGGTAATCGTATCATCTTAGTTAGTGTCAGTGTACCAATGTAATTTTTCCCCGTTTTGGGGAGGTTGCCCCCCCCCCTCTCTCCCCTACAAGATATTTTAATAGACTCTTGATTCTTCATTCTTTTTTGTAAATGTAACGTTATCACCAACTTTCATGAGGGAAGGATTTTTGTTTGTTTTGTTTGTCATATTTTCCTGTACTCTATATTTTTATTTGATTTTTAATAAGTACATATACCTACATGCTTACCAAAAATGTTGAATTTTGTTTTTTTTTTTTTTTTTTCTTAGACGGTTTCTTGTTTCCTGTGCATTGTATTTTTCATTCAGATCAAATTCCACCTTTTAAGCGATGCAGAATAATTTCCGTGATTGGTAGTTCCATTATCGATACGCACACTTTGTTGTGCAGATTTGCTTTTCAAATATTTGAAAATGAACGTGCATCATGCATGCATTCCCACTTCTTGTAAGAGTTAAACAACTTCACTGCTAAAGTGTAAATCTCATCAAACTGCAAGGTCTTCACCTCACGCCACCACCATGCCATCAAAGTTGCGAAATAACCAATGAAGCGCCAAATGCTTGATGGAGCCACTTTCATCCTTACCTCTGTGTCATAGTCTTCGTCGCCACGGTCGCTCAACGTAGTTGTCCAAAGTGCGAGCAAATAAATCGCGGTCCATTAGCATACAAAATAGACACTTCCGCAATTGAATTGATTTATTTCAAATCGTATGGCAGATACACGTTATTAGCGTGTTGCGTTGAAATCAATAGCTTAGAGGTGTGCTTGTGCGCGTCGTGTTGATTCCAGATCGACCTATAGCAAAGATAGTCTTTTGCGAGCAACATAAATCTTTACAATATTATCTTTGAGATGCTATATAACCACCGCAGTGTGTCGTGTCTCGGCTTATTTTAACTTATTTTTGCTTTATGTGCATGTGCATGCTCCATTCCTTTTCCCTTTTCGTGACTCCATTTACACACTCCGCTCCACTTGAATAGAAACAAACTTTAAGTTTACTATCTGAGCGTGTAGCGCCTTGGTAAGTTTATAAATTGACTTTTTGGTTTTAGTTCCTATAAGAGGGATCTATTGCGAATAAAACTGCAGAGACAGAATAATTCAGGAAAATACCATTAGGTTATTTTTTACAACTTTTCTAATTACTTCATTTAAAACACTGTTTTTTTTTGCGCCACTTGAATAGAAACATTCTCTTAAATAAGGAAACAAATTGAAAAAGTGCAGTAAAATTGGGTTGTCTTCTATTTGTAATCATATTTTAATATGTTTACTACCACTATTATTTGAAATAACTTGAAAAACCCATTTGTAGACTGAATCATGAAGTTATTTTATATAATTTAAAAAAATTGCACTTTATGCTTCTTTGATTGCAGCAGTAGGTGATTATTTGTTCTCATATTGTCGGTCAGTATCGTAAACCTTACGAACCATCCATCCCCATACGTTTCCAATGATATTTAGGTCCGGAGAATACGGTGGCCATTGAAGTAAGGTAACATTTTTCTCGGATATCCAACTGTTAATGAACCTTGCGTTGAGGATCGGCACGTTATCTTGTTGAAATGTCCATGGTATTGGTCCAAAGACATCGGTAAACTTAGGGCAATCTTCTTGCAATATTTTCTTGTAGGAAAAAAATATAAATCAGGTGGCACAACGGCTCATGAAGAACCAGGGCCTAGTGACTAACAACTCGCAACCATTCCTGTGTGCGCCTTTCGACAGGAATGTAAGGGACCTACAATTTTATGCCGAATCCGAACGGCTAGACGAGAAGCACTTATTCGTGACAAGTGATACTCTTGGAGGATTTGTCAATTCCTCGCAAGAGGTAGTAGCCCTGAAAAAAAAAACTTTTTAGTTTTTAGGTGGACGAGGCTGGGAACCGATCCCAGACCTCCAGCGTGACAGTCGAACGCACTAACCATTACGCTACGGGCTACTACTTTTTTTTTTGTAGGAGTTTGCCGTAATTTTCAATGTGGGAAAGTCCAGATCAACCACACAATCGAACCCCACGCAATACACCGCCTTCTCGGTTTGGGTGGCGCTCCAGAAACCTGGGTTCCATCCTTATAACATGAAAATAGAAATTATATCCGTCCGGGCCATTTAAAATGATTTTTTTTCGTCAGAAAATACCACTTTTGTCCAGTCCTCCTTCCACGTCATATTCTTCTTGCAAAAATCTATTATATTATGTCTTCGTATTGGATTTAACGGTGGTTTTTCTTCAATTTTAGGCGCTTTAAATGTTGTGATCCACGAATAAGACGTCTAATAGTGTTAAAATTCGCTGTAATACCAATCTTCGCCTTGATTTTAGCAGCAGAGTTACTTGAATTTGAAGCCAGTCTGATTATTTTTCTTCGGTCTGCTTCTGTTGTGGCTCTTGATTGCCTACCTTACACATTTTTCCATACTTTTCTTTATTTCTAAGGTTCGACCAAACAATTTTCACACTTCAACTTATTTGTTTGGCAATTGTGCGTAGGGGAAGCTTTTTTTCCGCGTATAGTTCTGTTTTGGCTTTTTCTGCTGGATTTAATGGTTTTCCGCGGCCCATCTTTCCTTTGATAAAACAATTATTACTTTTAATATGAACTTATATTATTAAAACAATATTTTTTCTTCACACCGTAATCTATAGAGACAAAACGCACACTGTTTCTTAATGTTTCTTAATGAAGGAATTACAAAAGTGGTAAAAAATAACCTAATGGTATTTTCCTGAATTATTCTGTCCCTGCAGTTTTATTCGCAATAGATCCCTCTTCTAGGAACTAAAACCAAAAGGTAAATTTATAAATTTACCAAAGCGCTACACGCTCTGGTAGTAAAAAAGAAGTTCGTTTCTGTTCTTCTTCGCCACTGGAGAGGCAATTTTCAAAATTACTACGAAAATGGACAAAATCACCATATCACAATTATGTACCTTTTATTAAAGCTAGAAACATTAAACTTCAGTTTTATTTTTAAGTCAAGTGGAATACTTTTTAAAAAATTAATTTAATATTTTAATTCAAATTTTTGATTTCAAAAACTTAATAAAACAATCCAACCCTACAGCATTGTTAGCATTTTCTGCTAACAACATCTGCACTGTAAAACTGTATAGGGACGTTGAGTTCACTTTAAATGGTATACATTTTGTTTAATTAAAATTAAATAGATCTAACTTACATATGTACATACATAAGTAAATGAAATGTTTTCATAAGCCGTGTTTTTTTATGTTTATAAATTTAAATTTTCTGCATTTTAATGGCGACTTAAAATTTAGTTTAGTGTGATAAAATAGTAAAAGGAGGCTTAGTGAGAACAAATTCCCTAAGAGGAAACTACTATAGTTTTTCCCAAAAATTTAGTGTCCAATTGTTGCAACCAACTAACTAACCTAAGTTGTTTCTTCACGATAAATTAAGTTCATACGCTGCAAAGTGAAAGTCTGGTCCTAATACCGAAGCTTAAAAATTATATTTACCAAACCACCTTCGGATTGGTCGCTACTATGAGATGCAGACATCTGTTTCAGTTATTTACAAGACAAAGGTACACTGAAAAACCCCTCTGAAAGGCTGGAGTATTATTATATAATATGGAATATATTAACCAAACCTCTTCTAATTTAGATTCTACATGTGACTTATTTGCATCCTTTTTTGAGACTATGTATGAACATGGAGATCATTCTACAATTATTCCTGACACTGAAGATGAACAAATATCGTTTTCAAATATGAATTTGGGTAACCTTTATTTGTCTATTGAAGATATAATAGAAGGAATTTTAAAACTAAATCCAAGTTCGAATGCTGGTCCAGATGATATTCCTTACTTACTTACTTTTGATGGCGCTCACAGCCCCGGATGGGCTTCGGCCTCAACTAACAGGCCCCTCCAGCCAGCACTGTCCCTAGGTAGCCGCTTCCAGTTGCGCACACCGAGTGCTTTGATGTCGTCATTCACTTGATTGCGCCACCTGTTACGGGTTCTTCCTCTGCTGACTCGTCGGGCAGGTGCGTTGCCATGCCATCTCAGCCGCTGTATTTTCAGCTTTTTGACCAGGTCAACGTCGCTGTATAGCCCGTATAGCTCGTCGTTGAATCTTATCCTCCATACTCCTTCGATACACACCGGACCGAAAATCACACGAAGAATCTTCCTCTCAAAGCACCCTAGCAGATTTTTATCCGAATCTTTCAGTGTCCATGCTTCTGACCCATAAAGCAGGACCGGGAAGATTAGGGTCTTGTATAAAGTCTCCTTGGTTCTCTGAGAGAAGGCCTTACTACTTAAATGCCTTCTTAGACCGGAGAAACAGCGGTTGGCAAGAGTAAATCTTCGCTTGATCTCTGCACTGATGTCATTCTGCGAGCCCAGGTAGACAAAGTCCTTGACAACTTCGAAGTTATATCTGTCCATCGTGATTTTTTTTTTACTGAGTCGAAGATGTTGAGATTCCTCTCTCGATGACAGCATATACTTCGTCTTGTCCTCATTAACCGCCAATCCCATTTTAGCCGCCTCCGTTTCAATGCTCGCGAATGCCCCTGCCACGGCTCACTTCAAGCAATTGAACGGACTTTTGATAGATTGTACCGCTGGTGTTGACATGTGCGTTGCGTACAATGGCTTCAAGAACGATGTTGAATAGGTTGCATGATAACGCCTCGCCTTGCCTCAATCCTTTCTCAACATCAAAGGAATCGGTGGTGTTCTTACCAATTTTGACGGAGCAGCGAGATTTCTCCATCGTCATCCTGCACAGGCGGACGAGCTTGGCAGGGATGCCGAGACTCGACATGGGTCTGTATAATTCGTCCCTTTTCACGCTATCATACGCGACTTTAAAATCGATAAAAAGGTGGTGTGTATCGATCTGGAATTCCCGGGATTTTTCTAAAATCTGTCGGAGTGTGAACATTTGATCGACGGTTGACTTGCCTGGCCTAAAACCGCACTGATAAGGGCCGATCAGATCGTTGACAAAAGGTTTTAAGCGGTCACACAGGATGGCCGACAAGATTTTATAAGCGACGTTTAGGAGACTAATTCCTCTGTAGTTGGTACATTTCAGAACATCTCCCTTTTTATGGATGGGGCACACTATACCGAGGTTCCATTCATCGGGCATACTTTCCTCCGACCGAATTTTGCAGATGAGCTGGTGTATGCTCCTAGCTAATTCATCTCCCGCTGATTTAAATAGTTCGGCTTGTAAGCCATCCGCACCAGCAGCCTTGTACGACTTAAGTTTGGATATCGCCAGCCGCACTTCGGTTAGGTCGGGTGGACGGAACTCTTGGCCATCATCGTCCAAGTTGAATGGAGCGTTCTGCCTATTAGCGGCATCTTGGCTGTCTTCGCCATTAAGCAGTCTAGAGAAGTGTTCTTTCCAGATCCTCAGCACTGAACTGTCTGTCTACTACCATATTCCCACTCTCATCTCGGCAGGCTTCCGTTCTAGCCTTGAATCCTTGGGTGGATCGCTTCACCCTCTGATAAAATTTTCGAACATCTCCCCTACCGCTACAACCCTCAATAGACTCTACCGCCCGCTTCTCTCTTTTTCCTCCTGAGAAGTCGGCGTTCCTCTTTTCGTTTCAGCCCGAAGAGCTCCCGGGCCACTCTCTCAGCAGCTCTTGTTCGAGTCTGCAGCATTGCCTGGTAGGCCTCGTCCTTAGCTGCATGCGCTAGCCGGCACTCTTCATCGAACCAGGGGTTTCGTTGTATTCGCCTAGTGAAACCCAGCACATCAGAGGCGGCACTTCTGATGGCTTGTTGACAGTGTTCCCACTGGTCCTCTGCACTTGATACTGGTGGCGGACCTCCTGAGAGATTAAGAGTTACGTGGTCTGCAAAAGTTCTGGCAGTCTCTTGCGATTTAAGCTTCTCGACATCGAATCTTTTCACAGCATCCGCTCTGCGTTGTCGCGTCATGGATATCCGCATACGTAGTCTAGCTACCACCAGGTTTTGATCCGAGTCAATGTTGGCCCCTCGGAACGTTCGGACGTCCAAGATACTGGAAGCATGTCTCGCGTCTATCGCAACGTGGTCGATTTGGTTGACGGTTACTTGATCACGCGACCGCCAAGTCCCCTTGTGTATATTGAGGTGTGGGAAGTAGGTGCTTGAGATGATGACATTTCGCCCCGCCGCAAAGTCCGCCAGCCTGTGTCCGTTGCCGGAAGTTTCGTCGTGTAGGCTGTGTCCTCCGACTATCGAACCAAAGATGCCCTCCTTTCCGAATCTTGCGTTGAAGTCACCAAGAATGATCTTCACGTCGTACTTCGGGCACATATCATACGTTGTCTCCAGGAGATCGTAGAATGCTTCTTTGGTTGAGTCCTCTCTCCCTTCATGGGGGCATGAACACAGATCAGCGAAATGTTGTTAAATTTGCCCTTGATGCGGATTGTGACCAGGCGCTCGCTTACACTTCGGAAGCCCAAGACTTCTTGCCTAAGTCTTCCCCTTATCACAAAACCACAACCAAAGAGCCGCTGACCCTGTTCCTTCAAGCACCCGCCGTAGTAGATGTCACACGATATCAGTCTCCGTATGCCCTCTCCATCCCATCGCACTTCCTGGATGGCTGTTACGTCAGCCTTTAGCCTGTCCAGGTTCTCCACTAATTGTTCGGCTGCACGTGTTCTGTATAAGGACAGGACGTTCCACGTGCAGATCCGAAATTCATTGTCCTTGTTTCGTTTGCTGGGGTCGTCAACTTTAAAATCATCCATATCCGAGGCTTGTTGTTATTTCGGAACAACTTTTTTTTACGTGGAGGGAAGTTACCCCGACGCACAACCCCCGACCCGGAGGACCAGACCCTTCGTATAACTCCAAGGGTAGGGAGCCGGATAAACCGCTCCTTATAGGCCTGAGCTACAAATATGTCGTAGTAGCCCATATAAGGTGTTCACTAAGTTGTTCAACTTAACTGGAATTGTAGACGCCACCGTTGATTCCATCTAGAGAATTCGTCCGCTGCCGCCTCGATGAAAGGAGAAGTGCCTTAGTGGGAAAACTCCTCCCCCCCTCTCTCGTTGGCTGTCCCCAACAGCTTTCCACGGGGATTTAAACCCCGTCTCCAGCTGAGGTACTAGACACCCGATGTTCACCACGTGGAGGTGAGAGTAGGAGTTGGTAGACAGAGGTGGGTTTTGAGAAAAACCTGTGGACGCTTGTGTCCTCTTGAATGCACATAACTACCCTTTTGAACATCTCCAGATGGTATTCCCTCTTTTGTAATTAAGAAATGTTTTACGTTAGCTAAGTCACTTCAAATAATTTTCAATTTATCTCTTTCTCTTGGAATTTTTCTGGATGATTGGAAACTTCCACCAATTTTTAAAGCTGGACAGAAACATAAAATTAAAAATTATCGTGCTATTTCTAAACTTTCTGCTATACCAAAACTTTTCGAGCTCATTGTAAAACAGAAAATTTATTTTTATATAAAAGAATTTATATCACCATGCCAGCATGGATTTGTAAGTGGTAGGTCAACATCTACAAATTTGTCGTTGTTTACTAAATATGTTTCCGATGCCTTAGAATCAGGTTCTCAAGTTGACGTTTTCTTCACGGATTTTCAGAAGGCATTTGATTGCCTTTGTATTAAACAACTTTTAAAAAAACTGAAACATTTTGGGTTTCACTCTACTCTTCTGCAGTGGATCTCCAGTTATTTAGTCAATAGGAGACAAATAGTAAAAGTTCAAACTATTCTTCGAAAATAATAAAGGTGTCATCTGGTGTTCCTCAAGGAAGCCATCTTGGGCCTTTGTTGTTTTTGTTTATGTAAATGATTTACCGTTATTGTTGCAATATGCAACGGGTTTGTTATTTGCTGACGATTTCAAACTTTTTTCTACAGTAAAATTCATTAATGATTGCCTTAACATGCAAAGCGACCTAAATAAAATAGTAGATTGGTGCATACAAAATTTTCTTGTACTTAATATTAAAAAATGTACTATTTTTTTCATTTTCTAGGTCAAGAACCTCTATTTTATATGACTATAATATTTCAAACACTGCATTGGAAAGACGATCTGAAGTGAAGGATCTTGGTGTAGTTTTTGATGAAAAGTTAAATTTTTCCCTGCATGTTGATTTTATCGTGGCAAAGGCAAATTCAATGCTAGGTTTCCTAAAAAGAAATTGCTGAGAGTTTTCTAATCCTTACGCACTTAAAGCAGTTTATACTTCTCTTGTCCGCCCCCATTTGGAATACGCTTCAGTAGTATAACACAGTTTTACACAGTTTCAAAAAATCGAATTGAAAAAGTTCAAAAATCTTTCACTAGATTTTTGGTTAGACAATTAAAATGGAATTTGCCGGAAATGCCAATTTACTCCACCAGATATGCCTTGATTAGTCTATCTAGCTGGGAAATCGACGCCTTGTCAATTGTGTGATGTTCGTTTATGATATATTGTCTTACCATATAAAATGCCCTGTTTTGCTAAATATCTTAAATATCTATGTTCCAGGAAGAAATATACGATCCAGACATTTGTTTTATATCCCCTTGCATAGATAAATTACGGTTGTAATGAACCATTCACAAGATGTATGAAAATATTTAATGAACTTAAATTTAATTTAGATATAAGTCTTGAAAGAAATGTATTTAAATTACAATTAAATGAAAATGTAAATATGAATTAAGTTTATATTAGTTTTAAGCAATCTGTAAGAGGAAACTCGATAGATGAATGAATAAATAAATAAATAAAT
Organism: Melangyna quadrimaculata; assembly: GCA_949320155.1. Taxonomy (NCBI): domain Eukaryota; kingdom Metazoa; phylum Arthropoda; class Insecta; order Diptera; family Syrphidae; genus Melangyna; species Melangyna quadrimaculata. The sequence goes on from OX439484.1 coordinate 103,430,676, forward strand.
AAATTACATAGCCCAAGCAAATTGTACCTACTTTTTCTACTAAACAAATCCAAGTGAAGGTTTTTAAACGCAATATTGTCTTTATTTTGGCATAAGCAATACTGTCGCAAAAGTCCATTACCAAATCGTGTGCGCGTCAATAGTTAACCTAAGTTAAATGTCGAAAATATCAGTTTTTCGCATAGAACTCGGAAGCGGTAAATGCTATCGAAAAGTGTTTCATGCTAAACTTGTAAATTATGTCATCCGACAAAAAAAAAAAAAAAAAAAAACAATTTTTTTCTTACGACCCACCGTTAAGAAGATATCGACATTTCAAAAAACGTAAAATATCGAAAATGGTCGTTTTTCGCATACATGTGTATATGTACATAACTCCTAAACGGTTCAAATTTTTGAAAACATCTGAATACAAAGTTTCTGCCTTATGTGAATCCCTATAAGGAATCCCTATATGGACAACCGGGACAGAACACCCCGAGGATAACAAAGTCAATGCACTTTTAATTTAAGAAAAAAAAACATGTCATGTATTATAAATTTTGTATTTATATTCCTTATTTTAAGTTAATGTTTATGGTTAGGCCCCCTATGTGCCAACAAATTTGTAAAACCAATGTATCTAGTTTTTTAAAGATTTTCCTAAGCCAAATTGTAAATGTTCAATAAATAACCTTGAACCTTGTTTCATTCGGTACGTATTCGGGTCTAGGGCACACAAAGTGAACGTAGCGTTCACAAATATACGGTTCGTTTTCGGTTTTTCTGATTTTTTTTTTAATATATTTTATTTAATTTTAATTATTTGTGAGTACAATCCGAATATGAACCGTCTGTGTGTGAAGAGGTCTTGACGGAAACCGAAATCGAACCGAAAAAAGACCAATTCGAATGAAACCGAATGTGTGTGAAACGAGCCTAAATAATATTTTTATTTTTTTTTAATTTTAGCTTGATTTGTTTTTTAAAACTTTATCAGAAACTTTGATTTTAAATGCAAATTAAATTAAAATGGAAAGTTAAAAAAAAACGTGAAGTACATTGCAGTTTGCTGTGACGTTTGAGTATGAATGGATTAGTGCTTCTTGAGTGGATTCTGATTTGAAATCAAGAATCGAATTTCTGTTCTCAGAATCGTCATAAGCGTATTTTTTGTGCCAATGAAATGGTTTCAGAATACTTCCGAACGCTTCCGGACGTCCAATGGAAAATGGCATTGTTTTCGTTATGTTTTTTTTTTATTTCTCATCTTTTTCGTTTTCAAATAAACTTGGATAGGTACTTCTGGCTCTCCTGATGAATTTTTTTCCATCGCGTTTTTCTGAAATTAATTTCCTACTACATTTATCGAAATTAACCGTTTATATTACGTAAAAATAACTCATTTCGACCACACTACCGAGCCTCTCTCGTTTAAAACATTCTGTTTATCCCCTTGCCGCATGGTTTCTCTCTTTCTCATCTCATTTTTTGCAATATATATTGTTTGTCTGCAGGGTTACGATGTTGTCCAAGCTTCCAGCAGTCTCATGCCAGTGAAGCAGGTGGTTGCAGAATGTACCCGAATAAGTATGGCAACTTGTTTGAAAGTGGCAGTGGTATAGGCACAGCTTAAAGGCTTTTCTTTGGGATATGCGGAAGACAGAATTGTTTTTTGTGTCGTATTGCATAAACTGCGTGTTATAATGTGGATAATAATTATTATTGTCATTAAATTTGCAGTTGTATTAACTAACATATAATGTTTGTTCTTTTTAAGCTCAAAATGATAGGAATACAAATTCCTATCATTTTGCGTAAACAGATTGTTTCTTAATTATTTTACTTTTGCCGCACATGATTTTATTCTCTAAAAGAGAGCTTACATACTTCGTTGTTTTCAACTGTTTAGTCGAAAGCTTGCATCCTATTGTTGTGTTCCGTTTGTCCCTTTTTATATTGTGACTTTTCATATTTATTTAGCGCACTTTATGAAGAATGTTGTGTAGGATCCATGAACCTATTGAAAAGTATCAATCAACATAGGGACTTTCTGACAATCTCTCCCCAGAACTGTAAATCCAGTAAAAATACTTGTATACGTACATTGCCCCTATTTAGACAAAGTAAGGGGCCACTTATAGCTATCAATGAAAACCATCATTGAAAAAAAAAAAAAAATATTAATTGTCAATTTTGAGAGATTTTGAAGAAAAAATATATGATTATATATTATTATATGACTATATTATTCTAGGTAAAACAAAGTTCAATTTTGCACAACTTTTCTCATAAAATGACTTTTAATTTTTCAATGATGAACTACCTTACCAATGATCATTGTAAAAATTTAAAGTTACGTTATGGGGAAGATATGGGTACAAATGAATTTTTTTTGGAGGAGAAATAATTTTGAAGTCTTAAGCTATATTACTGCATTAAAATATTCAATGATTAAACTTTCGAAGGGTCTCAAAATCAAGAGCTAACTTTTTCAATGATGGTTTTCAATGAAAGCTATAACTGGCACCTGAGTTCACTACTTCACAATGATAGTTTTGTGGGCGAGAAGCGATTGAGGAGTTCGTATACCTTCAACGATTTCACCAAAAGAATCATCGTCATGGGGTTGTGAACAGTTACGATTAAAAGATGGTCTTTTCACCCTAAACAGTGTATTGCACACTTGAAGGTAAGGCATATTGACATAATTTTGTTTCTTAGATTTTAGATTTACCATTAAACAGTTATAGCTACTCAAAGGACCTTACCAATAATTAACTGCTAAACAAGCGTTTAGATAAACGCCACGTTAAACTTTAGAGACGAGTTAATTTGCGTGTTTACCAATAACCAAATTAAACACGTCTTTAACTAATCAGTGCTCTATTACATTATCTACTACATTTGTTGCCAAACATACAGCTTCTGTGAATGGAAATGGCCGCGTTCAAGAATCGATGCGAGAGCCTATCTAAGATAGCTTCCTATCCATATAGGTTTCTGATCAACCAAAACCGGATAGGTTAATTGAAATTGTTTCTAGAAACATACAACTCGATGACGGCAAACAAATTTCGGCTTTGCATTTTGTAGTCGGCTTGTTTAACAATTTCGCTTGGGATACAAACGTATACCAACATTTTTCGGATAGCATGGATAGCTATCCAACAGCAAAAGCTGTTTTGTAATCAGCAGTTTTTCTTACATGGGATTACAAAAACAAAAACTTATCTGGATAGCTCTACATAGGTTTTTGATCGCAGCCAATGACATCTTAGTTATCATAAAAAAAGTCATCAAACAAATTTTAGGCTGCTTGCGATTTCAAGTGTTAGTTTTTCGCCATTCACTTTCAAATTGAAATTAACAAATAAACAAATAAGAAGAAATTAATCTATTTGTTTATTTGGATTACCTTATTAGTTTTATTACGAGAAGCGAGCGGTAGAGTCTATTGAGGGTTGTAGCGGCAGGGGAGATGTTCGAAAATTTTATCAGAGGGTGAAGCGATCCACCCAAGGATTCAAGGCTAGAACGGAAGCCTGCCGAGATGAGTGTGGGAACATGGTAGTAGACACACAGTCAGTGCTGAGGATCTGGAAAGAACACTTCTCTAGACTGCTTAATGGCGAAGACAGCCAAGATGCCGCTAATAGGCAGAACGCTCCATTCAACTTGGACGATGATGGCCAAGAGTTCCGTCCACCCGACCTAACCGAAGTGCGGCTGGCGATATCCAAACTTAAGTCGTACAAGGCTGCTGGTGCGGATGGCTTACAAGCCGAACTATTTAAATCAGCGGGAGATGAATTAGCTAGGAGCATACACCAGCTCATCTGCAAAATTCGGTCGGAGGAAAGTATGCCCGATGAATGGAACCTCGGTATAGTGTGCCCCATCCATAAAAAGGGAGATGTTCTGAAATGTACCAACTACAGAGGAATTAGTCTCCTAAACGTCGCTTATAAAATCTTGTCGGCCATCCTGTGTGACCGCTTAAAACCTTTTGTCAACGATCTGATCGGCCCTTATCAGTGCGGTTTTAGGCCAGGCAAGTCAACCGTCGATCAAATGTTCACACTCCGACAGATTTTAGAAAAATCCCGGGAATTCCAGATCGATACACACCACCTTTTTATCGATTTTAAAGTCGCGTATGATAGCGTGAAAAGGGACGAATTATACAGACCCATGTCGAGTCTCGGCATCCCTGCCAAGCTCGTCCGCCTGTGCAGGATGACGATGGAGAAATCTCGCTGCTCCGTCAAAATTGGTAAGAACACCACCGATTCCTTTGATGTTGAGAAAGGATTGAGGCAAGGCGAGGCGTTATCATGCAACCTATTCAACATCGTTCTTGAAGCCATTGTACGCAACGCACATGTCAACACCAGCGGTACACTCTATCAAAAGTCCGTTCAATTGCTTGCATATGCGGATGACATAGACATTGTCGGCAGAACGAAGTGAGCCGTGGCAGGGGCATTCGCGAGCATTGAATCGGAGGCGGCTAAAATGGGATTGGCGGTTAATGAGGACAAGACGAAGTATATGCTGTCATCGAGAGAGGAATCTCAACATCTTCGACTCAGTAAAAAAAAAATCACGATGGACAGATATAACTTCGAAGTTGTCAAGGACTTTGTCTACCTGGGCTCGCAGAATGACATCAGTGCAGAGATCAAGCGAAGATTTACTCTTGCCAACCGCTGTTTCTCCGGTCTAAGAAGGCATTTAAGTAGTAAGGCCTTCTCTCAGAGAACCAAGGAGACTTTATACAAGACCCTAATCTTCCCGGTCCTGCTTTATGGGTCAGAAGCATGGACACTGAAAGATTCGGATAAAAATCTGCTAGGGTGCTTTGAGAGGAAGATTCTTCGTGTGATTTTCGGTCCGGTGTGTATCGAAGGAGTATGGAGGATAAGATTCAACGACGAGCTATACGGGCTATACAACGACGTTGACCTGGTCAAAAAGCTGAAAATACAGCGGCTGAGATGGCTGGGGCACGTGGAGCGTATGGACAGCAACGCACCTGACCGACGAGTCTTCGAATCCAACCCCGATGGGGTACGCAGCAGAGGAAGAACCCGTAACAGGTGGCGCAATCAAGTGAATGACGACGATCAAAGCACTCGGTGTACGCAACTGGAAACGGCTAGCTAGGGACAGAGCTGGCTGGAGGGGCTTGTTAGTTGAGGCTGAAGCCCATCCTGGGCTGTGAGCACCTTCAAAAGTAAAGTAAGTAAGTATTAGTTTTATAGCTTTGCAACAAAATTCACGAACAAGCAATTTAATTCAATTGTAAGCGACAAACATAGAGGATAAGGGTAATTATTTTTCTACTTTGCTTTTCAGAATGACAGCACAATCGTGGCGTGTACACCTAATCACGATTTTAAACATGCGTTTCCTTACTCTAAAATTTAAAGTGACGTTTAGCGTTAAGCTGAATATTAAATTGATTATTGGTATGTTTCATTATTTAGAGTCCACTTAAATATTTAACTGATCTCTAAATTTTATTATTGGTAAGGCCCAAAATATCACAAAACTAACTAAAATGCGCACTTTCTTCTACATGTTGGGACATGTTGTTTTGCTTTTGGTTTCCCCAGTAAGCCTTTTCAGTCTTATACAGTGTATTACAAATTAATAAAATTAATATTTTAAACATTAAACTTATACTTAAATATGAACTTCTTTTAATTCTTCTCTTAAATCAATAATTATAAATTATTTTGTATTACTTTAATAGTCTCTTAATAATCTCTTAATTTTCTTTTTTTATCAGGTTATTACCAACCGGCTGGTCCATTAATTTCGCCGCACGTACTACAACCAGTAGCTGCACCACCATCGCATACGTCTCAACAACAACCGCCAAATCATCCACCAGTTGGAACAAAAAGCAAACAAATTCCCACGCCACTTGACTCGGATCCAGACCGAAGTCAATTACCACCGCTACCTTCGTCTTCTTCGACGGTGGAGAGCTCAGACAGTGATGTTCTCATAACCGGTGGTGATTTGGCAACATTCCGCTACCCATCTCAACAACAGGGTACTCCACAATCGGCAAGTGTTGCTTCACAGCAACAAAGCCAGCACCAGCAACAGCAATTACATCAACAAGCTGCCGCCGCAGCAGCAGCTGCTGCAGCAGCCGCTCATCAGGGAGGATCGCCATATCCACGATCAATGCATCAAATGCATTATACGTCGGCATATCCTCCCAATTATTACTCTCCCTATCCGGGTGAAGCGATGTGCTATTCGCCACCCTATCAACCTTATTTCCCAGCCAAAGTGTATCAGAGTGCTCCGCCTCCTCCATCATACAGGCGTTATCCACCGTATTACCAACCAGGTCCACATTCAGGACCACCACCACCATCTGATATTTATGAACAGTCGCCACCTCCTGGAGGTCAGCCCTCACCATCAGGACCGCCATCGGGAACTCAACTGGTTCCATCAGGACCAGGAGCGGCACACACCCAGCATTTAGAACACTATCCAGGGCCACCGGGTTACTATTCGGGCTATAGCCCGGGCGGTGGGGGTCAATGCTACACCCGCAGCCCCTATATGGGTAAGGAAAAGTATGGTTTTTCGCATACATTGACATACGTATATGATGCGCTAAAGTTAATCATGAATTTATTTTTCTATTTTTTAAATCATTCAAAAAATTAAGAGTGGACGTTTTTTTTATGTTCGTCTTTTATCTGAGAGTCAATTTTGATATTTAATAATGAAAAAGAAATGATAGGAATTAACAATGAACGACGGATTTAATAAATGGAGAAAATCCAACAGATCCAACAATAGTATAGAAATAATGCTTTTCATTTTTATATTTGTACTGCTAATTAACATTTATTTGAAAAAAAAAAATGCTATCAGACCTATCATCGGTCCGATCCAATCACAATAACTTTCAGAAATTTGAGCGAAATTTACCAATTTCGTGGATGGTGGTATTGAAAAGCCGTATGGAGCTTTCATTGTTAAACTCTTTAAAAAATTCAATGACAAATACAAATCAATTAGAAATGAATTTCCATTACCATTTGCCACGAAAACAATATGCGATATAATATTCAGCCCTATTCTGAGTTCCGCGTGAAAGAAAATCGGCCGGAAAAATTAAATTTCACTCTTTTCTTATTGTGAGTTTCGGGAGAAAAATGTTTAACATAAAACAACCACGGTGCACCGCACAGTGGTTTCGCCCATACGACAAAAATGAAAAAATAATAGTGCTTGTTTTGTTTGTTTCTTGACTTTTTATTATAGATAATGGGCCAATATTTACTGTTACAAACATTACGTCATAAATATCACGTGTTATCAGTTTTGTTTTCTCATTCAAAGTAAGCTAATTGCACCATCTCCACATAAATCCATAATTGTGCGTAAATTCAACTATTTTTAAAGTGAATTTTTTTATCAAAGAGATTTTTTTGGAATTTTTGTTTTAATGGAGTTACAAAAAGAAGGTGTGTAGTATATTTTATCAATTTTTAAGTGATATTTTGATTTTTTTTTTAAATTTGTAATGGTAAAACTCCGCAGTGGTTCAAGTTGATTTTTTATTTTTTTTTTTGAAGTTTAGGTAAAGTTTTAACATAGTCCTGAATTATGACCCAATTACTGAGAAAACTCACAGCTTTTTGAAAAATATAGTCTTACCACCACCAATCACCCACTAACAGTAAAATTTAAGTTTTTCTTTTGATTTCACACCATTTACGAATTTTGTTTATTTATGTACATTTCATATTTCTGTTACTCGTAGGTTCAATGTATTTTTGCTCGTTGTTTAAGAAAAAAAAATTATGACATTTGGGCTACAAAAAAAACAAATGGAGAAATCAGTAGCGAAAATTGTCTGTAATCATCCTTATTCTATTTTTTACCATACCTAAAAGTTTCATTAAAATCGATTGTTTCGTTCAAATTTTATTTAAATGAGACTATACTCCTAAATATGAATATGTGGGAAAAAACTTTCATATTGATAAAAAAGCCTTATCTAAAACAAAAATGTCTATAATAGCAACCCAAATTTGTAGCAATTTTAGGGATTATATTATTTTTTTTTAAGTGGGTTTGGTAGTAGGTGGAAATTTATTGTGATGATCTCTTATGAAATCTTTTATAATGCCTGAAAGTTTCATCAAGATTGGGTGAGCGGTTCAGATTTTATTGAACGCTCTCTCCATACAACCGAAACCACTGTGCACCGGTGGAAACATGGTGTACATACGGATACGAGTACATATACTTAGCTACAACCAATTTTTTTACAAATACAATAATTGCAAAGCAAAAGTGCTACAAGCTCGTACATAAATCTTTGTTCTTGTAGTTAATTTTTTTGCATAAGGCGTATGGAAATCGGATTCAGATTTCGATTTAATTTGATCCTTAATTAAATTTTGACACTTCCTATCTTTGACATATTATCTTAATTGTCAAAAATTTAATAAAAAAAAAACTTGGGATCAAACTTGATGCACGGATTGAGTAGGAGTTTTTTTTTTATAATCAGGAAGAATTTTTTTTTTAAATCTAGTATAAGCTGATTTTGAAGTTATAAAATGACCTCATTTTTCTTATGCCGTTTTCCAAGGTTCCACTCATTATGAAATCCAATGGAACAGTTTGTAATGCTTCTGCTCAATTCTGACGTTTTATATTTGTATTAGTGAATCGTCAAAAGATGTGGTGTTAGGGATGAGCGATATTGAAAAATCATCGATGTTAACATCGATAAGTCAACATCGAAGAACCAATCTCGATGTCAAAAATTATCGAATCAGAACCACTGATTTTTTTTTAACATCGCTGTTTTTAATACATTTTTTTTCGACATAAAAATGCATAACATTACAAATTCAAATAATTCATTGTTTTAAAAATTATAACCATGTTCTTGAACGTTATTTTCTTTCGTAACATCGATGAGTTCAAAATATTAAGATCCAGGCCAAATTTTCTATACAAAAATATATCGAACAAGTTGCCATGATTTCTTATATTTCGCTGATTTAAATGTTTGAAAATCGATCTTAAATTATTAAGCATGAATGAACACCTAACAAGTCTTATGTACAAAAAATCATGTGTAAACGGTGCCTGAGCTTTCTGATCATCGATGATTTTCTTGCTTGAACATTGATCTTAAGTTATTATGCATTAATGAACATCTAACAAGTCGTAGGTAAGAAAAATCTTTTGTAAACTGTGTCTATGTTTTCTGAACATCGATGATTTTTAATGTTTGAACATCGATATTAAATTATTTAGCATGAATAAACATGTAACAAGTCGTTTATACAAAAAATCATGTGTAATTGGTGCCTTAGCTTTCTGAACATCGATGACTTCAAAAGCATTGAAAGCTAAAATAAATTTTTCGTACAACATCATTGTTTTTTCGTCTAACATAGATGTTTTGCCAACATCGATGAACATCTTTACAATTTTTGTTCATCTCTCACAATTTGCTGTCAAAACGCTTGAGTGAGTTTTTTTTGACATTTGACTTTAAATGTATTAGTGCTTCTTGAGTGGATTCTCATTTTAAATCAAGAATCGAATTTCTCTTTTCAGAATCGTCAAAAGCGTACTTTTTGTACCAAAGGAATTGTTTCAGAAGACTTCCGGACGCTTCTGAACGCTTCCGGACGTCCAAAGGACAACGGCATTATATGCGTGTATATGCTATGTTTCTTATACACAATTCCCTTTATACGATTCTCTAATAAGAGAAAAATTAATAAATAAGAGAAAAATAAATTAAAAAATATCCTTTTTTGAGTACTTGAAACATACACGAATTTGTAAGATGAGGTACCTACTCGTCGAACAACTTACTTTCAAATCCCATAGGAGTTTTTGACAAGTTTAGTATAAAGTTGAAAAAGTTTCAAGTTAAAACAAACTTGGTTATTTATAAATTAAAAAAAAAAAAAAGGATCGCACCAACGCAATGGATTTTTATTTAGTTATAGTGTTAAAAAAAAATTAATTGGTTGGCTATGGTGATGAAATGGTCATAAGCTTGCACTTCTGACTGAGTAAGAGTATATCTTTTCCATACCTAATGTAAGGAAGGGTTTTAAATAAAGCTAACTTTTCTGTTTGCGAAACTAGTGGTCGGTGTCGAAAAGACTTGTTCGTAGCTACGACGAATATTGGTCTCATTTATAGCAGTTTAGACAAATAATAACCTACTTACGTTATTTAATTCCGTTTTACTTAATGTTCACTCTTAATTCATTTAGCAACAGAACATTCCGTTTCATTTCATACACTTGATTAATTTTATACTTATGTATATTTTTAGAATATCCACCACAATGTCCATGTCCAATGCAACAGTCGTGTCCAAAAAACGTCCATACTGGGCCTCATATTGGTAGCAACACCACCAACAGCAACAATATCAACAATACCGAAGCAACTATCAACAGCACCATCAGCAATCCTACAGTTGCTACAGCAGCAGCAATGGCACCAGCAGTTTCAACGAATATAGTCACCACAGCCGACAGCGCGATCAGCAAATCGGCTGTGTCTCCGAATTCGAAGAGCAACAGTAGCAATATGCTTCCAGTGTCAGCTATGCTTAACAGTAGTGGAATTGTAAATGCTAACAACAGTAGCAATCAGCAACAACAGTTGAATATCAGTAGAGGCCCAGTTACAAATAATACCAGCAATACAATTCATCAACAATTGGTCGTGGCGACAGAACGAAGTGTCGGTTTGGATGGCGGTGCTGCCACCAACGCCCATCACCACTTTCTGCACCATCCACATCATCATGCGCTTTTGCATCATCATCATGTGCAGACGTGTGATGAAATTGAACTCTTAAAACCTTTAAAGTCCGAGCTCAAGTCCGAGGACATAGATGTAGATTCGAAGAGCAGTCAGTATGAGGAGGATGTCGTACAGCCTCCAACACCGCCTCTAGCTTATGAAAAGCCAATCGAAGAGGCAATTGAGCTGGAAAAAGAGTCGTCAAAAACTAATGCTGATGATAGTGATGTCGTTTGTACCATTGAGGCTTTCGATCTCACGGTATCACCTGCTTCCCCAAAAAATTCTACGGCCCCACAGCTTATAGTCGGTAGAAAGGCGCGAATCGGAAAAACAATGGCCCGCGAAATGGTTTACACTGGGTCAGCTGCCAAACATAATCCAGTACGATTACAACAAATTCAACAAAATCCTGTGCAACCACAACAACCTGCCTTGCAACCGGCTGAAACAAATGACCCAGCACTTAACTTGTCTAGTCATCCCAATTCCAAAAACAACAACATTGATTACAAAAGCGAAGCAGCTGTCCCTTTAGTTCTGGAAACCAAAATCAAATCGGAAAAAATCAAAACAGAGAAAGATGATGAATTGACACCATCTTTGTCACGAAGCCTCGACGATAAGGAATATTTGAATAAAATCAAAACGGAATTAGAATCGTCCGAAGATGTCAAAGTTGCCAGTCCAGCATCAGTTATAGATGATGATATCGAAATTACAAGTCCCTCTGTAGATGGGCCTAAGCAGCGCATCAAAATTCTCGAATTCCACAAGAATCAGTGTAAGAAATCTCCACCAAATAGCTACAAAAGCCTCATCAAACAAACCGAACCCAAGTCCTATCTGTGCCTCAGTCGAAAGATTGAAAAACGCAATCGTTTCAGCAAGTTCAAAAAGTCTTCAAGAAACAGCGTCGTTCGCAAACGTAAACTTGTACTTACGGATCAGCAAAAGAAGAGCCTTCGAATAAGGAAGAAAAAACTGCTTGCAATTGAACAAAGAAGGGAAAAGATCCGAGAAAGGAAGCGACTAGCAGCATTAGCTCAGCGTATTGAAAGGCGCCAAGCGGCTAGGAAAGAAAAGCTAAAACAGTCACTTTTACTGAATTACAATCGATCAATGGTGAATTCACATGAGACATCCAATTTAGTTGCAAGAGGCTATTTCTCTGATCCGGAAACCCACTTTACATCTACTTGTCCAACAGCTGGACGCAAAATAAAAAAATCAAAAACATCAGAGGCGCGTTCCAAGTCAGAAACTAAGAAGCCATCTATATCGTTGCTCAAATCAGAGCGATTTGAATGTTCTTCATCTACCTCAACCAAAGCTAACAAATTCTCTACGATGACGTTGTCAGGATCAGAGAAATCTAAAATGCCCAAAAAATACAAGTCCTTTACAGTAAATAGAAAGAGCAACAAAGTGAAGTTACTGTCGATGGCTCAACCAGAAAATTCCATAACACCTGCCCCGTTATCCGAATGTGAATTCGTTGATCAGAATCGAATTATAAATGTAGATCATGATGAAACTATGATTACCAATAATAACAATTCAACAGAGGCGAATAACAACGATTTTTCAAAAAGTCCCCTTGGCAATGCCACCGAAGTAAGTCCGGAGAATTTAAGCGATGAGGCTACAACAGTTTCAATACCAATGAGTTCAAATGCCGCTACTCTATCAGTACCACATTTACCGCCTTCTGAATTTGTATTTTTGCGTCCGGCAATACCACGATACATAAGACATAATGGAACTATGAAGAGAATACGTTCGCGCTCAAAATTTGGCTGTCGTAAGAGACCCAAGCATAAACATTCCATTTCGATTGAGGTCGATGAAACTATTCAAACTACGAGACCTGATGTAGTGCCAAAGTGGAATAACGGCTGGCGTTGGGAGGGTGAGCCATTCCAAGGTGCTGTTTTTCTAAATGTAAGTTGTTTTTTTTTTAGCTTTATAATATTTACCTACTTTTGGTATTGGTATTTACAACGCTGAAGAGCCAATATTTGTTGGCAGTCAACTTTGATACTTATCGCACTATTCTGCTATTCAATCCTATCGAACGGTTTGATTCATTCAAATCAATGTTTAAAATCTTGTTTTTAATGCAAACTCATCTCTTATATTAATTGCGGCTCTTGAATTATTTGCGAATTGCGACTTTTTTGGAAAAATACCGTTATTTTGTCTCTTACTTTTGCCTAAGACACAATGGGGCATATTCATAGTCGCAGATAGACCCAGGTCTAACTAAACTACAGTTTAAGACAATTTTGGCTCAACGAATACAGACCGATTTTATTTACAAATTGTTGGTTTTATATTTTTATAAGATAATTAGCTTGGTATACTACACAAATAGCTTCAAATATTTTTAAATGATAACCTTAAAAAAATAGAATCAACGTCCAAAAATTCAACCAAAGCTATGTTTAACTTAGACCCAGGTCTAAAATGACTATGAATATGCCCCAATAACATAGAGTCTTGACAGGTACACAGTGTGTACTACACACCCTGTTTGCAAAAAAAAATCAGTGCTTCTTAAATTAAACAAAAAAATACTCTCTTACTTAATGTTACTAGTTAATAATAGCGTTTTTAATTGATTTGGAATGCGAACTAAAAAAAATACGTTTGAATCGGTCTAATCTATAATGTCGAAATATTTGGGGTCAGATGAGTCGAAGACTGTTCTTTTCGGTTCAACTGGTCCAAGACAGTAGATTAGAACGTTCAAATATGGATCTTATTGCGAGTGTACGACAAAAGTCGATGGTACTAAAAAGTTAAAAAACTATTTTTTCCGTGACCTTTTTGATTACCAAATTAGATTTCCCTCTAGTGGGCTTAAGGTTAGTTTTTGTGTTATTTTTAAAAATTCAAGTGACGTTTCGATCGTGTTTACGACCTATGGTTAAAAATATTTAACTTTTTTCTTAAAATACATATAAATACTAATTATAAATACGTACAGCTTGTGTATTTAAAATTATATGTAAAATTGGATAACTATAGTTTGTTTTTTAAATTAAAATCTTGTGGTTGAGTTTTTGACCAATTTGTGAAATGATTATTAGTGTTTGAGATTTAAAAATGTATCTATTTTAATTAAAATCTTGAAAAAGGCGATTAAGAAAATTGTTTTATATTTGAATATTGAAATTCAAAAGTTTACAAACACATACATTTGGTTAATAATCGAAAATTCACTTGAATTTAAAATTTTTTTTTTAAATAACAAAACAAAAACTACTAGAGGGAAATCTTATTTAATACTAAAAAGTTGTATACTTAAATCGCTATCGGGATAGCTTTATGCTTTTATACTTTGTGAAAAAACAACGAGTGGCATCTGGTGGCAACCACAACTCAAGATATCTTGAATTTTCGACAATCCACTTTCGATAAAAGTTGTTGATTGATATACAATCGCTGCTTGCAATAAGGGCCTATATCTAAGGAAGACTTATTTCCAATGTTTTTTCAAAATGAATATTTTTGAAACACTGCGAAAATTTTGCTCACCGGTAATATTTAAAAAATGTTACACAACAGTTTTTGAACATTTTATGAGGAATCATCATATATATTATTTCAGTAGTACGTGACTGTTTTGAAGCCAACATAATGAACCGATTTTAATGTTTGATGTGTCAAAACAATCGAAATTTCCCAAGGACTTCGAGAGTTATAGTTTTATTTTATAAATATTTAAGCTATCATTAGACGGTCAATGAAAATGGTCAACGCATTGACTCTCTGACGTCAGAATGACGTCAAATTCTGTCCCATGGCTTTCAAGTCGTGTGATTGTCATTGCAAAACATTGTCAACGCACTGACATCAGCGTTGACACTTGCGATGACATGGTTTGAAAAGTCAACGCGTTGACTGTTTTCATTTACCGTGTAATCACCCCATCAGAATTTTTCGGACACATTGACAGATATTTCCTGGCTGCCCATCAACGCGTTGTCCAGGTACCAATGTTGACACGCTATAATTTTCTGCTGTGTCAAAGTAGCTGGCGTTGACATTCTTTTCATTTAAAGAAACAGCAACAAAAAAAAGCAACATAAAAGAAAACAAAACATTTCCAAACAAAATTATTTAAAGTTAAATTAGTTTGAGTTAAAAAAAAATGAGCCTAAGCACCAGTGAGTCGGATAAGTAAATGCGCGTCCTGCTGATGAATCGAAGGAAAAGTTGTCGGAGAAACGTAAAAGAAAATTACTTTACTCGTGGACCAAACAGTACGAGGTCTCCGCTTTGATTGCGGCAGTAGAGAAACGACCAGCGCTTTGGGATGGAGGAGTCAAATAAGGGCTATCTGAAAAAAGTTTTGACGTCTGAAAAGTTTGAACGCAGTTTTGAAGAGGGGTTGCTTCTTAGCATAAATCTCGATTTGCGGGAATTTTGGTCTTGTGGGGCGTCCGCCATCTTGGTATGAAGAAAGAATTTTGAGTTTGAAAATTATTTTCTCAAAAACTGTTTGCTCAAACAACTTGGTTTAAAAGATTAATTTAAGAATAGGTTTTTGGCTTTCAAAAACGCTATAACATGATATTTTGAGTGTTGCCGTTGATTTTTAATAATTTTGTTTATATTTTAAGTCATTTTTTTAGAAAATTGTCCCTTCTGCCTAAACCTAAATTGCCATTTGCATTTCGTTTGCTTTTAACATTTTTCATTGCTTTAAAAAAATTTAAACCGAAATACATACATTTATTTGACGCGCCACCACTATGTGTGAGCCTCAACTCGAAAAATTACAGATTTGTACTTTTGTCAACGGTCAAAGCGCGTGGACATAGTCAAGCCGTGTGATCGTCAACGATTACTTGTCAGCGCATTGACACCGATTTGGATAAATCTCGTTGACACATATTACCTGTCAACGCATTTTGGGACAACATTGACGGACTTGTGTCATTTGTGTGATCGTCAATATTTCAGGTGTTGACACGGTGAGCGTTGACGTTGCCATGTCAGTGCTTTGACCGTTTTCGTGACGTCAGAGAGTCAACGCATTGACCATTTGCGTTGAACGTCTAATAGTAGCTTTATAATTTAATTAAAAACTAGCTTTAAAAATATTATAATATTCCAATGAAAATGAACACGTCAAATTCCAACTTTCAAAACAAACATTCCAATTTCCAATCGTGCAAATTAGGTCTGTTTAATATATTGTGCTGTGCATGGAATTAAAGGCAAGGAATCACTTGAAGTTGACGGAATAACAATAAGACCACGGTTACACGATTCATTTTTTTCGGTTGTTTCGTCTTTCGTTTTTTTTTCACAGATTGGGTGAAGCGTGTAGAAATATAGAGGGAAGGATGTAACGGAAGCAGGAAAGAAAATTTCAAGACTTTCTGGTCGAACTTTGACGTTTCTGATTTGGCAACCACCACAATGCTTCTCGGTGGTAGCAAAAAATGATTTAAACAAAAATGATTGCATTGAGTTTTTTTTTCGTAATTTCATATGCATACATAGGTACGTTGTGTACATATTTATATTAATTTGAGAAATAAGTGATTAAAAGCATTTTTAATTATTTTTACTGATTATTTTTTCACAAAACAACCCCAAATTCCATGAATGTCAAAATAACGAAAGGAAGTACGTACGTTTTTTCGTGAACAGTGTAATCATGAATAAGACATGAACAAAAGTGTTTATTTATGTAAATAGAATAAAAGTATGTATTACTAGGTTTTCACCAGACAATAAACCGAGATTTATCACTTATCTCCTTGAAATCTCGAAGATTTATCATACAAATTTTAATCTCCTCAAATGAAGATTTCAATTAAAACTCATTGAAATCTTCTTGGAAACATTAGTTTGTCAAATCAAACAAAATTTTTTTTTATGGAGAATGATTGTGGATACGACCCTCTTAAACACCATTTTCGTTTATTGACAGATGAAAATGTAAATAAAAACTATATCTCACTTCCTCTTCATATCAAAAAACTGAAACACCGTTTAAATGCTTGGTCATAATCATCTTTTTGTGCAGTGGAAACACCAAATAAATCTCTTTACCTAAATCTCGGTTTAGTGTCTGGTGAAAACGAAGTATAAGTCATCTTTTAATAACTTATCCGGTTCTGGTCGTTCACAAATATGTATATACGGATATTCGAGTATTCGAGATAGCATATCTCAGCGCAACGTGAACGTGGCCACTGAAAAAATCGTGCATTGTAAAGCGTGGTACACACGCGGGCAACAGTTCTGACTGACAAGTCATCAATCAGAGTGTACACATTATCATTCGTGAGCAAAACTGTAATGCTGTTATTTGCTGCGTCGTGTAGTTCCGCTTAAGGGAAGTTCCGTCGAAGTCAAGTGCGTTGTTACCTTTATTTCATCTCTCCATACATTGAACGGACCCATAACACCCCGACTCCACAGGCCATGAATGATGTCCATAATCCAATCTACAATCCAATCCACAATCTGATTTGTATGGATATGTCACTGCTTGGACATGGATTTTTGCGACACAATGGGATTTTGTTTAGCCATATTCCATAGTCCAGCCATCGTTCATGGCCTGTGGAGTCGGGGTGTAAGAGAGTGTGGTCCAATACGATTGGAAAGTGGAAATTTTGACAATTCATTTCCATTGCAATTGGATGTGTTTATTTAACGAATTCATTGGCAGCGATCAAATTAAATAAGTCAGAAGGATAAAAAAGATCTTATATTTCACTATAATCGTGAAGCTCGAAAGGCTTTTTAGCAATTATTTACAGATTTATTCGAAATACTCAATTTATTTCGCTAAGGTCTTATAGAACAAAACTACACTCAAACATTGCAAATGTTGTAGTATAGTTTTGTTCAAGTATTTCGATAGGCACATCTTAAAAGATTATAAAAGGCTTGTCGAGGCCTAGGAGAAGCCTTTTCGAAGCACAATGCAAAACAAAATAAAAATAAATTCAAGATGAATTATTGACCAATTCGTAGTATACTTAAAGAGTGGATAAGATAAAAATCTTGATTTATCCTTCGGCTTTTTTAGTCACAATGGATATGGCAATGAAACAATCAAGTTACATTTGCTTTTCCCGACGTTTCGGCAGGGGTTGCTGCCTTCTTCAGGGGAACTTTATTTCACACAGAAATATATATAAAAAATTTTTGTTTTCAGTATAATAACAATTGTATGACAACATTAGAAATTAGACTTACATTTTGTAAAAATATCAAAAATTGTAATAAATTTACATTGAATAAAATGTTTTAAATTTATGCACTTCAAAATGAAGTTCAGTCTTTATATATAAAACTTTATAAAACTTAAAAAGAATAAACAAAAAACAAGTAATTGACGTTTAGTCAGTGACAAATGAGCAATATACAGCGGATATGTTTTGTGTGTCGAGCTTTCGGTTCATGTTGTTGCGGTTGTTAATGATGTGCAACGTTTCAAGTGTGTAACGCTTTGACGCGTGCCGCTCGGTTTGGAGAATTTGGACATCTTCGAAGTCTGGAGAATGGCCGCTTTCAATTATGTGACTCGCTAATGCCGTTTTCCCAGGGTTGTTAGATTTTATGTTAGATTTGTGGTTAGACATACGTTGACGAAGGAACTGTTTTGTGGTGCCAATATAGCATTGATTGCAAGGATCGTCGAGTTTGCCCTTACAGTTGATTTTGTATATCACATCCGTGGTTTTGTCTTTATCCGGTTTAACTATAAGCTTAGTGAAAAGGTGGCTTAGTGTTTTGTTGGATTTATAAGCCAAAAGAACGTATTTTGATTTGTTGACGACAACCTTTTTGAAGTTTTCAGTAAAACCAGGTACATACACAACACTTTTGTAGTATCCAATAGGGCAATCCGCTTTCAGGTTCTGTGGAGCTTTGATTTTTTGTTTTTGTATAAGACCACGTATAACTGATGAGGGAAACCCATTATCTCGCAGTATTTTTGTGATTTTTATTTCATTGGCGTTATGAAATTTTTCATCACTCAGCGTGAATACTTTGCCAATAAGGTTGGAAGCCGTGTTGATAATGATGTGCTTAGCTTGGTTAGATTTAAAATTAATTAATCTTCCTGACGCTGTGTCTTTATGGTGCGAGTTAAACACGAGACCCTCGTTCTCCCGACGAATTTTCACGTCAAGAAATGCTATTTCACAGTTCTTTTCCATCTCAATTGTGAATTGGATTCGTTCAGGGATCTAAGAACATCATCGACTTTGATCGCAAAAATGTCATCTACATATTTTGAAACGAACCTTGGTTTTTCTTCCATTTTTTAGAGAACAACTATTTACAGTACAAGGATGACATTTACAAGCAGATTTTTGGAATGCCTATGGGTAATCCATTGTCGCCGACTATCGCCAACTTGGTCCTTAACTATTTGCTGGAAGAATGTCTGGAAAAAATGGAAGAAAAACCAAGGTTCGTTTCAAAATATGTAGATGACATTTTTGCGATCATAAACAAAGACAAAGTCGATGATGTTCTTAGATCCCTGAACGGATTCCATCCAAAGATCCAATTCACAATTGAGATGGAAAAGAACTGTGAAATAGCATTTCTTGACGTGAAAATTCGTCGGGAGAACGAGGGTCTCGTGTTTAACTCGCACCATAAAGACACAGCGTCAGGAAGATTAATTAATTTTAAATCTAACCAAGCTAAGCACATCATTATCAACACGGCTTCCAACCTTATTGGCAAAGTATTCACGCTGAGTGATGAAAAATTTCATAACGCCAATGAAATAAAAATCACAAAAATACTGCGAGATAATGGGTTTCCCTCATCAGTTATACGTGGTCTTATACAAAAACAAAAAATCAAAGCTCCACAGAACCTGAAAGCGGATTTCCCTATTGGATACTACAAAAGTGTTGTGTATGTACCTGGTTTAACTGAAAACTTCAAAAAGGTTGTCGTCAACAAATCAAAAGACGTTCTTTTGGCTTATAAATCCAACAAAACACTAAGCCACCTTTTCACTAAGCTTATAGTTAAACCGGATAAAGACAAAACCACGGATGTGATATACAAAATCAACTGTAAGGGCAAACCCGACGATCCTTGCAATCAATGCTATATTGGCACCACAAAACAGTTCCTTCGTCAACGTATGTCTAACCACAAATCTGACATAAAATCTAACAACCCTGGGAAAACGGTATTAGCGAGTCACATAATTGAAAGCGGCCATTCTCCAGACTTCGAAGATGTCCAAATTCTCCAAACCGAGCGGCACGCGTCAAAGCGTTACACACTTGAAACGTTGCACATCATTAACAACCGCAACAACATGAACCAAAAGCTCGACACACAAATTATATCCGCTGTATATTGCTCACTTGTCACTGACTAAACGTCAATTACTTGTTTTTTGTTTATTCTTTTTAAGTTTTATAAAGTTTTATATATAAAGACTGAACTTCATTTTGAAGTGCATAAATTTAAAACATTTTATTCAATTTAAATTTATTACAATTTTTGATATTTTTACAAAATGTAAGTCTAATTTCTAATGTTGTCATACAATTGTTATTATACTGAAAAAAAATTTTTTTATATATATTTCTGTGTGAAATAAAGTTCCCCTGAAGAAGGCAGCAACCCCTGCCGAAACGTCGGGAAAAGCAAATGTAACTTGATTGTTTCCTTGCCATATCCATTGTGACCAAAAAAGCCGAAGGATAAATCAAGATTTTTATCTTATCCACTCTTTAAGTAAAGATAAATTCTTTGTTTTTATTTCTACATTTTCTCCTTTGTTTTCATGCAAGTAATGATTTTCTTCTGGAACTTAATGCACAATAATTATTTATATCTGAAAAAAAACACATTACTTACTTGATGGATTTTGCGAGATTTGAACCGAGGATGGTTGGTTTGAGAGTCGGGCACCTTAAGTATTTAGCTAGCCTGGCATATAAAAATGAGTGCCAAATTGGAACCACTCTTGAAACCGAAAAAAAACTTCCTTGGAACTTGCTGATGAATGGAACTAATTTACAAAATACAGGTGATCATTCGTCTGTTACTTGCAAGGGAGTTTTTTTTTACTTAATGTTATTTTTTTTAATTTTTAATGTTTCCATAATTACGAATCAGAGAAAACATGGAAGTTATCACACAAACATACATTTTGTGAGACAACAATTAAAATATATGTAAGTTCCTTTTTCATTGAAATCGATTGTTTTTAAGAACGAAAAGCTTTGATTTGAGAAAAAATATAAAAACTCTTTTATGCCCAAAAAAATATTTACTTTTCATTTTATACACAGACCATTTACTGACAATTTTAATTTGTATTTTTTTTAAAAAACACTTATTTGCCAAAATAAAAAACATAAACAATAACGAGCATCATTAAGTTTTTTGAACTGAAAGTAGCTATGTAGTAGGTATAGATATTAAAAAACGTTTAAAATGAAATTAAAAAACTACTGAGAAATGAAAACTCGATACTAAGATAATTTTTGAAAACATTCGAATTTCTTAACGTGATAATATTTTTAACGATGAAACAGAAACTATACTATGGTCACATCAATACTACTTTCCATGCGAAGTACCAGCTTTTAATTCTTTCAAGTTGAGTGGGCAACACTTCGCTAGAACCAAATAATCGGAATTATTACTTCCCGCGCATGCGTCTGAGAGGATGATCAAAATTATGTTTGCATAACCACCTCTTCACAGGTCTTATAGTAACAAATAAGGCTGACATCACTTCGCTGAGGCAAATTCATCGAAATAAATGCTTCTCGCGCATATGTCTGACAGAGTTCACACAATTATTATGCTTGTGTCGGGCTTGTGTTTGATGGGTTATAGAACCAAAACTGGATGTCATGCTTAATCAGAGTTACCACTGCGATCAAATTTAATTCTGACGGAATAGTATTGGTGGGATCCGGGGTATTTTTTTTTATATATAGAAATTAAAAAAAAGACAAACAACGAATATGAACAAAGTTTATCTGTTTTTGTTAAATCATTTCTAATAAAAAATGATTAAATAATTTGTATTTGTACTGCAATTCTGAATATAAATTACATAATTATAGTTGCATAAAAAAAAATAAATATATTGTTTTTTCTTTTTTTTTTTCAAGTGAATTAAAATTGTTTTCTTTTTCCATATTTATCTCAATGCAGAAAATAAATGTTTGTTCCGTTTTTGTTTGGCAAAATTTAAAAGCTTTACCTACTCAATGAATCGGTTTAAAAATTTTTAAAATGATACAAATTTACCTATTTTTGTTTTCATAAATAATTTGACCTGTGGTAACCCTCTCTCGGCAGTAGAAACATACATGCGCCGAACAGTACACAAGATAATGCTTGTATCGGGCTTTTCCTCAGGGGCTTACAGAAACAAAATAAATTAACATAATTCCACTAACAATTATGCTTCCATTAGACTCTTGTACACATAATAGCTTGTTTCAGGCCTTTGTAAGCAGGCCCTTCCAGAGCTCTTGGCAGTGCTTCCTAATGAAAGCTTTTTCTTTACTTTTATTTCGCATGCCTCTCAAAACTAATTTCTGGGAAGCCTTACGAAAACTATAACCAAATTGTTAACATTCAGGTTTGCAGATAATTAAAGATTCTGCTACAAGCTGTTTTCAAAAACGTAGCTTCGAAAATTTGCAACTTCCATGGCCAAACTAAATACAAGCCTTGTAGAAATAATAACTTATAGAAATTCAAAAAATGAACCGTATAGAGGAAAAATTGTTAGTTGGGATATGAACTGGTAAATCCGTATTTTCTCTACAATAAAGACTTTCGTTTATTCAAGTAGGTATTTCAAATTAAAAACGAAAATACATACCTATTAACAATTACTCCTGAACTGGAGGCTTGTTCGAAGTGACAATATAAAGAATTGTCCATACCGTCTCTGAAATAATAAAAGGAGGTTTTATAGTGAAATGTATTGTTTTTTTTTAGCAAATAAATTTACTTTTCCAAGATCGGTAGTTCTTCACTGGACAATCTTTCAGGGGGGGAAGTTGATTGATAAATACTCATCATCAGTATTTACACTTGAATAAACCAAAAGTTTCAATTAAGTTTATTTAAAACAAATCAAGACAAATTACCTTTCACCCAAATTATTTGCGGCAGATTCTTCTTGCCCCGAATAAGACTCCAAAAGTTCCCTGGAAGTAAAAGAATAATTCTTATGTATTTTTACATTTCAATACATTGAAATCCTTAGCTTACATTTTGTCCTCAAACATTTTAGGGAAAATTGTTGGAATAGCATTCGATGTTAGATGATTTTTTGGGCCAAGGTTTATCAGGCAACTTTTTTCAAAATACAAGTCGCATACCGAGAATCTTTTGGAGATTTTTAGAACATCAACAAACTGACCATTTAAGGAAAGTATGGCTTGTATCCAGTCTTCATCAAATTTTCCCCCACGATACAACCGCAATCTATATATATAAAAGAGAAATGTCGTCCGTGTGTGCGCCCATAACTCGAGAACGGATTGTTCGATTTTCACGATTTTAGGCTTGATGAATTCGTATTGACCCAAGGAAGGACATAGGACCCTATAGAAAAATCCCGAAAATTTTTCAGGAAAATTGGAAATCAGGGATCATCCTCTTTTTAATGCATATCTCGAGAACGGTGTCTTCGATTTTCACGATTTAGGGATTGATGGATTTGTATTGGCTCAAGAAAGGACAAAGGATACTGGAGGAAAATCCCGGAAAATTTCCAGGAAAATTTCCAGGAAAACAGGGAACATCCAGTTTTTAATGCATAACTCGAGAACGGTTTCTTCGATTTTTACGATTTAGGGCTTGATAAATTCGTATTAGTTCAAGGAAGGGCATAGGAAACTGGAAGAAAATCCCCTAAAATTTCCTGAAAAATTGAAAATCCGGGAACATCCTGTTTTAAGTACATAACTCGAGAACGGTTACTTTGATTTTCACAATTTAGGGCTTGTTAATGGCCCCAGGAAGGCCCTGAGAGCATCGGTTTTATTGCAATAGGTGGAGAAATTGCAAAACACAAACATGCGAGTCACTTTACGAAATTACCAGTTTGCTGCAGATTTCTCCAGTCAATTTATTGGCGATGGCAATGATACCAGTGGACTTAGTCATCGGCCTTATTGAATTTCCACCGAATTTTTGCTACTTTACAACAACGTCGGAAGAGCTCATCGCGAATGTTTTTCCGAATTTCACTCAAAATTATGTCAACCATGAAAAACATGAAAAACGAAAACAGGAATTTCGATCATATGAATTTCGTCATTCAAAATCAAATCGTCGGTGAGTTAATTTATTCAAATGCGTGGACTCCGTGATGGATGAAATCGAAGCCACGAACTATACCACGAAATTTTTGAAATTTTTGGATGTTCCGGGTTTTTCACCACACAATTTAAAATTGAATGTCGGCTCAGTTATAATTTTGCTGCGCAACCTAAATGCACCAAAACTTTGTAACGGAACGCGTTCGATTGTGAAGTGCATCAAATCAAATCTTATATCCAAGACACGATTTTGAGGGGAAAATTCAAAGGCGAAGATGCTCTCATTCCACGGACTCCGCTTATTCCGAACGATTTGCCATTCGTATTTAAGCGTCTTCGATTTCCAGTGCGTCTCGCTTTTGCAATGACAATTGACAATCAATAAGTCGTAAAAACAATCGCTGGATGTTTGTGGCATCAATCTTGAATTCCCATGTTTCTTACATGGTCAGTTGTATGTGGCGTGCTCACGTATCGGCAAACCTACCGCTTTGTACGTGTACGTGCCTGAATATAAAACGAAAAATGTTTTTTACCATTAAAGCTCTACAGTAAAGAAGCGAAAGGTTGGCCGACACGCCAATCATTTTGGTTTCATTGAAACACATCGACATTGTAAAATTTAGTTATTTTATTGTATCTAATACAACTTTAGAATAAAGAATTTCAATTGACCTAATTACATGAAACATCATTGTATATCATGCTCGGAATTATTATTTTCTTTACATAAATGAATTTAGGCGGAACGAAGTTCGCCGGGTCAGCTAGTTGTAAATAATTCTTAAATAATTTAACACTTTTATAATTATTTAAGATGATTAATGATGACTTGCCTATGAAGGGATGGGCGCCGTGGTCTTTGACTAGCGTAATTGCAACCAGCTATTGAGCACATAATTATTTAAATTAACTTTTTGATAGGTAGGTATATATTTTCTTATTTTTTTTTTGAACTTTTCTCCACTAATTGAACACTGTTGTAATAAATTAAACTGCAAACTTTTCAAATCTGCTTTCAAAAGAAACAACCAAGAAAGAATGAAGTGAACAAAATAAGCGGGAAAAATTTCCCTCCGTGTTTTCCGAGGTGATGGAACCTGGCGCTAGTGACGCTACTGTTATAACTGGAACCATTATAAATTCGATGCTAGCAGACCATTTCTTATAAGTCAATGGGATAGTGGATTCCCTACAGAGTATAACAGTTTTTTGGCTCATTTTGAAGATGACATTTGCGAGTTTCTGTCACTTTTTGAAGTGTATTCCCGGCAAAAAAAACTTGAAGTGTATTAGTTAGTATTTATTCTTCAATATTTAATAATATTTATGATTTTTTTTTTATGGAGAAAAACTTTTTTATTTATTTCTTCTCACTGTGCAGTTAATAATATTTATAGGGAGTTAAAATAGTTCCGTAAGAATCAACTCAATAATCTTTGTAGTGCGTGGAAAATATTTTGTTGTCTTAGCAAACAAAAAATCGAACTCGGGAATCGGGATTATATGTTTATTACGATAGAAAACGCGAAAAAAGTGGGGTAACTCAAAGACTCAGTCGAATGGAGCATTCTGGACAGCTATGGCAGTCAGACCTCAGTTGAATCCGTGGCCGATTGGAAGAAAACGGTTCGCACACTGGTCCAAGACACAAGATGATATTCACGTGGACGCAAATATTCCATAGGGTGAGGATACTCTGTTCACCTTGGAGTTCCGTGCCGACGAAAGGAGTCGTTATGCGCTACACACATGCAACAAGTATTTGAATGCAGGTGCAATGCAACGAAGATTTTTTATTTAGCGCTGATACTTGGAGGACATTTCGCACTTCGAGATAGACAAAGTTAATATCTATTAAAAAGTTTAATGTCCTCAAAGAGAAACCTCCTCGCTAAATAAACTCGAAGAAAAATCAAAATACAACTTATAAATCTTACAACTCTGATTTTGACAAAGATTTAAACCTTTAAAAACTTGACCTACTTTTCACTATACACGATCAAAGTGCAAGCTTTTCGAGCACCAGAAATTGGAAAAACAGCAAGAGATTGAGTCTCAAATCAATTGCATATTCTAGAACTTACAAACTACGTAAATAACCTTGGAGATATTTTTACCAATTTATGTTTCTTAAAAATAATTTTTTTTTTGTTTAGCTGACGTGGACTTGGTTCAAAATGTTCAATTAGAATTGGATCATTCGAACACAACGCGCAGAAATATAAAAACCAAATGGGATCCTCCAGAGCGACCCAGAGTTTAATTGTCTCCTACACAATTATGTTCGTTGCAGTCGATTCTGAAGATGTTGTTATTGAAAAACGTTGTATATCCAAACTTCACTAACAGCTATGTTATAGTCGGTTTAGCAACTGGTAACTATACAGCATCGTTTTGCAAGCTAATTCATATTGCTGGCGAAGGCCTCAAATCGCCACCAGAGTTTATATATGTATGTACATTTCTGTAATATTTTTTGTCTTGCAAAAATAAAAATTCAAATAACATGTCTCCTTTTTCTAACAGCCCAATCGAATAGCATGGCAGACAATAACAATTATTTGCATTGTTACCTTTACTATATACTATGTTTGCAAGAAGTTCCTAGCTCCACAATATAAAAATTGTATTGAGCTATACGAATTTTGTTTCGGGGGCTCTACAGAAGATTGAGGTCAAAAATTAAGTTTGACGAAGTTCAAGATTAACTAATTAATTGTGGGCAAATAGTGGTTCTAATTAAAATATAAAAGAGTCCGTAAATCAATAACGGTAATAAGGTGTTTTTAAATAAATTATACCTTCCACTTTTTTAGGCAATCTTAAATAAAACTTGGAATCGTTAATATTTAACCCAAATTGTCGAAGAAAAAATTATCTACCATACAAATGGTAAAAAAGTATTTCCTTTTTTCTAAGTATGTATAACCTTTGAAATGCAAATCATACAAAAAGTATGAAGATACTTACTTCCAGGTTTTAACCAGAGAAATTTTTGAACCAGAAAAAGTTTATACTTAATGTATAAAGAGTTGGATGTTCACTCACGGACAAAGTTTTCAAAAATAGACTTTTTTGATGTTTGCATAAAAGAAGGCATAATATTTTAATTTGTTTTTATTTATTTCAAAAAATGCTGCTGATAAAAAAGAAATTAAATCCTTTACCCATATTTCAGGGCCGTCAACTTCATATGCAGCTTTGCGAAATGCAGCTGCTTCAAAAAAAATTAAAAATATTATTATATATTTTTTTAATCCGGCCTTTTTTGGTCAATTGAATTTAAATGCAAATAAAAAAACTTTATTTCATCTTATCCCAACGTTTCGTCGTTATCCACAACTTCTTCAATTTTCTATTACAATTTGTATTATGTAGGTACTATTGAATTTAAATTATATACAATATATGTAGGTACTATTGAATGTAACTTATATAATCGACTTACTTTTAAGTTTTATTGGTTAATTTACATTTTTGTATTAAAATGTTGTCTTTTGTGTTTAAAAACAATAAATGAAATTTTGTTTTAATAAATTAACATTGAAACAATTACGGAAATTAATAAATCAAAAGGACAAACAAAAATTATCACAGAATAGTTGAGCAGGTACTTATGTAATGGCTATAGCGTAGCTTACGATGGTGTTTTCTCTGTCTTCTTGTGTGTTCATCGTTGTTGTCAGTTTTTGTTGAATGCGTAAGCTTTCAAGAGTATATCTCGCGTTCCTTCTCTTTTCTTTGTCCAGTACTCTTACATCATCAAAATTTGCTATGTGTCCGGTGTCAATTATGTGTTGTGATAGACCTGTGGATGGTTTCTCATTTTTTATATCTGCTTTGTGCTCTGTCATTCTTATACCTAGCAGTCTTTTTGTTGTTCCAATGTATGTCAAATTACACATCTCCCCCTCTGTTCCTCCACACCTTACTTCATAAACTACATTATGTTGTTGGCTCTTGTCCACCGGAGCTTTGGTGTTGGAAAAAATATTCCTAAGTGTTGTATTTGATTTATATGCGTATAATGCATTCTCTTGTTTTATTGTTGAGTGTAGGGTTCTCCCGTCAGTAAGTTTTGGTATATAACGCATGCTGTAGTACCTGATGTTGTTATTATTGTTTTTGGTTTTCGTATTATTTGTTAGGTTATTTATTTGTTTTATTTTATTTTGTATAAGATTGTTCGTTAAAAAGTTTGGAAAATTATTCATTGAGAATAATTTTAATTGTTTTTATGTTATTTTCATGGAATTGTAGGTCGCTTATGTCTAAAACTTTGTTGATGAAATTTGCTGCTGTGTTAATTTTTTGTGAATGGGGTTGTGTTGATAGATAATTTATCATTCTTCCAGAAAATGTTGGTTTGGAATACCAATTGAATATTATTGTTCTATCTATTCGATACAGTCTCACGTCCAAATATGGCAGGTTGTTGTTTTGTTCTATTTCTATTGTAAACTGTATTTTTGTGTGATAATTGTTAAGTGTTTCTAAAATTATTTCTTTATCCCGTTCATTTATAATGGCAAAAATATGGTCAACATATTTTGAAATATGTTTGATGTTTATGTCATTTGAATTTATTTTTTCCGTTACACTGTCAAGAAGGTCATCAAGTTCTATGTCTGCTATTGTAGGAGATAAGGGATTCCAAATGTTTGATTAAATATTTAATTTTCGTATTTAAAATAATTATTTTCTTTTAACATATTTTGACATCTGGTAGCAGGGAAATCGGTCTAAGTGGAAGATTGGTTTTGTGTATTTTTGGCAGTCCGTACAGTCGTGGGGCAATTGCTGCAGACGAATGGTTTTTGAATAAATCATTTATAATATCATTGTTGATTTTTTGTAGTTTTTGGGTGGGATCTGTTCGCATAGTTTTGTAAGTGTTTCTATCTTCTAATAGGTCAGTCATTTTTTTTATTGTAGTCTTCTTTGTACATGATTACGGTTTTGCTACCTTTGTCGGCTTTTGTTATTATTATTCTATTTTTATGTTGTTGCAAAAATGTTTGTGTTTTTTGGTGTACTTTTTAAATAAATTTGTCCACTGTTGTGTTTTTAGTTTTCCTTTTATATTCAATGATTTTATGTGCTATTGCTAATCTGGCTATTTCTCTTTCGTTTTCTATTGTTCGAATACTTTGTTCAACGTCTGTTATTATGTGTATGGGTGAAAAGTTTTTGTTGTTTACTGGGATTGCAAATTTTTCTCCTAATGAGAGAAGCCATTTGATTTCTGTTGGAAATTTTATGTCAGTTTTATTAACAAACCAGTCATCATTAAAAATTATTCCCATGTTATATATGTGTGTCTCTTTGAGTTTTGCAATTTTTAGAGTATGATTCTCTTTTATAAGTATTTCTATTTCGTTGTACATAAAGTTTTGTTTTGTGGTGAATGTGGTATATTCTATTTCATTGAGCATAGATCGCATTGCGTTGCCTGTGTGAAAAATGTTCTTTCCTATTGAATTTATGGATATATTTGTTTGTTTGATTTCTAGGTTTAGAATTTTGGTATGAAACTTGTATTCGATCTTTGTTAGTTGTTTAAGCCCGTATGATACTACATTTTTTTCTCATTTTTAATTCATTAAATCATGATTTATTGTCAGCAAAGAGGAAAAGAGAAAATAGTATTTTTTATTAAAAGAGCGACATTTTGTTTTAACAATTACAATGTCCACAAAAGTAAATATACACCAAAAACTAGTGTTCTCATGAGTCCAGTGTATACTTTTTTTGTAGTCACAGTGTACTTTAAAATAATTTTTAATTTTCAAATTCTGAAAAGTCAAAAAAAGCTGCCAAAATCTAAAATATGTTCATTTTAAATACATTTTTTTGTGACTTTTTTACATTAATGTGGTTATTGTGTACGCGATCACTCATATCGGTAATTTCAATTGTAAATTGTTTGATTTACTCCAGTTTCATTTGTAATGCCTTAAAAATGAGAAAAAAATGTAGTATCATACGGGCTTTATGTATTTGCTGGCTTGAAAAGCTATTTTTTATTTAAGATGTTGTTTTAGTGATATGTTTTGGCATAATTCCGTACTCTCTACATTTTAGTAAACATTTTAGTCTCTCCTTCTGTTTAATCAGTCTTCTCTTCTGTTTGCTGTAATGTTTCAATGTAGAAAAACAAAAAGAAAAAAAAGATTATTTAAATCGTTTCAAAATTAAAAACAAAAAAACAACCCTAACCACACTTCAGTGTTACCCAAAGTGCCAGTAGACCAAGGTATAACTTTTCTCCGTCCCTATGGGTAAACGTGAAAGCCGCCAGGGAGCAGCTCCTGCGCACCATCCAACGAGAAGTCACCCTCCTGCGGAGTCTTTATGTAGAGGATGTATCCTCAGCAGACTTCGCAGCTCGGCTCAACTTCGAGGTTGACCAAATCCTCCAGCAATTCACGCCGGAGCTAAACTCAGACATTGAGAGATCTGATGAAGTTGAAGACATCAGCATGGAGACGGCCCCAGTTATTCCAGCAGTGCCAAAGGAAAAACGAGGCAAGGAGGAAGCCGAAGTGGATCCCAGCAAGAGGCAAAAGCTTGCTGACGAAAACCATCGTGAAGACGCCGGATTCACAATGGTTGCCCCAGCCCACTAAAGGAAGACACCAACCAACCAAGCATCCTCATCAAAGGAGACAACCGAAAAGCAGTCAGCGAGCCCCGGCAAAATGCAGCCCCCGATTGTGTGCTACAACCTGTCAACGGCAGAAATGTACCGCCATTTCCAGCTCGCTGCAGCAAAACCCAGTTGCACCATAGTCAATGTCAACAGGACTAAGACTATTATCAAGACAACGACAAAAGAGGACCATGAAGCTGTAAAAAGTTACCTGGTAGAAAAGAAGAACCAACACCACTCTTTTACGTCAAAGGATGACAGGAAGTGCATCATCCTGCTAAAGCGGATACACCATACACACAAGCCTGAAGACATCATCAGCCACTTGAGAACCCAGTCATTCAACGCCATCAAGGCTTCACCCTTCCGTTCTAGGAGGGACAAGTCTTCAAGTTTCAACGCCTTCGTCGTGGAATTAGCAAAGGGCACCGATCTCATAGCAGTAAGCCGCGTCAAAAATATACTGGGCGAAGCAGTAAAATGGGAGAAGCTTCAACCGAACATCATTACCCAGTGCCGAAACTGCCAGGCATTGGGACACGTCAGCGTGAACTGCCAGATGAATCATCGGTGTGTGAAGTGCAGTGAAAACCACGAAAAAGGCAAGTGCTTGAGGACGGGTCCCAATGTTGGAAAACCTTACTGCGTCCTCTGCAAGACAGAAGGCCACCCAGCCAAATACGAAGGATGTCCCTACCGGAAAAAGGTGGTAGCAGCCAAAAAAGAGAAGGAAGTAGCTAGAACATCAGCAAAACCTACAAATCTACCAAGGTCAAGGAAATTTACTCCCGGTAAGTCTTTTTCCGACATCTTAAAAATTAATAGCTGTCTGTATAATAGTTCTCCCAAACCCCAAACCAAACCCACCCCCATTGCTCATCCCGAGACAAACAGAACTAAACCAACAAACCCAATTGGTGTTAAAACCACAAATAATTCCAAACCTTTCAGTTTACCCAAGTTCACAACGAGTTCGTTCTGAAACGACTCGCAAAAGTTTTTTGGTTGTGACTTCGTCACACTTTTATCCAAAATTACTAATTTTCTCCCTCTACGAGGCCTGTCCCGACGAAACCGGCAAGAAACATATGTTTCTTGACTTTTGCTTTAAAGTATTGCTAGGACAATAAACCAATTAAACGTTATCGCGTATAACGTTGGTTCATTAATTTCACATCCTAAACGGATCTCCCTACAAAATTTCCTTCATAAAAATAAACCAGACGCCGTTTTGATCTCCGAAACTAAATTAGTCTCGAGACATCGACTTTACTTTGAAAAGTACACTCTTTTCCGAACCGACTAAGAAATCGCCAAAACTGGCACCGCCATCTTGATAAAATCTTCTTTTCATTGCCGAAAGGTTATTATCCAAGGTTTGGTAACATTTGAAGTAACCTGTGTAGTCATTATGCTCGAAAATAACGAAAATATTCTTTTGATATCTTTGTATAATCATTGCCGCGCTTCAGCGACAAACATAAACCTTGATTTGCTAAACGCATTTTGCCAAAACTATACCCAATTCATAATTGGTGGCGACAGTCCCCAAGGAGTAGCTATCTCCGACTGGCTCTGCGCTAACTCCCACAGCCACTCTTTTGAGATTGTAGCTCAACCAATTCCCACATTTCCTCGAACTCGTTCGACACTTGACTTCTTTCTGTGCTCCCCTAACCTCATTTGTAGAATACCTACACTTCTTAACTTCACCTGCACTTCAATTATATCAGACTCTGATCATTTAGCAGTAAGACTTAGCCTTCGTCCTCGGACAAATTTCAATATTCTTGCCAACCCCCAGCAAGAATTTATTAACTACAAGAAAATTAATTGGGAAGTATTCCAAAACTCCTTAACGGATAAGCTACGGAACAGCACGCCCAAAACAGCAATTAACTTATGTAATGAACAAATCCATTCCGCAATCGATACCTTAGAAAAATCCATAACGGAAACAATTGCTGAACAAGCCCAACCACGAAATTTCAAATCGAAATATAAAGACCTCCCCGAGCACATACAAAATATGTATAAGTATAGGCAAAAGCTTCGGATAATTCTTCAGAGAATATTCCACCGTACCATAAGTACCCACGGTGACGAATACCAGAGTGTATTCTCACAACTCAAGTGTCTCCATACCCTCATTGACCAAAATACTAAAGGTTTCATTGACTCACAATTCAGAAAAAGACTTAACGTCATTAAACCTGAACCGGATACATTTAAGCAAATTGTAGGAAAGAAAACTCCTATACTTGGCCAACAGCAACACAATGATACCTTCCTTGCGTCAGACCAAGAAAAATCAAATGCGTTTGCTCTTTTTCGAAAGCAATTTCAAACCAATCCTCCCTACCCACCTACCCGATTTTTTCTCTAATGTCAACAGAGAAGTCACGGAACTTACATCTCCGAACCCTGAACCCCTTACCACCAGAAGACAACTCGTCAGTCTGCACGACAAGCGACGACAACTTCACAAATCCCCTAGACCTTTACGGCTCTTCAATGCGGAAACTCCAAAAAATCTCCGGGACCTGACAAGGTATCCAATTTTGTAATTAAAAAACTGCCCCCGACCGCAATTATTATCCTCACGATAATTCTCAATAACTGTGTTAACAACAGCCAACAAAATGGAAAATAGCCGAAATATTTCCAATCCCTAAGAAACCAGGAGCAAACTGTATTAACAATTTTCGACCAATTTCCCTCCTCCCAAACCTCAGCAAACTGCTTGAAGCGCTAATCCTGAATAAACTTCGCTCACTATGCTCTTCAATGGGTATAGTGCAGCATAACCAATTTGGGTTCAAAGCATCCCACTCAACTTCCGTTGTTAAAGCTTCAGGCTGACACAACCCTGATTCTTAACAAGAGAGAGGCCACCGTAGCCTGCTTGCTTGACATTCAAAAAGCATTCGACTCTGTTTGGATATATGGACTGGTTTTCAAGTTGAAGAATCTTCACTTGCCTAGACATCTTATCCTTATCATCCATAGTTTCCTTACTAACCGTAAGTTCTGCGTGCGTGTGGGGGATACCATCTCAAGCATCAAAAACATATCAGCAGGTGTAGCCCAAGGATCTCGCCTTGGTCCTGACCTTTTCAATCTGTATACATCAGACCAGCCAACAAACCTACCTAGGACAATAAGCCTCCTATTTGCTGATGACTCCATCACATATAGTGCATCCCCTAGCCCAGAGATGGCCCTCCGTAGAGTTAAGGAACATATCCTTAAACTCTGGGAATATTATCTCCAATGGGGAATAAAAATCAATCCTGCTAAAACAAAATTGATCTGCCTTAGACCTCCTTCAATCAATGGCATAGCCACAAAATGTAAAAACCTCTCCCTTACCCTACTTGACAACTCAGTTATCAAGCCCAAGAAAAGTGTAAAGTACCTTGGAGTTCATCTCTTCGAACTGTTCAAGTTTAACCAACACATTAAACTCACCCTTCGTAAGGCTAACCACGCCTTATCTCTTCTACGTCCTCTTATGAGAGTAAGAGGCGGACTCCAAACTAGGACGAAACTTCTGCTATACAAGCAACTTATTCGCCCCATACAAACCTATTGTTTCCCTATTTGGTACACAATAAGCGCTACATATATGAAAAAATTGCAAATATTTGAGCGAAAAGCCCTTCGCCACTGCACGTCCCTATACCGTAAACCAAACTCTCATCGCTATTATAGCAACGCAAGGCTTTACAAAGTATCAGGAACTGTCCCAATTGACAAATACATGTACAACCTCAGCACCAAAATGCTGCGACAAATCCCATCCCAGCCCTCTTATTAATTTAATTACAGGTGATTCAGACAAAGACGACCGATATCTCGACGTGATATTCATGATGGATCCAGCATTCAGAATATCCACAGAAGATGGCTTCGGAAACTTCTACGTTACTGCAAGAACGCAGTACAACAGAGGTTGAAGCTACCAGATGACCAGGTGAAATGGACCAAGCCCCAAAAAAAAACCTCTCAGCATCTACCAACCAACGACCACCACCACATGCAGCTCCGGAAACTTCAATGATGCTGCAGGAATGCAGTATAACTGATGTAGGAGCCCAATGACAAACAACCCAAAAATAACCAGGACCCTATCTCTTCTACCCCACCGGCACCATGCCAGCCAACGACCGTCAGCACTGCTCAAGCCGACGTAATAAATCAAATATTAAAAAAAAAAACTTAATGTTAGACTTAAGAAACTTTTTACTAAAAATGTATAAAACCAACAAATTAACGAAGCAGAGCCCCTTCTGTGCTCGCAGATATTAAATGTTAGACTAAGACTTAAATAATTGTAAAAACCAAACATTGTAAACCCAAAATTGAGCTTATAATAAATATTGTAAATAATGTTTAAATGTAATGCATGTTTCTATGTCGTATTTCATTTTTATATGTTCAAAGATTTGTTTCATGATGTTAGTGATCTATAAAAGCCTGCATAAAAAAATATATATAAATATACAAAAAATTGGTCACATAAAACATACAGATAAAAATATTATTATTGGGCATAATTTTGTATTAAAAAAGTGCAACAAAAAACAATTTAAATGCAAAAAAAGTGATTTAAATGACATTGGTTAAATGAAACTTTGATTTTTTCTTTTGAAGGGGTTGGAAAAGTTTTATTTTCATAATTCATTTCGGACATTTTAAAATTTCATTCGGGTTCTTTCTTTTTTCTCCGTACACGTGTGTGGGGATAGTAAAAATGCTAGTAGTCTCAAAATGCAATTTATATAAACTTTAATAATTTACATACGTAAGTGCATAATAATTTGTAAATTGTAGCATAATATAGATATATTGAAGGTTTACCTACTTCATTTAATTTATATTTTAAATATATTATATAGAGAAACTTTGTATAGAAAACTTGGCAAGTAATTATAATAAATAAATTATTTTGAAATAGATTTTAACATAGAAGCTACATAGATTCTTATTTATTTATGTATGTAGAAAGGAATTTAAAAATATACCTATTTTTGTGATAATAAAATAAAAGAAATTTATTAATAATTAGTGCGTCGACTAAACGAGAGGGAAATTTATAGCTTTAAACTTTAAAGATATGTTTAAAAT
Organism: Melangyna quadrimaculata; assembly: GCA_949320155.1. Lineage (NCBI taxonomy): Eukaryota > Metazoa > Arthropoda > Insecta > Diptera > Syrphidae > Melangyna > Melangyna quadrimaculata. Next base: position 103,466,604 of record OX439484.1, read on the forward strand.
AAGTAAATAGCATATTTTGCTAAAACATATATTTAATTGCATCTAAATAAAATACACACTTAAAATTATAAACCCAGTTAAATAAAGTAAAATCATATGTCGTTTTCGATTGGATTTCGGAACAGTACTACTTTTAACAATTGCTTCCCAAGAAGACTTCTATTCCAATAGAAGATCAGTGGCGGGAACTAAGCAGAATAGTTGTTGTATTTTACATGAAAATTATTTGTAAGCTAACGTATAGTGCACAAAAAATACACTTTTTAAACATGTGTGCAGAAATTGTATATTTTAATAATTGAACTCTCACTAGTTGTAATTGTACAATCTTTGGGCTGTCGATAAACCGTTTTGTTTTTTGTAGATCTTTCAATTTTCTACAAAAATTGTTTGCGAAACTTGTCATTTGACACGCAGTTTTTTGTACAGAAAGATGACTTGTTTTGCCAATGAATAGTTATTGGTTTTTGAAAGCCAGATAAATGCAATGCTTACACATAACAATGCAAGATTAACAAAAATTATTTGAACACTACCTGGCTAAAAAATGTCATCTAACAATTTTTTTCTTTATTGTACAGAGCGATGATCCACATGTTATAAGAACTTGTTATCCTGCTATGCGTCATTCTGAGGGAGATATTATCCGACCTAGAGATTGTGTGCTGCTAAAAGCCAACGAAGATAATGAATTGCCATATGTTGCTAAAGTTGCTTATTTATGGGAGAATCCAGAAGATGGTATGTCAAAGTTTGAATATTCGATAAAGGTTTATAATAATATACATCTTTTATTTATTTTTTAAATTTCAGGAGAAATGATGATGTCACTACTATGGTATTATAGGCCGGAACATACTGAACAGGGCCGTTTAAGAAACGATTCCCCTGATGAGGTTTATGCATCCCGCCATCGCGATCACAATTCTGTGGCTTGTATAGAAGACAAGTGCTATGTCTTGGTGTTTAGAGAGTATTGTAGGTAAGTACTCTTTGTTTAATACAAATTTCTTCCAATTTATTAAATTAATGAGCGAGTTCAAAAACAGTAAAGGCCATTGCAAAAATAAAAACTACAGATAAAAAATTATTTTTTGCGAAAATTGAATGTATTACTGTTCTTTTTATAAAACGTATAATTAAGCGCTGCACTGTTATCTACCCACTCACCGATTCTAATATAAAACTTTGTTAACTATATGAGTATTTTGTTTCTTTTTTAGATACCGTCGTAGATTACGGGCCGCAGAAGAAGATATTCAGGACGATACGATCGTACCAAAAAGGCCTATTTTCTTTAACCCACGAGCGGTACCAGAAAGCACAAATCCAGAACTGGTAATGTTCTGCCGACGAGCATACGAGTTTCGCACAAAACGTTTGCTAAAGATGCCAAATAAGCATGAAAATGTCACAAGGAGTAGCAATTAAGTTGTATAATTGAAAACAACATTTTTACATATTATTTTCTTATACTGTTATTTTTTTTTAAATAACTTAAGATAAGAGTAGTTTAAAGATTTGGGGTTATTAAAAGTTAGAGCGAAACACCACAAAACTGAAAAAAGTACTAACATACAAAACTACATTCACCAGAACCAAGAACACACAAAATATAATGAATAAAGAAAATCAAAACCATGAAACAAGAAAAAATGTATTCATTACAAAATTTATATACCAATATAATATTATAATAATATGTATAATCCTTTAACAAAATTGACCAAATAGTTTCGATTTATTTCTTGGTTTTATTTAGCTAAATAATATTCTAGGTGGGATATTACATATCTTTTTATATGAAAAATTATACATAAAATGATGAAATTTTTACAAAAACAAAAAAGAATTATCCAAAAAAATTATCACGGAGTGAACATATTTATTTGATTTTTATACATTTTAATATTATTATTATTATTGTTTAAGCTTATTTCTTTAAATATTGTATACATTATAATTATGTATGTTTTTCGTTTGAATATTTAATATATTTATTTATAATTGTTGGAATTGGATTTTGTTTTATTTTACGTTATATTGATTTTGTAGTTTGTCATAAAGGTTATGATTGTTCTCCCTATTTTCTGAACGATTTATGTTTTCCAGTGTGGCGTATACATTTGTCTACAAATGAAAGGCTATTGATATTAACTTTCACATACTTTTTCTGTGTGGAGTTCCAGAATATATATCTGTGGTGTTGGTATGTACATGATAAATTCATAAACGTATTTTTAAGGTAAAGGGATTAATTTGCATTAAAGTGTTGGAAAATCACTTTCAAAAATAAGGGAATCGTTTATTTTTAAAACAACGCATATTTGTACCAAATTTGAAGCAAATCGGTCAACCCGTTCAGGCTGCAGCCTCAAAAGGGATTTTTTTATATGGAGTAGTCATGTTTATACCAAATACCACAGATATGTAAGTTTAAAAATATAATAATACACTCTCATTTCTGACTCAATTTTCACATACGGATGTGTCTAACAGGTTATTTTCAAAATGATTGGCTTTTTAATTCATATTTTATCTCAGCACCAAAACATAAGCGTTTACACCTATATTGGTCTACTGGATTTTCAATCGAAAAGACCATAAGTATACGAATGTATGTAAATATTAATAACAAATATTTTATATTAGCCGTATTTTATTTCAAATTTTGTAGCTCTCGCAGTAAAATTTTTTTGATTAACAATGTATAGGTTAAGTAATATTTACGTTACGATACAAATAAAAACACGTTAAGAATAATTAGCCATTTCACGTTTCTAAGATCTCTTAAAAAGTAGCAAGATTGTATTTGATATACCTTACCGACACACCATAGAGGATTTATAGAGTGCTAGTTTATATCCTTAAAGCATCGTGTCCCTGAAGCCATGAAATCGGCGCTTATCCAATTTCAATTTTACATAAAGTTCACCAATTTGAAATTCTTGTCATTATTTGCCGAGTTAACTCGGGTTTAACACTGAAAAGCTGGTCTTACATATCTTTGGGCAGTTTAGACACATTTTTTTTTAGATTATATACCTACATTTAACTAAAAACTTATAATTATAGCCGTGTTTTTTTAATACTCATTAACGCAAAGCAAAAACAAATCAGACTACTCAGTGTTTGTTTTGTTTTGCTTATTAAATTTAAAAGGGAGTAATTAATGAGTATTAAAAAAAACTCGGCTTATAATTTTAGATTTTTACTTACCAAAACTTATTTTACAGTCCAACTGTCATATAAAATTATTGATGTTTTCGCAATTATAGTGATTTTAATAAGATAGTATTTTGCTATCAACCCTTCCCGGATCAATTATGATAAAGTATATACAAACAGACTATTACCTATATTAGATGGGATTGTTTTGAGAAAATAATGAATGCAAGACCAGTTGTACACAATAATATATTTTAAATATAACATAAAGATCACTGACTGCAAAGTAAGTTGACAAAATTGTTATAATAAATGATGTCTGAGAGGTCATCATTGAGGAAAATGGATTTAAGGTCGGGTCAATAAAGGAATGTTATGCCGGTGGGTAGTTAAAAATTATAGTTTTGTTCAACGAAAATATATCAAGTCCCACGTTCTCTTTAATCTACTTAGTTGGAATAACAAGTGGACTCTTCAAGAAATTGCGTAGAAAGAATGTATGTATGTAGCAAATCTTAATATACCTACATATTTTACCAGCAAGTGAATGCTTAATTTTAATGACCTAAAACCTAGATTTAACTTAGGTCAAGGTTTTAACTTCAAATTTTCATCAACTTAAAACATCTTTTCATTTGTCCTCTTTGTTGAAACGAAACTTAAAACTGTCACATGACAATGAAGGAAGTGATTATGTCGAACTTAAATGTTTTAAGTTTGGGTTCAGAAAATACGCCTGAGGTATGTATAGGCTTCAAACTAAAATTTTAATCTATTCATTATTGGTATTTGCAAAAATATAAATATGACGGCAAAATATCAGCTGCCTACTCTTTGACTGGATCTGAACTATTTACAAAAAAAATAAACATACTTCTAAAATTTAATTAGACGAACGAGCTTTTATTTTATAAGGCTATTTAAAGGTGCTTTTAATTTTATTGGTGAAACCAAGGAAAAGTCAACTGGAATTGAACCTAGACCAGCTACTTCTAAGGCCTATGCACTACGCATTGCACCACCGAGGGCGTGATCAGGTGACCTCGGTGGTGAACTACGTGCATATGCCTCAGAGGTAGCTGGTCTAGGTTCAATTTCAGTTGACGGCACTAATTATTAATAAAAATTGAACTGAAAGACTAAGCTCTAATAAAGGAATCTGATGATTGGTGTGGCAGCCATAAAATCGCAGTAAAAAATAAATAAATCGGGTGGCACAACGGCTCATGAAGAACCAGGGCCTAGTGACTAACAACTCGCAACCATTCCTGTGTGCGCCTTTCGACAGGAATGGAAGGGACCTACAATTTTATGCCGAATCCGAACGGCTAGACGAGAAGCACTTATTCGTGACAAGTGATACTCTTGGAGGATTTGTCAATTCCTCGCAAGAGGCAGTAGCCCTGAAAAAAAACTTTTTAGTTTTTAGGTGGACGAGGCTGGGAAGCGATCCCAGACCTCCAGCGTGACAGTCGAACGCACTAACCATTACGCTACGGGCTACTACATAAAATCGCAGTAATTCCAGCCAAATGCAATGATGGTAGCCCACTCAAGTGAGTTGAATATTCAAACATTCATAATTAATATATGACGGAGTGAAAGCTATGCAGCCTAACTGCTAGTGTGTAATCATACGAAAAAAAAAAAAATCAATGAAAACGTAATTTAAAGGTTAAATCGCCTACTCAATATTTTAAATATTTAAACGTTAAAATCGGACATCAATCTTTTAAAAAATACCGTTATTTCGCTTATCGTTTTAATAAAATGATTTGTCTTTAGATTCTGCATGTTAACTTTTACGAAGTCAGGTGTAATATCACAACATAACATATATCAGGCGGCCCTAGAAAATAAAGAATAAAAAACAGAGATATGATAACAACTAAAATTCTATTTCACACAAACTCACCTTTTTTCAAATACTGGCAAACATATATGTACTGTACATATGTAGTACGTAAATGCAAAATATTTATTTTTTGAATTTAAAGCTTACTTATAATATATAGGTAGGTACTTCAACATTTATGTATTTCCTATGGAAGTTATTTTTGGTCCAAAATATATAAAAATTTAATTTTCTGTGCTTTATCGTAAAATATGAATTCCAAATTTTCCACAAAAAAGAAATCCAAATTAATAATGGTCATCATCTCCCAAAATTACAGATTTCTAAGTCCAACCCTTAAAATGATAAAAATCTAATTATCTCAAAAATTCAAATAACCATTACTTACCTTTACGGCTACATACACACATAATTTTTGATTTGTACACATCTGCAGGACAAAACCTTTTCGACGGTACACAAATCATGTAGGTACTTCCATCTGGAACTTGAGCTATCGAAAATCGAAATGTATGTATAAACTTATGGCTTTTTGCTTAATTAAAATAAGACTTACATTATCTTAACTATGGTAGATATCTACCTACATTATTTATGTTGAGTGCTTAGTATGTATTATTTAATTTAATAGTCCTTCCTTTCGCATTATTTATTTATTTTAATTTAATCATGATTTTGAAATAATTCACTACTTCGGCTTATTACCCAGTTGATATGAATAATAATATCGAAGTTCCATAGAATCAAAAATAAATGAAAATAGGTACACAGATAATACTTAACTGATTATAGAAATACTGGTAAAAAAAAAGACATTTGTTCCCATGCTATAGGTATTTTTTAAACAATACAATTGATTGGCATAAAGTACTGTTTACAGTAAAAATATAAAATTAAATTAGACATGCTTACAACAATACACAAGATAACAAAATCAGATACATAGTGCAATTTAGTAATAAATTACTGCAACCAAACATGGGATTTTTTGATGCGGTCAACAAATAAGAAAAACAAAATCTCCAAAAATAACGTAAGAAAAAAATATGGATTTACTGTTGAAACCTAAAATAAAAATGAAACTTTATATTTCTATAATGAAATAATAGAATTAAGAAGGGAAAATCATTATATACACAAGAAATTAATAATTAAAAACATCTACTGTAACATATAGATTTTTAGAACATTACGTAATGTTTATATATCATAAATCAAAAGTTAAAACAAAATAATGTAATTAACTGTTTCAGTTGTCCTTTTGTCATTGTCAGAACATAATTTTATTATTATTGCTACTTAAGTACATATTTTATTGTAGCTACACGAGGTAGTACTTTATGCATTGTGTGTCTTGTGGCAATTGCGAATAATTATTTAAAATTATATTAATTTAATGTATTAAGAATAATAAAAGGATAACATTAATATATAATTTATTAGACAACAAATTACACTGTAGTTTAAATTTATGCGTGTGCACCTTTTATATAAACGTATACAGGGTGTCCCATTAGCAATGGTCCAAACTAAACTTGGTGAAAGCCCAGGTCATTTCCTATCAGAATTTGGTAACTTTTCTAAACCGAATCTAAACGGCTTTCAACTAACGGCAATTATTTGAAATTTAAAAAAAAAAATGAACCAGTTTTTAGCTCACCCTGTCCGTAATTGGGTTTTGTTAGTTACAATTTTTGAACTCAGACATTGGTTAATAGTTGTACTATTTTTATTGAACAAAATATGTTTCATTGATATACCATATGCCTTCAAATCAATAGATAAACTTGAATTTTGAACTTAATTTCTGACCTCAATCTTCTGAATAGCCCACTGAAAAAGTCGTACTCAATACTGGTCATCTAAAAATTTTCTATTTTCTTGAAGTTTTTAAGAAGATATAAACGTTGACAAAATTATGCACATATGGATAGTTATAAGTTATACTTATAAGTTATAACCATTTGAACTCAATCAAACAGGTTCAAAATCACACAAAAGTAAAACAATCGATAAAATAAGGCTTTCACTTCAAAAATAACTTTGTAAAAGCTGAGTTTTGGTGAAGAGCTTTATTTCGATGTCTTGAGTCTTTTTAAGAAAACCCCTAAATTTAGACAGGGACTTTCGATACTGTTGGCTGAAAAAAATCATCAGCTTTTTTCTTAAGAAATATATGTTAGAAAAATTGTAGCTTATAAAATTCTCACAAAATCGAAAGTACTTGTCCAAATTAGGGGTTTTCTTAAAAAAGATTCCATTTCATTTCTTAAACAAATATATATTTTTTTGTATTTAGTTATTTATTCATCAAGCAGATTGATATAATAGTATTTACGAATAAAATATAATCCTACAGACTAATTGAACAAGGTAAATAACTTTAACAATAAACTAAAAACTTAAATAAATCTTAACCACCAGTGCAGTGTAGGAGTTAAGTAATACAAATAAATTACATATTTTTTATACTTTAAGAAGTTAATATGATTTCAATACAAATGATATTCAAGGTGTTTTGTCGTGATAACACTTGCAGTTAGGCTGCATAGCTTTCTAATGCAACGAGTTAGAGGCTCATTGAAACCATAGTTTACCCGATGATAAGATTCATGAAATAGAATACAGGATCGCGTTTGCCTATACGGTGCGTATTTGCATATATCAACTAAGGACAATAGTAGAGGACAATTTATTTGATATGTAATAACATCGCGTATAAATACAATAGATATATACTGACGGCAAATATCAAGCGGTTGTAGACCAAGCAGTTTTCATCTGGTCTCATAAGAAGGCATTTCAATATTCTAGTTAAAACTACGACTACAATTCGCGAAAATTATTTCTGCATTTCTTCAATCCTTAAACAATGAGTTTTATAAAAAAGTAAATTAAAGTAAATTTTAAGTAATCGTTAAATTAATATGCATAATAAAATTGTAAATCAACACATTTTATGAACCTGGAGCATCATCCCGTAAAACAAAAACGATAGGACGATATCGTGTTTAATGTTGCTAGCTCTATCATTTCTGTAGAGAAAACAAGTTTTTTTTTATGATTGGAATTTATTGTTAATATTTTTAAGATGAAATTTAGCCTGGGAGTCATTTCTGAAATTTTGGCGTTTAGCCGCAATTTTGAAAATGGCGCCCAACGTTTCTGATATGAGAAAATTAAAAAAAATCTGTCAAACTACTTAGACAATTTTAGTGTTTGAGGTGTCGTTATGTTGGTCTTGGTCTAACAAAAAAGGCCACCCAACCATACCCCCCCCCCCCATAAAAAAATTAAAAGATGTATTTTTAAATTGTTTTATTTTATGCAGTTATAGCTACATACACTCCCTGTCACTTGTTTGAGGTCACTATTTTCATAAACGTTTTTTCTCGATAAAAGGATAAAGTTAAAGAGTTAACTTGGAAAATTAATAGAAATTTCCCATATTATGTGAATGGACTGAAAAAAATGGATATAAAAAGTTGCGTCACTTGATTCAGGCCGTTCCAAAAATTGCTTGGCAAAAGTTAACATCGCCGATTTTTTTCAAACAAAAGTTAAAAATACTTAAGAAAGGATAGAAAACCATATTTTGTATTAAATTTCAAGTTAAAATAGGCTCTGGGAACACGTCGACAATAGCAGAAAGTGGATCAATATTTAGATGCTTTAAAGGAAATGGGATTCTCAGGCCGAGAAAAAGCTAGGAGACCGAACAGAAGTAAGACCATCGTCAACAACTATCTAGCACCTCGGTTCCCAAACTGTGTTCCGCGGAACCTTGGGGTTCCGCGAAAGAATTTGTCAGGGTTCCGCGACTTTCTCGAAGTATAAATAGTAAAAACAGAAAAAATATTTTTTTTAAGTGAAACCGGGTGACTGGCACATTTTCAAATTAAAATATGAATAACTGTTGCATACTAGAGTAAAGATTTTTTGCACAAGTATCGTTATTTTTAGACAAATCGGTTGGCTAGTTCTAGTTTAATTATTATAAATCAAACATTTGCTTGCCAAACCACCCTGCAGTTTTGGGAGACTTTTGTCGGACAAACGTCTTCTAGAATCAATCGATGATCCCCTACCAATTGAATTCAGAGACATTTTCTTATACCGAGGATTTTTTACTTTTAGAGTTTCATTTATCTTTTTTTTCGCTTTGTTTTTCAAATATATGAAATGTTAATTATGAAGTTTCATATCATTGGAACAATATAAGGAGGATCAATCTTTCTCTGCTCTTTTGCAGCTTCGTAGGTCTTTTAATGACAAGTTTTCTTATAATTTTGATGCATTATTTCATAACTTGTCGTGGCCACATTCACTCAAAATGCAGGCCAATGTCTCCCCATCATATGCCATTTTTGATAATAAGTAAAAGTTTTTTCTTGTTTTATTTTTACATTCATAAATAAAAGCAAATTCGATTTGCATAATATTCCAAATAACTGAGTAAAAATTATTTTGCATATCCACAAAATATTGAACCTTTCAACAATTGTTGGTGTTTTTTAAGGTTTTTTAATAAAAATTATTTAGTTTATAACTTTTTTTCTTAATTTATCCTAATGAAGATATTACAATCATTTTAAAGGTATATTAAATTATACATTTTTAAAAAGAAAGCTGAAAAGATTAGAAAAGTCCTTTGTATTTAAAAAAAAAATAGAAAAAATGTCCACTCTTTGACCAAATGCACCCCACCCACCAGCCAATTTTAACCCAGCTACCCGGTATGTAATTACAAATACAAACATGTTTGACGTTCACATTTTTTTAAAAATGTAATGTGTGTTTTCCATTTTTTTTTACTATCGTCAACAGTTGGGGTTCCGAAATCTATTTGGGCCTTGTAAAGGGTTTCAAAGCTTTAAAAGTTTGGGAACCGCTGTCTAGCAGATACTGAAAACTATCGAGAAAAGCAAAAAGGACGCACAGATCAAGCAACAACAACAACAGTCCGATAAAAGCGACTCATTCAGCGGCTTGCTTCAAATTCCATACGATCAGAGCCTAAAAAAAGATCAAAAATTGGAGTATCAGCCAGTATTTCGACGGTTTTAAGGATAATTTAAACAAGTGGTATGAGAGTGAGATCAAAAAGAAACCGGTTCTACGGCATAAGGAATTACGGATGAATTTCGCCAGGGAGCATGTTGCCTGTAGCAACGCATAGAAAAAGGTTGTCTTTTCAGGTGAAAAAAAGTTTAATCTTGATGGACCCGATGGTTACAACTTTTATTTTCAGGATGAAAGAAAAGATCTTATTTTATCAGGACATCACATACAGGACATCGTCATACATCAGGTGTTATGGTGTCACCTATTATGGAACAATTGAATTTGAATTTATAACTACAACAATGAACGGAAATAGTTACAAATGCCTGCTGTAACGGTTATTTCCAAAGCTAAAGAATGTTCTGGAACCTCTACGTTGGATATTCCAACAAGACAACGCCCCTATCCGTACTTCCTGGGTAGCTAGAAGCTCGATTCAGTTGGAAAACGTTGGACTCTTACCATGGCCACCCTATTCACCTGACTCAAACATCATCGAAAACGTTTATGCCTGGCTATCTCGAAAATTTTCTGAGAAAAAACTTTTGTGAAAATAGTGGCCTCAAACAAGTGACAGGGAGTGTATAATAACTGACTTGATTATCCAATAATAATGAGATATACATACTTTGTATGCTGAATTACTGTAATGACATAAATGTGATAAAAGCTACGTTACATATCTTGTACTTGTAATCAGTCATTAAACTCATCTTCTGTGTCGCTATCTTTAATGAATGTATCATAGAACCCCATTAAATTCTTCCTCGGCTTCGACGAAAGATTTCTCTTCAAGGGTTTCAATGGATTGAGGCAATTGTATTCCACTTAGAAGTGAGGGTGTGGTGTGGGTAATAGGTTGCAATCCATCTTGGTGCTTTTCCCATCCGAATTCAGTTGGAAGTAGACATTTTAAAAGTCTTGTGTTTATATATGCATAAGCCTGCAAGTGGCTTCGGAGGCAATGTTGTCTAAATGCAACTTCGTCCGGGGGGTAACCTAGCAGAATCATAATGGTGCAACTCCTGCACTTTTCGTGCTCGGGCTTTACACAAAGTTGCGCTCACTGGATCGTTGTAGATAATTCTAATTGTGAACAACTGCAGTTGAATCTCTGGTATCTGCTTCACATGAACGGGGTGCTTCAAATTGAGGAACGCATTCTCCAGTCTTATGATCATAGCAGAAAAGATCCATGGAGTAATACCAGTTGGCATTATGGTCATAAAATTGCCACTGATTAAAAAGTAATTTTTACAGTCTCTGTTTACAGGCTTCGACAGAAATAAATTCCAAGCTTTCCCTGAAGGCATTTGCTGGTCAGCAACAGGGTAAACATTTGGGACGAATCCATACGACTGCAAACGACGTTTTTCCTCGTGATGTTTCGTATTGTCAATCAATGTGTCTTCACTGTAAATGTCATTGATGGTGGGTCATGGCCTTTTTGTTAGACCAACACAACGACACCTTAAACACTAAAATTGTCTAATTAGTTTGACAGATTTTTTTAATTTTCTCATATCAGGAACGTTGGGCGCCATTTTCAAAATTGCGGCTAAACGGCAAAATTTCAGAAATGACTCCCAGGCCAAATATAGTAGGTTAAATCATGTCATAAATAATTGTCAATCATACAAAAAACTTCCCCCAAAATAACAGACAGGTTTCGGTTTCTTGACCGGATTAACACTACTTCTTTATAGATTATAAAGTCGTGTATGATAGCGTGAAAAGGAACGAATTATACAACGCCATGTCATATCTCGGCGTCCCTACCAAACTCGTCCGCTTGTGCAAGATGACGATGGAGAAATCTCGCTGCTCCGTCAAAATCGGTAAGAACACCACCGATTCCTTTGATGTTGAGAAAGGATTGAGGCAAGGCAACGGGTTATCATGCAATCGTTTTAACATCGTTCTTGAAGCAATTGTACGCAACGCACACGTCATCAACACCAGCGGTACAATTTATCAAATTTATCAAAAGTCCGTTCAATTGCTGCGTATGCAGATGACAGAAACATTGCCGGCAGAATAGGGTTACCATTCCCCACTTATTCCCACTTATTCATCTCATCAATAAATTTGTCCCCCAACACAGAAAATTATAAAGGGGGGCGCAAAAAATGTCCCCCTTTTTTACACATCCTCAATTTTTCAACTATTCCATTCAAAAACTACTTTCTTTTTCATATATACTTTTTTAACCGTTTTCTTAAGCAAATCTGTGGATACTTCCATCATAACTTTGCAAGTTTTTACAACTGAATACATGTCTTATGTTTAACACCTGTCGAAAAGACAGAAATAGTTTACTTGTCGAATAAGTTGACACAGAAATGATTGTTAAACATATCTATAAATTGAGTTGCAATGATTTTTACAAATTTATATATGAAAATGGCAGTTTGAAAATGAAGGATCTGAACTTATCCTTACCTTTATCTCACCGAATGTGTATACGAAAACATGAATATCTGAGCTTATGTTCCTTTTTTAAATCATTTATTTTTGTCTTTATTTTTTTTTTTAATTAAGTAGGTACATATGTATGTGTGTGGGAGGGGTGCGCCGACAAACGACAGTTTTGTTCAGTTAAACTGATTTAAAAGTTTTATTTTAAATACTAAAATAAAAGTACAAAAGTACAAATTATAGTTAATTCAGAAATATTAAATTTAAGTTAAACTTCAAAAAAGATTATCAAATAATAAAAAAAAAAGGTCAATGCGTCGCGATGATGTCGTAACTGTTGCCTGTTCATAATTGTTCTTCTTTCTGGTCGTGTGTGATTTTGTCTAACTGATGGTTTTTAGACTATCGAATGATTTATCAACGGTACCAAGGATTAACAGAAGATGATGGGATGATATGGTATTGACACATCGTTTTCCGGCGTACAAACTAGGGGAATTGACAGTAGGCACATCCTACATGTATATAATGAACCATTGTTAAAAAGAATTAATATTTGTATAAAAAAAGTAGAGGATTTTGAAATTTTGCCCCCCCCCCCCCTGAAACCCACCTTCTTCTTTTCTTTCTTTTGATGGCGCTCACAGCCCAGGATGGGCTTCGGCCTCAACTAAGACCTGAAACCCAGCTGTCCCGCTAAATAAAACTCAAAATCCCCCTTTTGTTAATGTTAATGAGGCCAAGACGAAGTATATGCTGTCATCGAGAAAGAAATCTCAACATCGTCGACTCGGGCAAAATATCACGATGAATAGATAAAACTTTGAAACTGTCAAGGACTACCTAGGCTCCACTATTTCCTCGCAAAATGGCATAAGTGCAGAGACCAAACGAAGAATTACATTTGCCAACCGCTGTTTCTTCGATCTAAAGAGGAATTTTAGTAGTAAGGCCCCCCTCTCAGAGAACCAAGGAGACTTTATACATGACCCTGATCATTCCGGTCCTGCTCTATGGGGCAGAAGCATGGACACTGAAACAATCGGATAAAAATATTCTAAGGTGCTCTGAGAGGAAGATTCTTCGTGTGATTTACGGTCCGGTGTGTATCAAAGGAGTGTGGAGGAGAAGATTCAACGACGAGCTATACGGGCTATACAGCGACGTTGACCTGGTCAAGAAGCTGAAAATACAGCGGGTGAGATGGCTGGGGCACGTGGAGCGTATGGACGGCAACGCACCTGCCCGACGAGTCTTCAAATCCAACCCCGATGGTGTACGCAGCAGAGGAAGAACCCATAACAGGTGGCGTGAACAAGTGGAGAACGACATCAACAAACTCGGTGTGCGCAACTGGAAGTGGCTAGCAAGGACAGAGCTGGCTGGGGGGACTTGTTAGTTGGGGGTGAAGCCCATCCTGGGCTGTGAGCGCCATCTACAGTACGTTAGTAAGTAAGTATCGTATCAAACTAATACCCTTATTCTTGCAACCTCACTGTTGCCTCACAAGTCACAATAACCTCATAACTCGTGGTGAACTCTCCTCATAAAAACTTAAAAAATTATCTGCTCCTTTCTTATAAGGGCTTCCTAAAAAATCGAAATTGTGACCGCCTTATAAGAAAACTAACTTACAAAAAATTGTGACCTGTGAGCCTCACAACGGCAGAGACTGTAAAACAACTAACAAACTATTTTTTCTCGAAAAGTAAAGATCGTATTTGCAATATTAAATTGAGATTTGAAAAGGAAAATTAGTTTAATTTTTCTTGGAAAAAAATGAATTGATATGAACCTCAAATAAGCAAAAGAGCGCGTTTGTTCCATTTGTTGATGTCTCGAAAACCACGAAATTAACAGCGTAAAATCAGTTGGTTCCAGCAATAACATCACGTAAACCAAATGTTATACAAAAATTTGGGGCAAAATTTGGACATTAAAACTGAAAAGTAAAAGAAATTTTTTTCAAATTGGCAATCAATAAATTAGTTTTCCGAACTGTGTTGCTCAGAAGTATCTACCTTTTAATAGATTTTGCTGGGGAAAACAATTTATCATCGAATTTGATGACAATCACTAATAATGCAATATTTTACTATAGGTTCGCAAATAAAACTTATTTCCTTTAGGCTCGTTTCACACACATTCGGTTTCATTCGGTTCGGTCTCTATTCGGTTTGTATTCGGCTGTGCCTGATATGTGTGAAACGATAAAACGGTGCTCTACGGTTTCTATTAGGTTTTTATTTTTGCCGTTTTATCGTTTCACACATATCAGGCACAGCCAAATACAAACCGATTAGAGACCGAACCGAATGAAACCGAATGTGTGTGAAACAAACCTTATTCAAACTGAAACTACAATTATTTCACATAATAAAACGCTTTTATTTCAAATACTTTTACTTTTATTATAACCAAGCACAAGTATACAACTCCATTGTATATGAAAACTATAGTACTATCATGGTGAATGTTGAATGGTCTGCCATCTTCAGATCGATTTTGAAAGAATCTCATCGAATTTCACAGTGGAGAAAATTGAGTTTTGTGGAGAATTGCTAGTAAGAATAAGAAAGAAATACTTATATTTATAATAGTTAGAGTGAAATAGGTAGAATTAATGTTTTTTGTTAGGTTTACATTTTTCTGTCGATTATACTTTGCTATGCAAAGGTGCAGAGAATTAAAAAGTGTGAAGTGGAATTCTCCTTGGTTTGTTGGGTTTTGTGCGGTTAAAGAGCAAGGGGTGGTTTTTTTTTACAACTTTGGGTGTCTTGTGTGCAATGCAAAAAGACAATGGTGACGTCGCGGCGGCCGGCGGCGGCGTGAAGGTCAAGGCATAGGTAGGTTGTTTTTTTTTGCTTTCTAGATATTTATGTATGTAGGTCTGTTGGCAAGAATATCAGTGATGCAATAATTCATGAGTTTCATGGCGATGATGTTTTTTGATGAGCATGGGTCATGGTAGCATTGTATATATACTCTTATAGTAATATCATGGCTCAAATTTTGTAGTAGTAATAGTACTCACGAAATGTGCCGAAATTGGCGTTAAAATCGCTTAAATGCACAATAGAGACCTGGGGATAACGATGCAAGGAAAAATAAAAACAATTAGTAAGAGGGAGAGGAGAACATTGATTAAATTCGTACAACTATAATGGTAGTAAGAGAGTCAGATGTTTTTGTCAGTCAACAACGAGAATAAGGGGAAGAAAATGAGAAAATGAAAATATATGTTTTCCTATGGCCTTATTCTTGGGTTATGTTCTTCCAGTTTTTTTCAATGAGTTATTGTTGCTTTCTTTTGATGGCTATGGGTATATGGTTTTTTGCAAGGTTACTATATTGGCAAATTGGTACCATATCTATCATGTAGGTAGGTATGTATGTACATTTTTATAAATTAGTAGGTAGATATACTAGGTAGGTATTTAAAGAAATTAATTTGTTTTGCAAAAAAAAGTATGAAAATAGGTAGGTATGGTAGGTACACATGTACCTAAATATTTTGAATTGAGGTATGTAGGTAGGTAAATTAAAACTTGATATACCCAGGTAGGTAGGTACGTAAGGTTATTTTAATGTATGTACCTACATAGGTATTATCAATTAAAATAGGTAAGGTCGTAAGGTAGGTAGGTATGTATTAAAAAAATGAACAAAATTATTTTCAATTAAAGGTAGGTAGGTAGGTACCTACGTTTTTTGCACGATTTTGCAAGGTTAATATATTGGCCATTGGTACCATATTGTATCATGTAGGTAGATATGTATGTACATTTTTATAAATTAGTAGGTAGCTATACTGGGTAGGTATTTAAAGAAATTAAATTTGTTTGCAAAAAAAGCATGAAAATAGGTAGTTATGGTAGGTACATAGGTACCTAAATATTTTGAATTGAGGTATGTAGGTTGGTAAATTAAAACTTGATATACCTAAGTAGGTAGGTAGGTAAGGTTATTTTAATGTAATAATAATAGTTCAACAAATCGCACCAATAACAATAATTTCCAATGGGAAGGTAAAAATATCAATTGACAATATTATAGGTATCCATTATATACATACATGTATAGCAACTACTTATAAATTACAATTACTTTTCCCAATGACGCTACAGTTTAATTTATATTAAAATTATATAATAAAATTTATAATTTTATAATAATAATAATTTTATGTAGGAGTGCACTAAAAAAGGATTTTTTTTTTAAATTCTTAAAATTAATAGTGTTGCAACCCAACATGCAACAAGATCAAAAAAGATCAACAAAACAAACAAACTCATATACGTTTTGCCGACGGCAAAACCATACCCCAATGCCAACTACCGACGGCAAAACGAGTTATAAATGTTTTAATGATGAAAATTCAAAAATAGTCAATTCGAAAAGTGCTGAGTAGTTGCATGGGTGTAGATTTTTTATTTTTACATATTTTTATAGAAGATGAATAAAGCAATTATCCATGTTTAAGGAATTTTCGATAGGATTTTTATTTCGTGTCGAAAATGATTTTTAAAAAACATACATTTTTGCTGGCCAATTTTTCAAAATTTCTGATTTTTATATTTTTAATTAATATTTTTATTTCTATCATTTGACAGATTTATCTAAGGGTAAACATTATTATTATATCTTTTTAATAAAAAGTCGCAGAGATTTTAGATCTTAAAATTAAGCTCTAAAATGTGGCTAAAATTGTGTTTACAAATTTTTGAGGAGGGATGAAAAATTTCATACTAAAAGGGTGTGTAAATGACCCGTCAACAGAGGCGGCGCTAGACCAAAATGAGGCGTGTGCGATGTTAAATTTGCAGGGCCCCTGGGAAAATGATTTTAGGCCGCAACATTATAAAAAAAGTAAATTACACACCTGTCATCAAATCTTCCGCAGTCAGTATTATAATTAAGGTTCAAAATCGTTACAACAAACTTAAGACAATATTTTATTTCAAAATTTTTAAGCATTCTTTAATTTGTATGTATGTATACTAAGCTAACTAGAGCTTTTTAGATAGCGTCCAAAATAACAGTTTGCGCATGGGTTGCCTGTAAAAAAGTGGGTCCGTGATGGGGTTGCCACGCTTTAATTATCTGATTGATTCAATTATCTGATTGAGCTTATATCGTAGGCAATAAAGAAATAAAAAAAAAAATGTAATATGAAAGAAAATTTAATTTAAAAATTTCCAAATAGGAGATTTTTTGAAATTTTTAATTTAATTAGGGTATATTAGGGTATTAAAAGGTCGAGAACTTCTAAAGGGTAAGTCATAATGAAATGATTTTTTTTGCATCGATAGATTTTATAAAATACATAAATGTTATACATAACAAAAAAAAATTGTCAAAAATTTAGAACTCGAGATATGAACGTTTGAAAGTCAAAAATAGCAAATCAGTGTGACGTTCTATTGAAATACAAAGTATGTTTTTATAAATCTGATTAAAAAGAAGTTGATAGGTGTCTGCCAAATTTTTAATTAAAGCTTTGGTTTTGGCAAAGAGAATTTTCTAAAAATATTTTTTTTTTTAATTTATATGTTGTTTTATTTTTATTTTTGTTCTCTTTAGTATTTCATTGAAATTAACATCAAAATGCAGATAATTCTCCTATATGAGCATGATAGTACTAGGATTTCTACAAACTCTTGGTTAAAACTCAGGGTTGCCGCAATTCAAAAGATGTATAGGCCAGTCAAATTCGACAATAAAATCGCATAGCCCGATGTGGTTCTGCATTTTTGATATGTTGTTGGGGCTGTTATAGTATGTAGCTAACTGCAGCTTTGAAAAATTGTGCGCGCTGCAGGAAAAATGCAACAGTCAAAAAATCGTTAAAAACGACCAATTTTTTCTGATATTATCCTTTATAGCTTTCGAAGTATACAATTTATAATAAAGCCATCCGCTATAAATTTGTTTGTTATAAAATTTTCTATAAGACCACATTTGTTTTAAATTCATGCATGTTTCATGCATAGCATGTGTTGCTATCTAATCATAAATTAAAAAAAAAAAAACAATTTATGCAGATAATTTTCAATTTTTTTCTGGATTTTATCTGTAAAAAATATTTAGAATGTAAAATTTTAATATTTTTAAAAATATGTTATGAAGCTTTGTGAGCAATGCACAGTTATGTTTTATATATCAAACTTTTTGCTAGATTTTAATAATTTATAATTTTTAAATTTGAAAATATTTGATGGGCATGGTGAAAATATAAGAATAAAATTCGTTGAAAAAGCATGATCCATTTTGCATTTTGTTGGTAAAAAATTCAATAAAACTAATTTTAACGTGTCTTTTGTTGAAATAATCAGTAAATCAGTAAAAGAGGATTAGAGGTAATAAGTGTGATGATTTTGTTTTTAAAAATGTATCACTTTTTTACTAACTTTTACATTTAAAGTACCAAATATCGAGTTGATTTTTCACTAAATCACATTTTTAGTATGAGTTTTTTTAAGATTTTGCAAAAATTTTAACACAGAATTTTAGATTATCAATTTCTTCCTTAAATTCATGTATCATTTATTATGAACTAATAAGTATTTCTCAATTTTGAAGCCTCTAAATTGGCTGTATGTAGATTTTTTGTGAATTTCTTTACTAAATTGATCGGCGTTTTTTTCCCGTTAGATTTACATATATAAAATAACCCACATATTTGTAGAAAAGTAATACACGTATAATTGTGTTTCATTAGTTTTTTGAAATTCAAAAAAAAATTCATCAAGTTTTGAATTTAATATAAATTTGACGGGTCAAGTACACACCCTTTTAGTATGAAAATTTTCAACCCCCTCCAATAATTTGTATACACAAATTTAGATACATCTATAGCTAAATTTTGAGATCTTAACTTTTAATGTCGGCCGAGTAGAAATGAAGTTATGATTTTTTATATTAAAAAAAAATCGAATAAAAAATAATTTGAGATAACGGTGCTTTGCACTGGTTGACGATTGTTGACAAAGCAGAGCATTTCTATGGATTTGAGCCGATTTTTTATGAATTTTAAGAAATCAATTATACGCTAATATAGGTGGTAGATTAAAAAATGAAGTATCAAATTAATAGTTATTCTATTGAGGTTAAATATAAGAAAAAACTAAATCAATCCATGCACACACTAACATGTTATTAAGTAATATGTGTTAACAATATTATATTGTTAATTTCTCAGCTCAGCGGTACAGTAGGAATATAGAACATACAATAGCTATAATTCATTAGTACTTGCAAACCTGTACGACTCTTGACTAAAAACATATGAACAAAAACACAAATTTTAAAATGTTTACTTTTTTAAATAAATCTGTCAAATGATAAGTTAGAAAGATAAAATTTTTACCATTTGATTGCTATCAAATACCTATATCTATAACATAATGAAATTTTAGATGTTTCCAACAACCCATTAAAAAGATAAAAATCAAATACCTTGAAAATTTGACCAAACAAATTTACCCTTTTTCAAAAATCATTTTGGGTATGAAAAAAAATCCTATCAAAAATTCCTTAAACATGGATAATTTTTTCATTATCTTTAAAAATATGTTAAAATAAAAATTATTAAAAATCTACCCCCATAAAACTACTAAGTACTTTTCGTAACGACTATTTGTCAACTTTTAGTCTTAAATAGGTTATATCTCGGTTTTAGGTTGTATATAAAAAAAAGATGTATAGACGTTTTTTCCTAACTTTTTCTAATCTTTAAAATAAAAAAAATCAAGTCTCTACGACAACACGTTTAGAAGTTAGTTTTTCGACTTTTTTTTCAGTTGTCACCCTTAAAACCCTATTAAATGTACGAATTTCAAAAGATCCGTTCTTAGTGCACCCCTACAATAAATTTTAGTATATATTTTTAGGACTTCTAGTTTAAGCTTTAGAGTGATTGGCAAATGTTGTTGTAATTTTTTTTTCTTTTCTATAGTAAAAATAACAAATAAAATAACTAAACCTACAAACAATGAAACTATCAACACTTAACCTACCTCAACATCACATAAAGATTCCTTCTTCTAGCCACTGAAGGAAATTATGCCCATACATAAAAATAAAACTGAAATCTGGCAAGAAAATTGAATACCCATAAAACCAAAACCTACCCCCGATCATACTTACCTATATACTTACCCATGCACACATTCCGATGGAAAAATCTGTCTACTTGCTCGCCGCAAACAGATGATTCCTACAATATCATTTGGGAACATACAAATTGTTTTTGTTTTTTTGTCATCTTTATTTTATATACTCCTCTTTTACTATATACTTCCTATAGAAAACAAATTGACAGCCAAAACAAAACAGTTATTTTTTGTCTCCCTTGTAACCTCATACATTTTGTATAGCCTTCTCTATTCTTCTTTTCTGTCTTTAGCCTTCGTTTTCTTCTAATTTTCCTCTCATTTAATCTCTTCACAAATTCAAAAGTCTCTTAAATCGTTAGTTCTAACACTCCTCACCATACGCAGCGGCAATTATTTGAGCCATGATATTACTATAAGAGTATATATACAATGATGGAATCCAAAACGGACCAACAAAAATTAATGAATCGAGGCATACCCAAATGTATTGTATTAAAAAGAAACTTCGCCATCTAGTCGAGTTTCTACATTGCATACAAGAAAAAAACAAACAGAATTTTGTTCATTTCAAAACTCTATTTTTATTTCTCAATTATAAAAGGTACATTATATTTTTCCACAACTAAACATATACATAGTTCGAATCTTTGGTGTGAAGTTCTGTTTCACAATTGGGATCGAATATTTTTAGCAAAGGCTCATTGGTAAGAATGCGTACAATTTTCTGTCTGACCGACTCATGTTTGGGTGTCCAAGAAATATCGCCTTTAACAATTTTCGTTAATTCATACAGAGGAGCCATAATTTGAGAACATTGCGGAATAAACTGTCGAAAATACGATGCGAGTCCTATAAACTGACGTAGTTGAGTGACAGTATTAGGAGGTGGAAGAGAAACCAACGATTCTTCCTTCTTTGAATTTGGTTTTACTTTTCAACGACTCACCTCAAAACTAAGATACTCTACCTTTCGTTTAAAAAAAGAACATTTCTTCGTATTAAAAGAAAACCCAGCATTCGTCAATACTTTCAATACAGTTTGAAGCCTAACGAAAGCTTCATTTAAGTCTTCACCACCTAAAATCAAAATGTCGTTCATATAAACCACGACGTATGTATTTGCAAGTTCACCCAGTGCTTTGATTACCGCACGCTGAAAAACTGAGGGTGCGTTGCGTAACCCAAATGGCATAACGAGATACTCAAATTGAACATCCAAAGTTACAAACTCTGTCTTTTCAATAGAGTCTGGATGCATAGGTACCTGGTGATAACTACTAGCGATATCAAGAATTGTCAAATGGAAGCATCCGTGAAGTCGGTCAATCTGGTCTTGTATTAATGGCAGGAGAAACCTTTGAGGAACGATGTTATCGTTTATCTCACGATAATTAACGCACATACACAGCACTAGCAAATAGGGAAGAACTTTGACGAATAACATTAGCTGCTAAAAGTTCTTTTATCTTATCCCGTACAATTGTTCTTTCATAAGTACTTAGTCTATAAGGACGACGATACACGGTCTTATTTGGTTCTTTAAGATTTATGTGCATTGCTCCAACGTTTGCTGGTCTACAAGGAGTACCGTGAATAAAGAAACTCTTAAATTCATTCAAAATTGAATTCAACCTTGGTTTGAATTCTGGCTGAATATCTGTATCAATATTCTCAAAATCAATGATCGGCTGAACTGAACTGCACTCTTGCACTACTTTAATTTTTCTTACTTCCAAAGTATTGGAAGTCATGTGTATAGCTAAACCCTGTTTCAAAATTTCGCGGCCTATCAAAACTTCATATCCTACATAGTTATCAGGTAAAACATGAAATAGAATTTCAATAGGAATTCCATCTATGACTACATTAGCCAAAATCTGAATAGTACTTTTAATACTTTTTTGACCGATTCCAGTCATGCTAACAACGCTATCGAAACGATTGCCTCTAAATTTACAGCTTGTTGATTCTTTTATAATTGAGCACTCGGAACCTGAATCATAATAAAATAATATTTGCTTACCGAAATGTGTAAGTATCCCTGAAGGGGAATCAATCTGACAAACGTCAACTCTTCGTACACTCGCAGGAACTCCAGAACTGCTTCCACTCCTATCAATCTCACTAAGGCAACGTGATGCAGTGTCCAGCTTCGTCACTCTTGAAACATGTAGACTTCGCGACTGGAACTCCCTTGGGCCTGTGGCGACAGCAATTTGTTCCGGTGATGAATCTTTCCAGCGAGACAACAAAGACGGCATCATGCTTGCAGCAAATGATGCAAGACATTCGCCATCCTTCGGTTTGGTGTTACCCACATTAATTAAAAACGCTGCAGATGTTTCGGGAGAGTCGTACCTAGCCATAAAAAATATCCTTGAACTGGTGCCATGTCATACCAGAAAAAGCAATCGAAGATAACCACTCCGAAGCTTGTCCTTTAAGTGCACGACTCAATTCGATAACAAGTCTGGCACCTTGAAGCGGTTGTTCTCCCATGCAAATATCTGTTGTGGAGATCCAAGCTCTGGCATTCGCATTAGGTTTATCAGGATCATATACAGGCAGCTGTACACTGTTGGTTGTCGTCGGCGTCTTCATTGCTTCTAGCAGGGCTATAAAATTCTTGTTCTGCTGCTCCAACAATACCTTAAATCCTTCTGCATCCATATTTAGTGGAGGCGTGAGGGATCCCACTTCTGATGTCGAATCTTTGCTCATAACAGCTACGTAGCTCCTCAATAAAATGCAGCAATCCCAAAGCAGAAGTACATGCACCGACCGCTCGCCAATTTTCCGTTTCTTTTTCTATCTTTTTTAAAATCCCCAGACCCAGACGTCATCCAGTTCGATACTCTCGAGTCTCGACCTGTTGACATCTCGTGGGCTTACATACGGCAGCAAAGACGGGCTTACATGTACTAATTACTTAATGCTCCGGTTTCACTTAGGCACTTACGAAGAGTAGTGCCTTGCATTTTATATACGCCAAGCTGCGACACATATAATAAACTTGTATTTTTGATTTCAAATTTCTTAAAGTTTTCACAAGAAAAAAAGATAAAAAAGCAATAGTTTTCGCCGCGCTACCTACAAAACTGAACTAAAAAAAAATGACTGTACTCTCTCTACTTCTCCGTGCATACAAAAATTCTCTCGATTCTTGTTCTTCTTTTTACATGCGTAATTTGTTAAAGTGTGTGAGACACTCAGTTTTTTTGGATTCCCAAGTGATTCCAAAGTGAACCGAGAAATTCGGGTCCCTGATTTTGCTTGAAGGGAAAACCGCCATGAGGCTAACAGTATGTAATTGAACAAAGCAGGCAATACTTGATAGCCGCAGAATTTCTCTCTAATCGAAATGTATACTTTGTAACAACTTGCTTATGAAGACTCAATAAAATTAAATTCAAAAATTTCCTTGAAGGGTAGCTTCGCCCTTCGCCTTCGTCTTTCGCGATGAGCAAGAACCGATATAAGAACGAATATTATTAGCTGCATTGAAAGAAGTGATTTTTAATTATTTATTTATTTGTTACTACTGTTTATTTTCGCACAAAATTCAATAAAAACAATAATATATAAAATTAAATGTCATTCCAGTTGTTGTGGATTATCTTCGCACGATGCCAGCCAAACAAAACAGATTTCTAAAATGCATGCCTAGGAATAATAATTGCTCACAACGATGGATCTAAGTGGATACCAAATTTAACATTCGATACAATTCATTTGATCTCCGGTAGCATTGGACTTTTTTCATTTGTGAATTTCCCTACCAATGTGGATGGAATTAGAGTTTCTCGAGGAAATCAAAGAAGAAAAGCGCTAGATGTAAATGTTAAAATTATTAGGAGCTCGAAAATTACATACATTTATACATACACACTTTTTTCTCAGATTCGTCACAAAAATGCCTAGTGGACTCTCACTCTATGAAGTACCAAGATGCGAAGAGATTCGGACAGTTATCAAGAATATCTTCGACATACGGTGCATATGCCAAGTTGGATAACTTTGCTTGAGATTCATATTGTTCCAACAATTTTTCCCAATGCATTGGATCCTCCTCCTTTGGTTTGAGTTCGAGTGTAGACACAAGTTCCTATTTAGTCAATAGAAGACAACTTAGAATATAAGAAAATTATGTAAGTGTTAATTGATGTTTGGTATAAAAATGTATAATAAGTGTGTTAAAAAGAAATAACTATGGAACTCTAAGTTACAAAATTGGAAAAAAAAACTTTCATTGCCTTCCGTTTTACTTGCCATATACATAGGTAGGTACTACTGGACAAGTTTTGGATACGTAAAAAATTCGAACTAGAGATATTTTCAAGAATTTCACGAAAAAATTAAATGAAATTCTTGAAACTTTAGTAAGTCCTACAAATACAAGAGCTCTTTAACAATTCAACTGATTTTGCATATAAAAATTTGATTTTTTTTTAAAAATATTGAATTTTTTTTTTTGAAAATTCAGTATCTTGAAAACGGGCTAGTAAATATTTCTTTTTATTTTGTGTAAGATTGTATTTTTTAAATACTAAATGTTGGCATACCAAATTTTATTTTTGATAATGAACGAAATATTTTATAAAAAAATCATTTTTAAGAAAACCGCGCCAACGATTTTTTATTTTTTTTTGTCATAAATTCATATTTATCAAACAAATCAGATGGTATACTTTTTTGAGCTCAAAAATAACAAATTTATAGTAAGTTATAGTAATAATTTATTTTTTCGTAATGCTATCATAATATTTTGGAACCAATACATATGTTTGTACTTGTACACCATCAATTCCTAGCTACGTTAAAGTTTTTTACTACGAGAGCAAGTTCGTGCGATCCAGTCGTGCCCATTTTGTTTAGTTTAGGTCCTACTTATATCAAGCTTTATTTCTTAATTCTCTGATTCTTAATTCACCTACTGCTGTAAGAACTGTTGTTGCACTGACGGATAGGCGCGAACGTAGGCTTGGGGGATAAAATTACCATGCACAAGACGTCCTTCAAAATGATAACAATAAAATTTAAAATAAAAATTTTCGAAAAAATAATTTTTGGATTTTTAAAAAAATATTTTTTTTTTCAAATTCAATATCTTGAAAACGGGTAAATGATTTTTTTAAATTTTGTGCAAAATTGTATTTTATTAAAACAAAAAGTTGGCTTACCAGATTTTATTTTTAAAAATGTGCAAAAAATATTTTTAAGAAAATTTCTGTTAAATTGAAGTACTTAAAGCTTACCTGATACCTCCTGTATAACTTTTATTTTTAAAAATCTACAAGATCCAACTACTGCGATTTTAATATAAATTGATAGTTGATAAATATTGAATATTTGTTCCAATTTTTAATAAATTGATTTCTAAAATATCAAATTTCAATATTTATCAATATTCTGAATGTAAGAATTCAAAGACATTCTGGAATAATGTTCGTGAGCTGGGTGGTCGTAATCGAAATATGGTGAATACTCTTGAAGCTGAGGCACTAGCATCACATTTTAAAACTCTTTTAACGACTGACGTGAATCACCATACTTTCTCTTACGCTCTACCCAACGTTATTGTTGATGAACTGGATGGCACAATATCTTTGTTTGAGTTAGAATCTGCTCTTCATAAGATGAAAAACAACAAAGCACCTGGCATAGATGGTATACCAGTTGAATTCTACAAAAATAGTACCGACCAATTAAAGAATTATCTTCTGCTATAATTCAACAGATTATATATGGAATCGTATGTGCCAAACAACTTCAACAAAGCAGTTATTTTTGCAATACACAAGAGCGGAAATGCAAACTTACCAGAAAACTACAGAGGAATTTCTATTCTAAACACTTTGAGGAAGATTTTTACTTCAATTCTCTACAAGAGACTTACGAAATGGATCGACAACAGAAATCTTCTAAGCATGTTTCAAGCCGGTTTTCGGTCGGGTTTCTCAACTATGGACTTTGCATTGACAAGTATTGCTAGAAAGTCAATTAAAAAAAAAAAAAATTATACGCTTGCTTCGTTGACTTCAAAGCAGCATTCGACAAAGTAAATAGACAGGCTTTGATGTAAAAGCTCTCAACGCTAGGAATCTCCCGGAAATTCTTGATGATGTACTTTAACTTTCTTGTTTCATCGAGTGCTACGGTATGGGATGGGTCGGATTTCTCAGAATGGTTTAAAACAACAACAGGTGTCCCCCAAGGCTGCATTTTAAGTCCATTACTTTTTGCTTTATATATTGATGATATTTGTGATGTACTTCCAGGAGGAATACCATTTGCCGACATACAAGTGAAAATCCTGCTCTACGCTGATGACTTAGTATTACTGGCTGATTCACCCTGCAGTTGCAAATAAACAGGCTGAATACTTTTTGCGAGAAATGGGGGTTAGTCGTTAAAACAAGCAAGACTAAAGTGATGATTTTTATAAGGTTTCGCGGGTTAGTTGTTGACTCGATGGCTTGTGGATGTGAAAAGGGGTGAGTGATTGATAGCGCGCATGGATGATGAAATGGTTCCGTGGTGAATATTAACAACATGGCTTCCGTGGAATATTCGGTGGTATGGTGTGTAAATGGATATGTTTGTTTTACATTTTGGAGTGCAACATTCCTCCACGCCAATTAAGCTTCTCCGGCCTGGAATCGTACAACTGGCCTGCGAATGCGAGTGGAACGTCTAGGAGAGTCAACGGCAAGTGTTGTTGGAGATGTCTTCAGAATTGGTTTCGATAGTTGGTGAGAACTGTAATGGCTAACAGGATTAGTAAAATTGGAAGAGCTACTTGCCTGATTATTTTTATTAGGTGGTTGTTCAGCTATTCCTCTTGCTTCTACAAATGTTTGTGATGTAATTTCAGTTTCAGGATGGCGGGATCGAAGCTGGTTTTGGTATCGCTTCCAAAGTCCCCGTGCTATGTAAGCTGAATAAACTTTGCTGCCAATTCTCTTTGCGATGACGCCTTCTATCCATCGAGGCCCTTTTGAAAAGTTTCTGGTGTAGACAGGTTGATTTAGTTGGAATTTATTTCGATAGTGTTTCTTAGAAAAAGGATTGGTATTGCGGTCTGGAACAAGTTGCGAAATAAGTGATCGGTGTTGTCTTCCATGAAGAAGCTCGGCTGGTAATTTTCCTGACTTGGGATTGGGCGTAGAGCGGTAAGTGGATAAGCATTGAGAAAGTGCTAACTCTTGATTTTGATTTTCCTCAAGAATTTTTTAGTAACTGGTTTTGGAGGCGAACGAAGCGCTCAGCCTCACCGTTGGATGCTGGATGGAAAGGTGGACTGCGAAGGTGATCAATTCCGTTTTGCTTACAGAAGATTGCAAATTCTGATGAAGTGAATTGTGGCCCGTTATCCGATACAATAACTTCCGGGAATCCTTTGAGTGTACAAATCTTTTGTAGGGCTTGGATGGTTGCAGTAGCAGTAGTGAGGTTTTTCATAGGCACAACGAATGGGAATTTCGAATAGGCATCGATGCAAATAAGCCACATTGCTCCCACAAATGGGCCAGCATAATCAATGTGGACTCGTTGCCATGGGCGTTCAGCTGTTGGCCAAAAAGTAAATTCCTTTGGGGGGTCCGATGCAGATGATTGGCACACTTTTCATAGCTTTGCTCTTGATTCAATTGAATGGTCGACAGTGGGCCACCAGCAATACCTCCTTGCTAATTGCTTTATTCGCACTACGCCCCAGTGCCCTTCATGAAGCATATCTGTCACCTTGGTTTGGAGTGACTCTGGAACCACTAAACGGAGATGCTCAGTTTGAAGTAGAATTATCCCTTGGTATTCCGATAACGACATCCTCCTGTTGAAAAATGGTTTTAACTCCCGATCTTCCTCCTTCAATTTCTCTGGCCAACCTGTAAGTATAAATTTAAGAACCATTTTTAAGACTGGGTCATGCTTAGTCGCTATCTCAATTTTAGATGATGAAATAGGAAAAGTATCTTATTTATCTGAATACTCCTCAAAAATTTGCATACACAAGTGCTGTTGTTGCTTGTCAAATGCTTCATCTGGACGTATAGGGAAACGAGAGAGAGTATCAGCATTAGCATGCTTATTAGTTGGACGATAACAAATTTTATAACTGTAAGCCATGAGGATAATTGCCCAACGTTGAAGGCGGTTCGCTGTCATCACTGGCAACTTTTTATCCGGGCTAAACAGTGATACGAGCGGTTTGTGATCGGTGATTAATGTGAAGGTGCGCCCATATAGATATTGGTGAAACTTGGTTACACCGTATATAATTGGTAATGCCTCTTTCTCAATCTGACTATACTTTTGTTGATGTATATCTAATGTTATTGATGCAAAAGCGATAAGCATTTCATTACCTTGCTCATCCAGATGAGCAATAACGGCACCAATTCCATATGAAGATGCGTCGGTAGCTAGGATAAGTGGGAATTCTGGTCTGTAGTAAACAAGCCGAGTTGCATCTACGAGTTGCTGCTTTAGGTTCTCAAAAGCGTTCTTTTGAGATGAACCCCAAGTAAAATGTACGTCTTTCTTACGAATGAAGTTAAGTGGTGCTGCCACTTGTGAAAAGTTTCGTATGAATTTCCCGTAGTAGTTTACTTTACCCAAAAATGTTTGTAGTTCTTTAAGATCAGTGGGATGACGCATTCTCTCAATTGCAGCTGTTCCTGAACGAGATGGTCGGATTCCCTTCTCATTTATTGTGTGACCAAGATATTCAATTTTCTCACGATTGATCCGTAGCCCATGTTCTGAGAGTCGTTTGAAAATTTCTTCAAGATTGGCAGAATGTTCCTCATCAGTTGCCCCAGTACACATGATTTCATCTACGAAAATTCCGCATTTAAGCCCAGCTAAGATTTGTTCTACTAACTTTTGAAAAATAGCTGGGGAACTGGCAGCTCCAAACGGAAGTCTCAGATACTGACGAAGTCCTATAGGTTTATTTAATACACAGAGAGGTTTTGATTCGTCGTCCAACTCTATTTGTAGAAATTCATCTGCCAAATCAATCTTAGAAAACCGCTTGCCACCTGCCAATAACTGAAAAAGATCCTCCGATCTCGGCATTGTACACTGGTCGACCTCTAAGCTAGGATTGATGGTGACTTTAAAGTCACCACAAATACGAAGTCGGTTGTTGCTTTTCGAAACGACGACAATGGGTGCTGCCCATTCGCTAAACCTTATCGATCTCCAAATCCCCGCATCTTCTAACCGCTGTGCCTCTTCCTTCAATGCATCCATCAAGACGAAAGGGATTGGCCTTGCCTTATGAAACTTTGGTTTTGTAAGTGGCTTGAGATATAAGTGGGCTTTTAAAGAAGAACACAACCCTAATGCCTTTGAAGCTACATTCGCCTACTTTGAAAATAGTTCTTCAATACAACTATCAAAATTCGGTCTCAACTCAAAAAATTGTTCTGCTGTTGAAATGCTTCAAACCAGTCTAAGCCGAAAATATTGTGCCCGGGTGGCTCGTTGACAATCAACAACTGAAGTAATTTTGTCTGTCTATCAAATTCTACCTCCACTGTCAACTCGCCTAAGACAGGAACGTTTGTGTTTCCATACGCATGGAGCTTTCGCTGTTTTGAGCTCTGGAGCGCCTATCAGTTCATACCCCGAAATACCCATCAGGAAGCAACTGGCTCCTGTATCAAGCAAAAACTTTACCGGTTTGTTGTTGAGATGAAGATAATCCACCTACGGTAAATACGTGTTCGATTGCTTGAACGAACTCAGACTTATTATACTTTGCCGTTTTATTAGCCTTTCCACTGAGACAGACTGACGCAATATGTCCAATACGATCACACTTGTGACACTGCACGTTTGCAAATTTGCAAGATTCCCTATTATGTGTCTTCCAACACCCCGGACATGATTTTACCTTTTGCTCACTAATACTACCACGCGCCTGATTTTTAACACACTGTCTTTTGCCACGAACCTGATTTTTATAACGCTGTCTGTTGCTACTCCTTCCTCTATAACTGTTACTACCCTCTGCTTTTACCTGGTTTACTTCTAAAGGTGACGCGCTATCAGCCTTTATCGCTGATTTTTGCGTAGCCTCAAATGCTTCCGCAATAGAAAAAACCTCAGCTTATGAAGGATTTGTCTTCTGAAGTGACGCAGTTCGCACAACGTCATGCGGAGTATGCAAAATAATGACATCCCTAATCATTTCGTCTACGAATTTAGTCTTGCACACCGTTTGCCCTTGTTCACCGCTTGTGCCTCGACAACTAAACGCACATGTACGTGCTAAGCCTCAGATCAGCAACCCACTGTGCATACGATTGCCCAGCTCCCATACGACATTTCCAAAATTCATAACGTGCCATCGAGACATGCACCTTTTCTTTAAAATGTTCCGCTAATTTACCAGTCAATTCTTTGTACTGCTTACCTGCGATTTTCTCGCCTCCCAACAAATTTTGCAATAATTTATATACATCTGCACCAAGCCATGATAAAAAATATGCCTTACTTTCATCATCACTTACCACTTTGTACGCCAAGAAATGCTGTTGCAGTTGCTGCATGTACACTTCCCATGTGTTTTTTTCTTGTGAAAATTGCTGAAATTGTCGCACTGCTCCCGTGGTTTTTACATTATGTGTTGCTGTTGTGATGTTCTGCAGTACACCCAGGTACTCCTTTTGGGATTTGACCAATGATTGTATCAGATCCTCGAGCTTGGCGTCCATCGCGAAAATAAATATGATGTAATTTTTTTTTTTACCAAAAAGAATAAACTTTTTTTTTCTCGTCGCCAACTGTTATGTAGACTAATTTACTTTCTAACAATAGTACTTAAATTTATAAATATTGAATTCAGGGTTATGTATATAAAAGAATAAATGTTATATGATGTATAAGGTTTCGCGGGTTGGTTGTTGACTCGATGGCTTGTGGATGTGAAAAGGGGTG
Organism: Melangyna quadrimaculata; assembly: GCA_949320155.1. Lineage (NCBI taxonomy): Eukaryota > Metazoa > Arthropoda > Insecta > Diptera > Syrphidae > Melangyna > Melangyna quadrimaculata. The sequence continues at coordinate 103,498,176 of OX439484.1, forward strand.
AGTGATTGATAGCGCGCATGGATGATGAAATGGTTCCGTGGTGAATATAAACAACATGGCTTCCGTGGTATATTCGGTGGTATGGTGTGTAAATGGATATGTTTGTTTAACATTTTGGAGTGCAACAATCTCAATTTTTCAAAACACGCAAAACAAAAAAGCACTGAGGCCAAATTGACTTTGAGTATAATGTCCCGATCTACATTGACCGATATTTCCACGAAGATTTTTCCAGAAATCGTGTGAAATGTACACACAGAACGATTTTTTCCATGAGATTTTTTCTTTGTCTTCTTCATTTTTTTATTTCTGTGCACTTCATTTTGCATTGATATTCACTCACACCATCAACCCAATGGCACACTGACACCGAACACACACAAAAAACTGGAAAGAGGGCGAAAGAGAACATAAACAGACTGGAAAAATCGTCTGAGTTTTGTGGTACAAACGATTTGATCCCTACCCCTCACTTTTCACTCCCTTCACCTACGAACAAAATATCGGCACTGGAAAAATCGTTCAATGTAGACCGGGACAATGTGGCCTAAGTTTTTTGCAAACCAGAACATCGATCTCACGTCAAAATACCGTGTTTTTCACGCAACGGTCAACACATGTATGTGCTATGGTGCCAAGGTTTTTGGTTATATATTTTTCGAGGTGTTTGAAACGTTGCAGAGATATTTCTTTAAACTATGTCATCTATGTGGAATCTGGTATAATGCCTCCTTACATACAAAATCTGAAAGCTAACTATGATTATTTGATAAGAATGATGAAAAGAAGTGTTCGCAAGTCTATAATGGTAAGACTTCTGCAAACTTACGCCTCTCCATTCAAGGAATGGAATGAAATAGCCCATTCCCATGAATCTCATCTATCACTAATGGAATCTAATTTTGATGAATGGCAGGGTATGTTTGCAGATATCACTGCAAAAATAGATGAAACGATTTACATTCAGCATCTATACAGAGCAACCTCTACATCGTCTAGAAATACATACAGGAACCTCAATCACCAGATGTCTTCAGAAACGAACTATTTCAACGAATTCTCTGTCGAAGTTATTAGCTACATTTTTAGGGCACGTGTTGAAGTTTTTAACCTAAACTTTATGCCTCATCGACCTGACCTACCTCAAATCTGTAATCTTTGCAACAGACGAGAAAATGAAGATATAAACCATTTTATTGCCATCTGTCCTATGCTGCAGGAAATCCATCGGTTATATTTTGATGAGAGTTACCTTTCTCCAAGTCGACTCTATGAAATACTAAACGGAGCACTAGGCTGGTCTACTTTATATAAGTATTGCAAACACGCTTCAACTTTTCGCAACAATTTCGAAACTTAAAACCTTTAGTTCAACCAGTTACTGCAGTTTAAGGCACGCTATTTTGTGTTTCAAATCACTTTAAAATTGAAAAATTGTAAAACTTGTTATGTTTCAAATCATTTTAAAATTGATATATTTTTGTGTTTCAAATCACTTTAAAATGGGAAAAATGTAAAACTTTTTGTTTAAAATCATTTTAAATTGGTATACTTGTGTGTTTGAAATCACCTAACAATTGAAAAAAATTTAAAATTTTTGTTTCAAATCATTTTAAAATTGTAAAACTTTTTATATTTCAAATCATTTCAAAATTGGTATCTTTTTGTGTTTCAAATCATTTCAAAATTGAAACCTTTTGTGTTTCAAATCATATTAAAATTGTTTTAACGCTATCAATTATTTAGAGAAAATTATTATCAATCAGTAGAAATGTATCTTCGAACTATTTAACTTATAATTTTTATAACTATTGATTATTAAATATTGGTTTACTACTAGATTATTAATTTTTTTATTAACACTAAAATGAAATGTCATATCAGGCAGACGGCAGAAAAGCCATGTTCTTATTCTTAAGTAAAGAAATATTGTAAACCCTTTTTTTGTATAATAAAGAATTTATCTATCTATCTATCTATCTAATTATTATCAATCAATCTCGCTTACCTGATACCATAGGATGTATTCTTTTCCACATCACCCGATAGGGTAGAATACTAGATGCGTTTTTTTTTTGTGAGGTTTCCCCAGTAGGCCTAGTCCTCATACATTGCATATATAATGTTTTTTTTGTTGTTTTGTACTTTTATTTATTTGTATTTAATTTTATTTGGGCCATATTGCCCTTGAAAAGGGCTTTGTGCATTTCATTTTTCACAATGGTCGTAATTTCCGGATCCGTTATGGAACGAAAATCGTTGGCCACGCTTTGGCCGAACGTGTCATAATCGTCAGGAAGACGAGGCAATGGAGCACATACCACATAGGCCGTACTCTGGCCAGACGGCCCAGAAGGGACTATGGGCCAATCCTTAAGAATATAAATATTGTAGTTTGTTATTTAAATTCTTTAATTATGATTGTGACCTTTTATAAATTATAATAATTTCTTGTTTTGTAGGTCAATGATTAAATATTATTCGATATCATACACATGTATGTACAAATTTGAGGCTCAACTAATTGCCTGATGAAGGGTATAAACATACCCGAAACGTCGAAATAAAAAAATCAAAATTTGTATTGTATTGTATTGTGGTATTGTGGGTGGGTTCTGTCCCAGAGCGGTGGTCGGATCTTATACTCCTCTATGAGTTTTAATTCGTCATGTTGTCGCCAGACCATGATGATATACGTTTTAAAACACTACAAAAATTGTTATTAATTATTTTTATTAATTTGTATTGTATGTACATATGTACATAAATTAAACAAACTAAGAATTGAAAAATAAAAAAAATACTGAAACTCATTTAGAAATTGGACAAATCCGTTAGCAAACATGTATATTTATGTCATATAATGTTATGTTAATTTTCTAAACATTTTTAAAGAAAAATTTGGAACGCGTATTTGAAGTTGTTATTTTTATACGGATCCAAAGTTAATTTCAGAACATTTCATCGGCCTGTTTTTAAAAACTAGATTTTGTTTAATGGTTTTTCAACGTTGTATGAAAGGTACTGTTATTTTTGAATTTACAGCCTTATTCTGGCAACCTCACTAATGCCTCACAGGTCATAATAACCTCATAACTAGTGGTGAACTCGTCTCATAAAACCTAAGAAATTGTGATCTGCTCCATCACAACTTTACATTGTTCTTGTGAAGTTTCTTATAAGGGCCTCCACAGAATACGAAATTGTTACCGCCTTATAAGAATTCTCACAAATTCATAAAAAATGATGACCTGCAAGCCTCACAACGGCAGAGTATGGCTGTTAGAAACATGTTTTTTTTTCAATTATTCTTTAAAATAATAAAAAATCACTTTAATTCAATTTTTAAAAAAGTTGACCAAAACGTTTTCAAAAAAAAAAATTGATTTTTTTTAAATTAAAAAAAAAAAAACATTTTTTTTTATTTTGTTTGGCAGGATAAAAATACAAATAATGCGGTTAAAATAACTGTCCCAAAATGTTACCTATATTTCAAAAAACTCCTACACTCAAAAACTTCAAAATTTGATGTGTTAACTCGGCCTTAGAATTTTATTGATTGTTACCAAAAAAAATATTAAAACTCTAGCATTCACATTGACGAAAGTAGGAAATGATTATTTTCCATTTTATCTGCTATAATATTGAATTATCAAAAAATTCAAACTTATTCCACTATAAAATAAATTAGCCTATCAATAAATTTGTACTTTTACTCTACCACCCACTATTTCTAATCAATGATGTCAACGTTTCGTATGTGGCGTTGTTGTTGCATACAAATTCAACCTTAAAATTTCAATTCAAAAATATGAGTTTTGTTCTATACACTTCCGAAAGTATGGCTTTCGATCCATATAAAACTTATCGAAATCGGTTGAATACTTTTTGAGAAATTGGTACCAAAAAATTTGTATTTATGAATACATAATGTAGATATAAAAAGGCTTTTGTTCTTAGGTACACAATGATGTAAGCTTTTCACTACTTGACTCTTGTTCGTGTATCCAAGTAAAAAAAAATATGCACAACTGGATCGCACGAACTTGCTCTCGTAGCTTACAACTAGAATTTAGCAAGACATTGAAGGTGTAGGTAGATATAATAATGGTTTGCTAATATTTCTAATTTCGTTAACGAAAAAATGATAAAAACATTAAAATACCTACCAATTTTGATTTAATACAAACAAAATTAAAAAAAAAACATACAAAATAAAAAAAAGATTTTTTCTTCGATTTTATTTTTTTGCAACAAAGAATTATTCATACAAGTTTTATGAAAATGATAAGGTTCTGTGGAGTGCACCAACGCACGAGTATGTTTTTTGTCCTAAATAATGAGAGTTGGCTAAAATAAACGACCAACAAAATAAGAAAAGAAAAACACTTTGCAAATTTGAATAAACCTAGATGAATTGTTTTATATTTTCAACTGATTTTATGAGGTACCTATAAACTGCCTAAACCCCATGGTTTACAGTTCTGTTCCATATTCAAAAATGTTTTCCAACCGTTGTACATATATCTCAATTATGGGCACTAGATGTACAATTGTTCCCATTCATTAAATTAGCTAAATCGAATAAAAAAAGTAGAATTTTCATACCTTTAAGGGAATTATTCGCCAATCATGATTTTATTCGCTTTTATTGGCCATTGGTATAAAAGTTCCTTTATTTTGGGGTCTATTAAATTCATCGAAAGTGACCAAATTTGTCATTTCAATGGAACACTATAGCAATTAATTTTTGCTCTAATTGAAAACTTTGTTGCCATTATACCTACTGCCTTAACCCCATGGCTTACAGCTTTGGTTCCATAAAAAAATGATTTACTAGGGCTAAGCTTTCCAACGATATAAATATCTTATGCGTGAGCAACAGGTAGACCAAGATGTTAATTCTCCTTTGGCCCAAATATACCCATCCAAACGTAACCATATTTTTTTGAGGTTTTTGCTCGTGAGTCTTATTTTTTTAAGAATGGGCTGATGATTTTTTTTGTTAACTGATCTGATTTTGCACTGCCAATCACTGTCCATATTAAACAAAAATTTAAAACAAAAATTTAATTTTCAAACATATTGTTTGACTCTAGAGTCTGTGATAGTGAGTTTATGATGGTCGAACTACGGGCCCCAAAAACACATTGACATGACTTTCGGACCAAAAATACATTTTATAAATAAGAAAACATACCTAGATGGACCTACCTTGTTTCCAATTTATTTTTATTTAAAAAGACACAACGGTTTATATTTTATAAATAGTTTAAAACAAAACAACCCGACACAGGATAAATCACGGCGGTTTTCAAAAATTTAACCTTTAAAGTTGAAATTTCACTCGCGCAAAGAAGTTTCACCAAAATGTTTTCAAATTTTAATATCTTAATAACAAAATAACATCAATTTCAAAAGTTAAACTTTATACAAAAATAGAGATTTTTTTTGCGCAGCCACATGATAAACGATAAATCACAAATCACGACGAATGCCACAGTTAAAAACCCAAACATTTAATAAATACTGCACTAAGTATTTACTAACTGTAACTTCACACAGATATACCATACACACGAACATTTTTCAATTTTCTCCCCATTTATCATATTTCTTCTTAATATAAATAATATAAACATAATATACTTGCCTGCCTTACTCTCCTTATTAGTTAAGCATTATCTTTATCTTGCTCTTTCTTACCAATTATCATCGTATATAATTAATATTGATATACAATGAACTATCTGAACATTTGTTTATATACAAAATGCTGCCAACGAATCTGACAGATATTAAAACATTCAAATGTTGCACAATATCTCAGCTGTCATGCTGTTGTAAAGATGCGACGCGAGCGCGCCAAGTGCACAAATCTAGCGTTAATAAAAACGACTCCATGATAATACTATAGATTCTTTTTACAAAGATATGATTAGATTGTATTATAACAAATTTTTCAGCTTGATAAACTCCCGCCTCCCTCCCCTCTCCACCTCTTAAAATGCGTCTATTCAAAAGCCAATGCGGGAATTTTGGGGGACTTTGGATAATGTTGTTGAGGAAAAAATTCTGCGTCGATACCTGTAATAAAATTTAATGAATTTTTTGCTCGTGTTCCTTCCATGCAAGAATGGGCTCTATATCCGAGTCTTCTTGTTGGGCAGTCCTCAGTTCTTCATTGCTCCAACCGTAAAAAGGATCGGCTCTTATTTGTTGGATGGCAACCTTTTCCTTTTCTTCTTGACGCGTGCAATGCTTACAGTCCTGTTTACACGGTCGTCGAGACAATGCATCTGCGTTTGAGTGCAGCTTTCCTCTTCGATGTTGAATTTGGTAGTCTCTCGATCCATCTTACTACTTGACCTTCTGGATTTTTGAAGTTCAGAAGCCAATTAAGCGCACCATGATCTGTTCGAAGGAGGAATTTCTGCCCATAGATGTACTTATGCAAGTGCTTTGTTGCCAAAATCAATCCTAGATGTTCCCCTCTGGTCACGCAATAATTCTGCTCTGCCCTCGAGAGTACCTTGCTGTAGTAGGCGACGATTTGTTCTTCTCCGTTATGGACTTGCGATAATACAGCTCCAAATCCAACATAACTGGCATCGGCGTCGATGATGAAAGGTTTGCCTGGAGTCGGATAGGTCAGCACAGGGGCATTACACAAGCATAGCTTGAGTTCCTGAAAACTTGACCATTTGAACGGTTTCCCCTTTTCAGTAAGCTGATGTAAGCTTTAAGCGATTCCAGCAAAGTTTTTTACAAAGTGCCGATAATATGTGGTTAGACCAAGAAAGCTACGGAGTTGGTGTTTATCCTGTGGTGTTGGCCAATTCTTCACAGTGTCAAATTTTTCCGGATCAGTCTTTACTCCTTGAAAAGCGCACATTTATCTAGATTTAGTTTTAAGTGTGCTTCTTGAAGCCTTTGGAATACAGCCTTAAGGTTTTCACAATGTTCGTCAAAAGTTTTTCCATAAACGATGACATCGTCCAAATATACAAGGCATGATTTCCAAGTAAGTCATTGAAGAACACACTCCATCAGACGCTTAAATGTTGCCGGAGCGTTGCATAATCTGAATGGCATAGTTTTAAACTACCACAGACCATTTCCTGTGGAGAAAGCTGTCTTCTCTCAATCTTCTGGATGGATTTCTACCTGCCAGTAGCCACTCGTTTAGTCCAGTGTCAAAAACCATTGAGCTCCTTCCATTGCATCCAAAGTATCGCTGATTCTGGGCAGAGGGTAGTTGTCTTTCTTTGTGACATCGTTCAGCCTACGGTAGTCCGCACAAAATCGGGTGTTTCCATCTTTCTTTTTGACAAGAACCACTGGTGACGCCCAAGGGCTTTTGGAGTTTTCGATTAACCCATCTTTCATCATTGTCGATATCATTTCTTCAACTTCGGCTTGATTGGCTAAGGGGAGACGTCTTGCTGGTTGTCGAATCGGTCTCGCGTCACCTGTGTCGATTCGATGATGTACCAGTTGTGTTCGACCATACTGCCCGCTCGGTGAAAAAAATATATCAGCGTACTCATGAAGAAGGCTTCCAGAAACACTAAGCTGATGTTGACTTAGATTGGAAGGCTTGAGAATTTTGGCTTTCATGGAGCATAATTTTAAGGGGTCCATAAACTTATCTGTGCTCATTTCTGTGATCTTAGTTATTAAGGCACAGATTCGCATTTCCAACTATTTCTCCTTTCCCAATCTTGACTCCGTACGGTTTGATGTTCAGTATCTGTACGGGTACCATGTCGTTCTTTGGTTCCACAAGAGTCTTCCCTAAGATTATGTTTTGGGAAGACTGCTCAGACTCTGGTTTTTCCATGAGCAGTAGCGGATTCAGGGGGGTGGATATAGGGGCTAGAGCCCCCCCCCCCACAGCCGAATCATAAAATAATTTGAAATATAGAAAGCAATACATTAATACGTGTAGAATTTTATATTCCGTCTAAAATATTGTTAAGATATGAAATTTGATGGACAAAATAACGTAGTTCGGGCTGAACTATTTGCATACATGTTATGTAATTTTTTTTCTAAGCACTGAGCCCTGAAGCGAATTGGACAAAAACTAAGTTGGGGGCTATGAATATGGATATTTTTAATGCAACGACAATCTTTCCCTAAAAATTAAACCCAGAAAATTGGAACAAAAAAAAAAACAGCTTTGACGTAATAAGGTCTGAGAATATTGGACAAAAAACCTAGCCAGGGTTAAGCAACTTACTTCCTAAAAACTAACCTTATTCCAGAGAGTTTTGGGGACTCAAGTCTAGGGACTGTCAAAGTCCGAAGTTGGGGCTAAGGCTTGAAGAGATAAGTAAAAAGAGGTAAAAATGGTCGGGGCTTTACATTAACGTGTCAAATGCCCCAACTGTATATACTAAAAACAAAGCTAATTTACCGAAAGAAACGCATTTGAGGCTTATACCATTGGAGAACAACGGGATGTCAAGTTTCGTGTATGTTTAATACAACAGGAATTGTTTCTTACGGCCTTGGCTGGGCTTAGAAATTTTCGGGTCTACGTTTTCAAAATTTGAAAGGTCCAAGGCAATTGTACATACAAAACATAGAAATTCTCTAGTCAAGGAGCCAAATTCCAAAAGCGTGAGTTTTCTCTGTGCAAGCTCAGAAAATCATGCAAAAGCAAATGAATATTTGCAATCCCTCTAGACTCTAGAGTGACGTGCTAATTTGTCGACATATTTTTTAGTATGAATATAAAGCGTATATGCAGCGTATACACGAAAACTCATTCACGCTGGCAGAATTGGGCCACGGCTTATTTCTTAGAGCAGCTTTGTCTTATGTCGTATAGTGTCAGTTTGAACAAAATAGTTTCTCTTTGATTTGGATAATTCAGGAAACATGAGATCTTAGAGAACTAATACCGTGTTAAAGCACATATATGAGCTTTTGCCAATACGAACACTTAAATATAATTTTTCTGAACTGGCCAATTAAAAACAGTTTTCAAATCTTGTCAAAAATGGGAAGTTCAAAACATACCCACAGCTAATTTAAAAATATAACTACATAATGTAGGTACCTAATGAATTTTTAAATAATTCAGGGTGTCCCTTAATTCGTCAAGAGTATCTTAGGGTATGATTCTGGAGTATATTCTAAGCAAAAAAATTGTTCTACAGTTAGGACCTATCTCCAATTTTGATATCATTTATCGGGAATTTAAAAAAGTCTTATTTAGGGGTACCCTGATCCATGTTACCGGTAATTGCGCCGCAAGTACTTATGATAGAAACTTCGTTTAGGCTTTTATTTTTAGAAGAAATACCATCCTTTGTAATTGCGTTTTAATAAATTTGATACCTTGTCTCAGTCTTAAGATATCCAGTTTTTAGCCTGTTTCATTTTTCTTGCCCATGCTAATTTTTTGACTTTGGGGTCAATTTTCTCCAAAAAAGAAGAATTTTGTTCTTAGAATACACCCCCGAATCATACCCTAAAATACTCTTGACGAATAAAGGGACACCCTGTATAAATAAACGAATTTGTACGCGTGGTTCAAGCATATATGGCTAAAAATTATTGTGCGCCTTTGAATTTGCTTCTATCTCCACTACAGCAGTTATGAATAATTATTATTGTACTTTGTATTGAAAACATTTTGAAGCGCAACAGGAGAGGATATAAAGGCACACAAAAAACGGATATCATTAAAGGAAAAGGAAAAAAAAAATGAGCCTTAAAGGTTAGACCGCGCTCGCCGGAACTGCACTGCATCGGAACTACACTTCACACGAATTCGTATGAATTTGTACGAAGTTCAGTTACCGCTTAGTGCGATATAGCTCCTTAAATTTCATAAAAAATAACGTTTTGCCGCGTTGTCGTGAAGTTTAGTTCGACTGAAGTTGAGTTCGGTCTTGCATTAAACCTAAACTGATCTCTATTATTTGTTATAAATTATAAAATTTATCTTGGGACAAGCAAATTTTATTACTTAAGGTCTCAAAATGGATCTCCAAACTGCAAGCCCCCCCACAGCCAAATCCTAGATCCGCTACTGACCACGAAGTATCGATGGCTACCTAAATTGCCCACTATTTTCGTCCAAACAAAAACTTCTGAAGAGGCAGGCAAGCATATGTCTTCTTTGATGACCGTTCTTGGAGTTGATGAGTTTTCATTGCCATAAATCATAGGAATCTCTACATGTTGGTACTTCAACACTTGCTTACCAGTCGCCAGAATCACTCCGTGCTCTTTCATAAAGTCGATTCCAATTATGCACTCATCACATTATATCTGCTACCAAAAATAGATGCGAAAACTCTAAGGTTGGTGGATGCATTTCCTTGCTCTTAGGACCGTCGCCAGAATATTCTCGAACCTTATTTTTTCTCATTTTGTCTAATTCTTTGGAAATTAACTCAATTTTGTTTTCGTATTTCTCAAAACTTTCGTCTACTGTCGACAATTGTTATTCGACACTTTCAAACCGCTCGTCGAGAGCAACAAACTTGTTCTCGTATGCGTCGAGCTTACCTTCGAGGAGGTGTTTCTGTTCTTTTAGAATGTTCGTTTTTAGTTCATCGAGATTACTCTTTTGCTCGTTACGTTGTTGTTCTAGAAGATTCCTTTGTTCATTTCGCTGTTCTTCTAACCGCTCAAGAAGATTCTTTGGTGGGCGGGCAAGCAGCTGATCCATCATATTGGTCATGTCTAAGGTTGTACTTACTTGCTCTTCCGCCATTTCTATTTCAAATAGAAACGTGTCTGGATTTTCATCGTGTTGCCTTAAATCTTCCTGCAGACGAATAATCAGGTCATTTTTCGTTCCAGCAGTAGGAAGACCTCGTCTGTTTAGTTCTGCTTTAATTTCAACACAATTCAACGCATTCACAATTTTACCCATTTTTGTTTTCTATTTTTGTTCTTATATTTTTTTTGAGTGTCACTTTTCACAAGCTCCTTGCTTATTTGTTCAACTAATCCACACACTTTATCAATTTTTCACCATCAATTATCTGAATGCATAGATTAAATAAGTTTTATTCCACTTTTTCTGACACCAATGTAATATTTTACTACGGGTTCGCAAATAAAACTTTTTTCCTTTTACAATTACTTCACAAAATAAAACGCATTTATTTCAAATACTTTTACTTCTACTACTTTTATTATAACCAAGCACAAGTATGCAACTCTTAATTTACACCGACATTTATTATTTATTAATGATGAGATGGTTGGAGATTGGAGAGAATGTTGAGGATTTGGGTTTATTTAAACGCCAACTATCGCCTCTAGAGCCTTGTCATTTTACTGTCGTTTTAGTGAAACGACAATCGTAATAGGGGTGATTGTCTTTGTCGATTTGGGGTTCGGAGTTACTCCTTTTCGACTCCTATTACTCCAAAAGACGATTGGCTGTTCCGAGTAATGTTTTCGGAGTGTTTTCAGTTCTGGATTTTAAAAAGAAGTTGACTCGGAGGTCGGAACATCAAGATACAAAAACATTATGTATAAACTCTTTCGTCGGATAACTTGTCAAATTATTAAACTCGACTGAACACGGCAAATATACAAAAATATCAGACAATTAACTTAAGTTGTTTTTGGTTGGATTCGGAACAGTACTACTCCTTTTTTAATCCAATCGAATTATTTTCTATTGTTATGAGACGAATTTATAAAACATTTATGTGTGTGTGCGTAAATTGTCTGATATTTATGTATATTTTGCACATTCAGTCGAGTAAAATTAATTTGACAAATAATCCGATGAAAGGGTTTGTATGTATACGTGTGTTCCGGGTCTACTCCTTTATTAATTCCGGTTTGACAGTTCTGCTGTATGATTTCTGTTTCTCAAATTTTTTGTCTGATCCGCTATCATACAACAATATATGATCGGAGATTACACTGGAAATATTGGAATGTTGTATGATTCTGTTTCTGAGAAATTTTTCATACACATCATACAGCAAACTAACCACAAAATGTTCATACAATTCATACAACATAAAATACTGTTGTAGATTAAAAGAAAATGAAAAGGAAGTACACAAAAGTAAGTATTTTTTGAATTTATTAAAGGCTCTCCCAAACCAATGCGAAACATTCGTTGCGGCGAAGAAACATTCGTCAGTCAAAATTAATTCATATGTTTCTCCACCGCTTTGGTGTGGTCACTCTCATATATCACCATGTAAATAAATTTTGACATGCGAATGTTTTTTCGCCGCAACGAATGTTCCGCATTGGTTTGGGAGAGCCTTAATTCTAAAAATTTAGAATTATGTTCAATTTTCATGGTTTTCTTTTTAATAGTCCGATAAATTTTTCAACAAAATGAGGATCTTCAAGATTAAAATTTATGCGTTCTTTTATTATTCTAGGGCGTCTTCTGACACGTATGTAAGTATAATAATTTCAAGAAGTCCCAACACGTCTTCAACATCATATAATAATTCCATTTTGTGGATTGTATATAAATGATCACTTTTATGTAAATTACTAAAATTGTAGTATGTAGCAACTAATTTTTTGAAATCGTAAAAACCCCAAAATTGAGATTCCTATTATCCCCACAGTCACTAATAACGAAATGTCAAAATCATACACATCATACAACAAACAAAATATCATACAACACTTCCAATGAAATCTGAGAAACAGAATATTGTATAAAGTGTATGATGTATGATGTATGAAAACGTTGTATGTTGTATGAAATGTATGTGGTGTATTATCTGAGAAATTGGCCCCTGTTCTCTTTTTCGGATACATTTTTTTGTGGTTTTTTTTTTTCGCAGATGAGAAGTCACATACAGAGGTACGGTGCGTGATACAAAACATGCACGTTCTAGCCCACATGATTCAGTATGAATAAGTATTTTTCGTTGTCATATTCTCTATTTCTCTATATAAATATTGCACATATCAGGTCGAGTTGAGGTAGCATGGAACTTTTTTGTGTTGAGATTTTTTCTTTTTTTTTCTTTTGTACGAACAGGGTGAAATATTTGGAAATTAGGTAGGTAGGATTGAACTTGCATGGGTATAGTGGGATTTTTAATTCTACTATATCTTGACTCTTGAGTTAAATTTTCCTTGAATGTAAAAATGAAAGTGATGTTAGCACGGTTGTGATGGATGTTATTTTGGTATTATTTGAAGAATGTTTGTGGTTAAAATGAAAATTGCAGTACATATTTGTTTGCGCAAGATCAGATTACATTTTCTTGCTCCTGGTAATGCGCCCCTTGAATGTTGCGCCCTATGCATTTGCACATCTTGCACATATGGTTGGTCCGGCCCTGGATGTATTTGAAAATAGAAATTTATGTCGTTTGCGATTGGATTTTGGAACAGTACCACTCTGTTTTGATTCCAATCGAATTATTTTCTGTTGTACGAAAATTATTATGTGAAATATTATGGGTGTGTGGGTAAATTGTCTAATATTTTTGTATATTTGGTGAGTTCAGTCGAGTTAAATTAATTTAACAAGTAATCCGACGAAAGAGTTTATTTGTATTTGGGTTTTCCGAGTATAGGTACTCCTTTATTAAATCAGGAATAGAAAAATACTCCGAAAACATAATTCGGAACAGCCAATCGAAGTCTTTTGGAGTAAAAGGTGTCAAAAGGGAGTAACTCCAAACATCGAATCGAAAACGACATTAAGGCCGTGTGCGAGTTGCATTAAAATGTTGGTTAAATTTTCTACCACGGTTAAATTTTGACGTTTGTTTGAAAGGGGATCAAATTTAATTTTTTGCTGTGCAAATTGGGTTAAAATGGGTTAAATGGGACTTTTTTGACACTACTTTGATTAAAATTCCCTCACTTGATGATGATAAATAAATTGAGGAAGTACTTTGTATTAATTCTTTTACATTTCTTAAAATATCAACGCATTAAGGCTCTCTCAAACCAATGCGAAACATTCGTTGCGGCGAAGAAACATTCGTCAGTCAAAATTATGTCATATGTTTCTCCGCCGCGTTGGTGTGGGCACTCTCATACATCGACATGTAAATAAATTTTGACATGCGAATGTTTCTTCGCCGCAACGAATGTTCCGCATTGGTTTAGGAGAGCCTTTATAACGCGAACTGCAATTACTCGGAGAAGTTTACGAGATTTTTCAAATTTCAATTTAATTTGTTCAAACTTACATTTATTATATAGTTTCCCAGATGTTCTCTGTTTTTATTTGCTGGCAGATCCATTACGCTTTCAAAAATAATTTCAAATGTAAACTTCTCACTTGAGAAACATTAAAATTTTAACCACTAGTGTCATATTTTTGCCTGTTTCGCAGTTATTTAAATTTGAACACATTTTATTCACCACGCTAGTGTCAAAATTTAACCAAACGTCAAGTTTTAATACACATTTTAAAGCAATTCGCACACGGCCTTAACTTAAAAAAAAAAAAAGACAAATGAGAAAATTTAAAATTGAAATTCAAAAAAAATTTAAAACAAAAACCATAAATTACAGAAAAATTAGGTGCCAATAAGCAAGATAATAAAATAATAGTGACCAATTTATAAACAGCTCTTCTTGAACGTTGTTGCTCATCATCATTGGCAATATTTGCAACAGTGGCAATTTATTGCCTTACAAGATATTTCAACTATATTCACTGTTTCTGAAAATACACATTTATTTTCAACTTTATATTCAAATGAGGCAGAAGATATTCAAAATAGGGTAGAAACCTGTTTGAAAAAGGCGAAACGCCTGAAAAGGTTTTGCCTTTGTTAATGGAAACCCAACTAACAATTAAGCTTCTTTTAGGTTAAAAATATTGATGTGCCGCAGGTTTCACTTTATATAAAGCTTCGGTACGGCCTTCGGCGGAATTAAATTTCTTATACATGTAACGAGCTGGATAACTACTTCTTTAAAGCCGAATAGAAATAAGAAAAAGAAGACTTACCGAGTTTGCGAGCTTTCACTCGAATAGGCTTCTAAAATGGATATTACAGCAGATGATTGAAGATGTCACTTTAAAAAGGCTGCATAAAAATTTTATATAAGTTGTTGCCTTTAAAAGTTTTCTGTAACCATTTTCAATAAGCTTTAGTGAATACTTCGATACGGCTTGTTAAGTCTTACTAAAGAATCATAAAAGAATGGCCACGTTCGGGTGGTAGGCAGACATATGGTATCTACTTTAGCATCTGATACGTTTTCGAACGACCAAAACCGTGTATGTTACCAAACCAAACGAAAACCAAGAAAATAAACAGGTGAGATATAAGCTTTTAGAATGAAGTATCTCTCCCAAACCAACGCGAAAGCGGCACGCAACATTCGCCGACAGCAGTTTTTTTTTGTTGTTTAGCATTATTTATTTGTCATTTTTTTTTTTTTGATTGTGAATGATTCGCCCTGCAAAGCGAATGTTCCGCGTTGGTTTGGGAGAGCCATAATCCAAACAGATCCGAACATTTTTGGGATAGCCTTAGATTTCTTTTTGATATCAGCTGTTTGGTTCGTCGGCTGGTTTTTTCTTTAGGCGTTACAACAACACGAACAAATCTAGATACCATTGGCGATGTACCCGAACGCGGCCAATACGTCAATCTGTATTAAAAAAGAAGCTCGAATTTGTATAAGTCGTTTTAAAGAAGCTTTTTAAATAAACTATATTCACATTTATAATTATATATGTATATTGAATAAATTGAACACGTGGAGAGAAAGATAATTCATTTTACTTGATTTGTCTTTTTGAGCATTCGGAAAGCTAATTTTCAATGCACGATAAACATGAAGGAGGTTAATGCACATCAGATAAACATAACATTCGGCGTTTTCGTATATCTGGGTATTTATGTGACGGTCAGCTTTTATGTTTTTGTTCTATTTAAAGTGAAGACCAAAATTAATTCAAGTATTTAAATAAATTGTTTTTAAATTCTTAATGAGCAGTTTAAAAATAGAAAAAATTATAGTAACAATCAAATAAAGTTAATTATTTTTCATTTCTCCGAACATAAGCAGATGATAGTAACGTCACACCCCTAATGAGCATACCTTGTTTCTGTTAATCGTGCTTAAATGGCCCTGTTACATTTATTACAAACGGTCCTCTTGAAGGGCATAGATTCCTGCACGGAGCCGAAGGAACTCTTAAATGAGCTCCGCCAAAAAGCGAGCGACGAACTCGACTTTATCGAGGTCAAGCCGTTTACCACAGTCCGAACAAGACGGGAGAACAGGAATTTGTCCATCTTCCTAGTGCAGCTCTCACCCAATAGCAAACTGGATAGTTTGAGGAGTATCTCCGTCCTGTGTAACCTGGGATAGATTAAAGAGGCGCGGTGACATGCTTCAATGCATGCGCTGCCAAAGGTTCGGCCACGCTGCAGCAAACTGCGAAATGCAGTCACGCTGCGTTAAATGTGGTGAGAACCACATAAAAGGAGAATGTAAGCTAGGTGAGGAAAGGGTCGAGGGCAAGGCCCTGCTCAAATGTGCACTCTGCCGGAAAGACGGACACCCTGCTAGCTATCGGGGATGTCCGATCTTTCAGGCACTGAAAAATAAAAAAGTAAGGCAAATAGAAGTAGAGAAACGCCCATTAACGCGTGCTCCCACAACAATGTCCGTTAACCCCCAAATCTCGTACGCCCAAATGGCGTCAGGGAGGGGAACAACGGTACAGCATACGCCAAAGGCAGCCCCACAGGCCCCCGTGACTAAGGCTCCGGCGGCACAGGCGAATATTATGACCTTGTTGGTGGCCATTCAGGGCCAATTAACAGGTCTTCAAAAACAGATCGGGGAGCAGGCAAAGCGGGTAGACCATCTCTACTCCTATTTGCCAAGCTTAACGCAATTTATAGGTTAAGGGCGCGCTGCCGGAGAGGCCCTTTAGGATCCTTGCTGTGAATGTAAATTCACTGGTTAGGACCGAACGTAGAGCAAATCTATTCCAACTGTTGAAAGATCAAAGTCCAGACGTGTTTATGGCCAGAGAAACTAAGCTGAACCAGAAACATAAATTGACTCAAATTTTGGGGGAGGTGTCGCAATCTTTGTACGAAAAGGCATTAATTATAAAGTTATATATAATAGTGAAGTACGCAGATTTCGGTTGCTTGAGGCGTGTATCGTATGCATTCCTCTCAAACATGGGAAGCGGATGTATGCGATTGCGGCTTATGCACCGGAATCACCTCAGCCAACTGAATTTTTAGCAGAGCTCGAAAAACTTTTTCAATGCTTACAACTGAACTCGGAAGAGAATTACTATCTCATGGCCGGTGATTTGAATGCCAAACATTTAGATTGGGGAAAACAAATACAAAATCCGAGAGGTAGCCATCTATTTAATTGGATGGGTCAATACAACGTTGAGTATATGCTCGACCTTCTGGCTACTAATAGGTCTTCGTTTCCAAGAAGCGGTTATCTATCTGGATCTATTGCTTAAGGACTCGAGACTGACTATTACTGACACTGTGGGTAAACGACCAAGAAACTGTTTACGAACGATAGAGTACGACAGTGACCACTGCGGACTTGCTGCTGTAATTCAACTTCCGAACGAGCTCGTAGAGTTGGAAGAGTATGTGCCAGTGCATTCTTACAACTACAGTAAGACTCGCTGGCCACGCTTCACCAGCGCTTTATCGAGCGAACTACGTACTAACAATATATCCCCACCAAATGACAGGAATTTAACAAATGCGGAAATTGACGATTACCTGGACAAAATGGACAGTACAATCCAACGAACAATGGAAAAAACAATACCGAAATACAAAGAACGCGAAGCCACCGACATGTACCGCAACGCAACTATCGACGCACTACACAGACAAAAAAGTGGACTTTTGACAAGACTGAAACTCTTGTACAGACGATTTACTGACAGACACGATCTGGGGATTAGGACACTGAAGTCGTCTATCAAAAACATCAACCAACTGATCAAGGAAAACTACCGGTTGTCTATTAATTTGTACTGGGACAACAAAATTCGGGCCGTTAATTCTAGTGACCCGAGTATGTTTCCTCAAATTAATAAAATATTTAGAAGGAATGATCAGAACGAACTTCCGTGTCTTAAGCTTCAGAGAACGACAGAGAACAGAGACGTACTTCTGATAGCAGGCATAGATCCAGAGGAAGCCGTCTTGGACGATGACCTCTTTATAATCGAAGATCCTCGTGAGAAATTGGAGGCTGTGGGGGCTGCTTTCCAGCAAGTGTATAAGGTGAATGCTAGCACTCGCCCGAACCATGACCTGGAGAACAGAGCCTTGCTTCACCACTTCTACCTTCGAAATGAAATGACGCAATGGCGATCAGAGAATCTCGGTTTCACCGGGTTCAATGAAGAACACTTGGCAAACGCCACCATCGCCGAGCAAAACGGGGCTAGTTCCCTGTTAATTTCGAAAGTTGAGCTCCAGCTCATCTTCGCTTCATTCAAGAAAAAGAAGTCAACAGGAATCGATGGTATATCCAACGTTGTACTGCGACATCTGCCTCAGGAAGCAGTTGACATTTATGCCACACTGTTTAACAACGCTCTGAATAATGCATATTATCCAGGGCGGTGGAAGACAGCTGTGGTTCATCCTCTCCCGAAAAAGGGAAAGGACAACTCCAATCCGGCGAATCTCCGGTCGATAAGTCTTCTTCCGAGTATCAGTAAGGTATTTGAGAAAGTTATAAATAGAGCTCTATCCAAGTGGGCGGAGGACAACAATATCATACCGGACAATCAGTTCGGCTTTAAGGCGGGACATGACACCATTCATGCCGCGTCTAAGCTCGTCTCTGATGTCCAATGGAACAAATCTAAAAGACAGTGTACGGGCGCTTGTCTGGTTGACTTGGAGAAAGCTTTCGACACCGTATGGTTAGAAGGTCTCTATCTAAACTTAGCCAGACTTGGCATTAGTAAACCCCTTTTATATATGCTTTATGATATGCTCAATGGTAGAAAGTTTGTTGTCAAAAGTGGCAATGTAACTTCTACCGCAACCTTCGAAATCAAAAATGGTCTTCAGCAGGGAGCGGTGAACTCACCGATTCTCTTCAGTATTTACACCAGCGATCTGATAGGTAGTCTAGCCCATGCCATAGCGTATGCCGACGATCTAATTGCGTACAGAACAGCCCCAACAGTTGAGGTCATCAGAATTCTCTTACAGCGTGACTTCGACAAGATTCAGCAATATTGCGATGACTGGAAGTTGAAAGTCAACGTCCAGAAATCAGAAACTATTCTGTTCAGGACTCCATTGCATGGTTCCCCTAGGGATACAAGAAAGAACTGGCGCAAGCTGGTGATCGTAGGGCCACATGGACATCCACTGGCGAATAAAAGTGTAGTAAAGTACCTTGGCATCTGGATGGATCAGTATTTGTATTTCGACAGACATATAAATGCTGCTCTGACCAGAGCCAGGGGAGCTTTCGCCCTGACAAAACGGTTGTTTTTTAGCAGCCGTCTTGATAGCAGGGTTAAGGTGATTTGCTACATGGCCCTTATCCGGCCAATGATTGCCTATGGATGCCCGGTGTGGTTCAACGTTGCCCCATCTCAAATGGAAAAGATTCGGGTGTTTGAGAGACAGTGTCTTCGACGCTGCCTTGGATTACACAGAACACCAGAGTCGGAGTACAAACATTATTATTCCAACGAGTTTCTATACAATGGAGCCAACATTAACAGAATCGATAATTTTATACTCAAGCTGATTCGGGGTCACATTGCAAGAGCGATGTCCTCGGCTAATAGCTTAATTTTTGGGGCTTACTACCCCAATAACGAATACTTTGAGAGTGTGCGTTTGAGCGGTTATATTCCACCTAACGCATTCTTCTATTTAGACAGTCGGGGGCTGATACAGGATAGAGAGGCGGTTCCGCTAATCTACCACGTCTGCCGTAGAACTGTGGATAGGCGACTTCTTTATGGTCGAGACGTCATCGCACAAGGCGGAGCTGAGCGACTTCGGTTCAGTAGGACTGTGTCTGATAGGGACCGAAGAGATAGGGTAAATCAGGAGAACCAGTTTTGGTGGCTTAATGTTGAAAATAATAATTTTTAAAGTTGACTTAGCTATAGTTCTGGTCTTGGTCGACTTACGTAGTTTTAGGTTTATAAGATTTAAGTAGCGACAGTCAGGGTGTCACAAAAAAAAAAAAAAAAAAAAGCCTGCTGTGGCTGTTCTAGTTTTTAAGGTAGTTATAAGTAGTTTTATAGTAGTCTTAAGTTGCCTAAGTAGTTTTAATTAGGGTTAAGATATTTTTAGGTAGTTGTAAGTTTTATATAAAAAATTAAAAAAATGATATAGCAACCAAGTTTTTTCTCAATCTTTCTTGGTGAAAAATAAAACCAGTTAGATTTAAGTATATAATTAGTTCTTAGGCCGAAAGGCATTAGTATCAGCTTGTTGACGAACCAACTCGAATCCCTGATGTTGCAGGTCAATCCGCCAACACACTTGACTTGTTTCTTACCTCTGACCCTGATAAATACACTGTTAGTGTATTATCGCCTCTAGGCACATCAGACCATTGTGTCATATCTGCTAATTGCTCGTGCCAACAAAACTCAGTTAAAGAGAAAGTACCAACGAGAACCGTTTGGCAATACGAGAAAGCCAACTGGGACGGTCTCAACGGTTTCTTCAGTAACTTTAACTGGTCACTGTGCTTCCTCGATAGTGACGTAGATGCCAGTGCAGATATGATAACAAACTTAATTCTTTGTGGAATGAGAAATTTTATCCCGAATAGGGTAAAATCTACCAAACCCAAAGAAAACTCATGGTTTGATTCGAGCTGTAAAGAGGTTATTAGGGTCAGAGAAGTAAGTTTCCGTAGTTACAAAGCCAACCCTACTGAGGAAAACCGGAAGAAGTTTTAACAAGCCAGGAAGACCTGTAACGCTCATATTCGACGAACCAAATTTTTGCATGACCAAAAATTAAGGCAAAAAATACTACAATGTCCCAATAGTAGTAAAAATTTTTGGTCATTTGTAAAAAATAT
Source organism: Melangyna quadrimaculata (assembly GCA_949320155.1). Lineage (NCBI taxonomy): Eukaryota > Metazoa > Arthropoda > Insecta > Diptera > Syrphidae > Melangyna > Melangyna quadrimaculata. The sequence goes on from OX439484.1 coordinate 103,519,203, forward strand.
TCGAAACACTACTTTGTCTTCGGTTCCTACGCTCGTCTTCAACGACACACCTGCTGTCAGCTCGCAAGATAAAGCCAATTTGCTTGCAGCACAGTTTGCTGTTAAGTCGACGCTGCCAGCAAGTGATAGAACTCCGCCTGTACTTGAGAGCGTAAACGATTCTATGGGTCAAATCTTCTTTCGCACTCGTGCAGTTGCTAGAGTTCTAAAAGTCCTCGACATACACAAATCCGCTGGCCCGGATAGTATCCCTCCCATTGTTCTGAAGAGGTGTTCTTCAACGCTGGCAAAACCACTGCGTAAGCTTTTCCATCTGTCCTATTCTACTGGTCTCTTTCCGAGTGGATGGAAAACAGCATTTGTCCAGCCTGTCCCTAAAAAAGGCGTATCTTCTTCACCCTCAAACTATCGGCCAATTGCATTAACGTCCCTTCTTTCCAAGGTCATGGAAACGCTGATTAATTTTCAGCTCAAGAAATATCTTGAAGAACGAAAGCTTCTTAATGACCGTCAGTACGGCTTTCGTAGCAATAGGTCCACTGGTGATCTGATGGTGTATCTCACCGAACAGTGGAACAAATCTTTACATCGCTTTGGCGAAAGTAAGATTATTGCGCTTGATATTTCTAAGGCGTTTGATAGAGTTTGGCACCAAGCTCTCTTATCGAAAATGCGCGCATTTGGTTTCGATGAATCTCTTCTTCGTTGGATTAGAAATTACCTTTCGGACCGATCAATACAAGTTGTATTGGACGGTTTCAAGTCTCAAATTCACAAAATAAATGCTGTTGTGCCCCAGGGCTCCGTTTTGTCTCCGACTCTCTTCCTTATATTCATAAATGATCTTTTGCCTGAAACTTCTAATCCATTAAACTGTTTCGCTGACGACAGCACCCTCAGCTTCTCATATTCGTTTTCAGATTCACATCCATGTCCTTCGGATGTGGACCTAGAACGGCAGCGTATGATTAGCTCATTAAATTCTGATCTCGACAGCATTGTCCAATGGGGAATCAAAAACCGCGTAGAATTTAATGCTTCGAAAACTCAATGCTGTCTTCTGTCGTCAAAACGAAACACACCTCCCATGCCGCTATCCATGAGCGGCACTTGTATTGAGGAAACCGAAATGCTTTCAGTCCTCGGTATGTGTATCACAGACCACCTTCTTTGGAATGAACACATATTCGACGTCGCCAAAAATGCTGCTAAGTGCTTAGGTTTTCTTCGACGATGTAAGAAATTTTTCTCCCCTTCTGATCTGGCTGTGATCTATAAAGCATTTATCTGTCCGAAACTTGAGTACAATTCTCATATTTGGGCAGGTGCCCCAATAACCCACTTGAGTATCATAGATAGGATTCAAAAAAGAGCTTTGAAAATGATAGGTGACAGAAATATAACAGAAACATTTGCATCACTCGAACACCGCCGCCATGTTTCATGTCTAACATTATTTTACCGTTACTTTTATAAACACTGTTCTAGTGAAATAGCCAGCTGCATTCCTCCCCTAAGACAATTCAACCGTAATACTCGTACCTCTAGGAATGCACATCAGTTTACCCTCGAGTCCAACTTCGGACGTACTGTCAAGTATAGAGATTCTTTTTTTAGCCGCACTACCCGAATGTGGAATGCTTTACCCGGCTCTATCTTTCCCGACCATTTTAATATTCAGAAGTTCAAAACCAATGTACATCGGTATCTCCTCTTAAATCCTTCCCTATTTTCCCAACGCTCGCACTGTGTTTAAACATTTTAAGGGCAGCCAAAATCCCTTTAGTGCGCGCTCAAAAAAAAAATTAAGATATTGTTTAACTTAGAGCGCCCGCCTAGGGCCAGTAAGTTAGTTATAAGATATTGATAAGTAGGCTAGTTTTTATGAATTTTTGTCTAGCATTAAGATAGTTATAAGTTAAATGAAAATAAAAATGAATTTAATAAAAAAAAGAGTGATGGACTGTCACGTAGGAGTTCCCGAGTTCGATCCCTAGTGAGGTAAAAATATAATTTATGTTTTATAATTGTTTTCAATAATATAATTAATAAATAATTGAATTTGATACTTGATTTCAGATAAAAAGCAGTAAAAATCACATTAATAAATAAAAATAAAAATGTATCTTTCTTTTTTTTAATTTATTTTTGTTCACCTTCTATAAGACTTGTATTTCACTTTTACACAACCATGTCCGAAGCTATCTGTCAAGTTGAAGTGTCATTCAAATTTTCAATATCGCTCGTTAAAACTTTGTATCGGCTTCTTTAGGCTTTTATACAATCTGCTACTTTTAAAAGATCTGCGAATAAGTTTATAAGAAGATTTTCCGAAATCACGTATACAAGCTATATTAGCTTGTATAACATTCTACTTTGTATGCTTAAGTAAACTTTACAAATGTCTTATGGAACTTCTTAAGCCTATTCTATTAAGCCGAACCGAAGCTGAAATGTTAGTTGGGAAGCTATAATTGAATTTGTATTTATGTACTGTGAAATATTGTCACTGACATTGCCAAAACGCATTCAAATACAATATTCGAGGCAATGGTCTTATATGCAAGGCAATTTACTGGCTCTGGGATAATCCATTTGTATCGAAATTTCTAAAGCTTGAGTTGCTAATAATGAAATTCAATAATCAGCTGATTTTAGTTGATTAGGATTACGAAAATAACTCTTTGTAATAACATGTGACATACATATAATGATATAACGTTCCGCCAAACGATTGCATGAACGCCCTTTTAAAAATAGTTTTATGAATTTAAGAATCAATCAGCTTTCTTCTGTTCGTTTAACTTTTCTAATGAAGGAAGCTCGACACGTAATTTTATTTTTTTAATTTCAGGAGTGAAAAATTCTGGGAGTCGATTCCGTTAATCGTTCCATCCTTTTGCACATCAGTGAAAAAAGAGTGATATAAATCTTCAAAACGATATCGCTTCTGATCGTTTTTATTTAATGGAATCAAGGTTTAACTACATATACCTTCTGGGAGGCGATTCCGTTAATCGTTCCATTCTTTTGCACATCAGTGAAAAAAGATTGTGATACTACAAATCTTCAAAAAGATATCGCTTTTGATCGTTTTTATTTAATGGAATCAAGGTTTAACTACATATACCTTCTGGGAGGCGATTCCGTTAATCGTTCCATTCTTTTGCACATCAGTGAAAAAAGATTGTGATACTACAAATCTTCAAAAAGATATCGCTTCTGATCGTTTTTATTTAATGGAATCAAGGTTTAACTACATATACCTACTTTTTGAAAATCGTACAAGAGTGAGAAATTTAAATGCTTGCAAGAACGTACAAAAAATAATCAAAAGCCACCATACAAAATTTTCAATTGTTTTTAGCAAGCGGTGTCTTCAGCATAGATATTTATTTCTCCATTTTGTACTTTTTTTCAAAAAGTTGTTGTATGTAGTTAAAGGCTCTCCCAAACCAATGCGAAACATTCGTTGCGGCGAAAAAACCTTCGTCTTCGCCTTAAAGGCTCTCCCAAACCAATGCGGAACATTCGTTGCGGCGAAGAAACATTCGCATGTCAAAATTTATTTACATGGTGATATATGAGAGTCCCCACACCCACGCGGCGGGGAAACATATGAATTAATTTTGACTGACGAATGTTTCTTCGCCGCAACGAATGTTCCGCATTGGTTTGGGAGAGCCTTAAAGGCTCTCCCAAACCAATGCGAAACATACGTTGCGGCGTAGAAACATTCGTCAGTCAAAATTAATTCATATGTGTGCCTTAAAGGCTCTCTCAAACCAATGCGAAACATACGTTGCGGCGAAGAAACATTCGTCAGTCAAAATTATTTCATATGTTTCTCTATTCTATTTTCAATTGTTTTTAGCAAGCGGTGTCTTCAGCATAGATATTTATTTCTCCATTTTGTACTTTTTTTCAAAAAGTTGTTGTATGTAGTTAAAGGCTCTCCCAAACCAATGCGAAACATTCGTTGCGGCGAAAAAACCTTCGTCTTCGCCTTAAAGGCTCTCCCAAACCAATGCGGAACATTCGTTGCGGCGAAGAAACATTCGCATGTCAAAATTTATTTACATGGTGATATATGAGAGTCCCCACACCCACGCGGCGGGGAAACATATGAATTAATTTTGACTGATGAATGTTTCTTCGCCGCAACGAATGTTTCGCATTGGTTTGGGAGAGCCTTTAATACTTCCAACACGAATAGAACGTTTTCACACAAGAAAATTGAGTTGGCAGAGAAACTACCTAGTTTGTTTGGCGAGATGGATGTGAGGGGAGATTGTTTTTCCTTGCCTTGACAACCTTCTGGTCTACAAACTAAAAACTGCTGGCAACTCAGTTTACTTGTGTGAAAGGGGACATACGCAATTTTCTTGTTCTTGTCATTTTCTTGTCCCTTGAAACGATATGCAAAACAATATGCCAGCCCTGTTCAATTAGATTCATAAATTCATTTTAGCAAACAAGATTCATTGCAACTGACAGTGCTGTCACTCCGTCGCATGCCCACGCATCACCAATTCATGCGCTTCTATGCGATGATATGTAATTTTAATTCATTTATATTCATTTCTTTCACGCCTCTAAGTTGGCAACAATGACGGTCAATGCCTGTGGTGGCAGCCATATTACAAAATATCGAAGTCGAAGTTGATTTTTTTTGCTCTCTCTGTGGGTCTCATATTTTATCTATGTGCTGGCTCTGCGTTTAATTTTTTTTTAATTTTCTAATAATCTTCGTGTTCTCCAAACAATTATTCCACAATTAAACTAGAACGAACAAAGAAAGATTGTCTCTGCGTTGAATTCCGGTTCGCTGTTCGTCAGAATTACGGGTAATTCAAGTGCTAATTTTGTTAGTGAAAACAGAAAGAAAAAATTTCTTCCTTCTGCTGCTGCTGTACTACACGAAAAAAGTAAAAACCGAAAGAAAGAACTCGTCGTGTAGATTATAGAAAAGACGAACAAAATCATTTTCTAACGAAAAGAAGTGTTGCTAATTTCATTCTAAATCTTAATTTGTTTCAGTAATTGGCATAAAATATGTTGTTTTATTTTATCTAAAAGGCTCTGTGAAAAAAAATCTAAATTGCACCTGAAGTTGAAGAAAAAAAAATTCATCTTTTCTCGATAAATAAAATGAAAGTGCTATTGCAATTGTGGTAGTGTGTGGTTTTTCCTTGATTGTGTGTGCATATGCGGATGGTGCGCTGCTATTCCGATACTCGAAGTTCATTCTGTGCTCTACACCCTTTCTATGGATATAAAAAAAATCGAAAGAGGATTTTTCTCTTCTAATTCTTAATTTCTTAAAAACTTGTGGTTGAGTATGAATGCATGAAAGCTATTTATTACATGAACTTAATTAAGTGCATACTTTTTTCTTCGTTTCAAATGAACTTTGTTTCGTAGTAAGAACAAAAAAGAAGTAGGTATGACGTTCAAAGAAAAGTTTCAAATGTCGTTTTTCTTGAAGGAGAACCCAATACAGAGTGGGATGCAGTGATATGTGCAGTGGCTAAAAGTTTATGGGGTTGTACTACTCAGCTTCTATGTGGCGACAACTTTTAATTGCAAACAAAAAATGTTTTTAATTATTTTTAAATTTTGTAATTATTCTTCAATTATATTTTATTCTGAATTTTGTAAGGATCAAATCAATTTTTAGTATGTCATGTCAAATTTACTTTCTTCCAGTCCCATCGAGGCAGCAGCAGATTCGAGAATCGAAGTGCGCGATAGTTAGATGATGTGAACAGAATATAGTTGTCCTTGTTTTCAGATTAGACACAAAGTCATTTGAACTTTTTTTGTCATAAAATTAATTGTTTTTGGCAAATGAATTGAATTTGTAGAAACAAATTTGCATTTTGCATTACAATTTCAGTCAATCAAAGGGCACTTGAAATAATTAAATCGAAGTGAAAAATACAAAAATCGCCAATTAATAATTAGGTAGCGAATGCATTAAATTAACATTGAAGGGGTGCTTCACACTCTAGAACGACGATGACGTTTGGCAAAAGGTGCACTCAGTCCTAAACCAAATGATATAAAAAACTGATTTTGCAAATTAAAGTAAAGTTTTATTTGATCATGATCATTAATTGTTGAGTCGTAGATTGAGAAAGAACTTATACTAGATCGATGTAATTGCAGTATTTTTGACGAAAAATTGAGCTCAGAAGAAGCTTTATGTTTTAAACATACCTACGCATTACTTGGAATCTATTATAGTTATTTAGGTCAAACCATTAAATGTTTTATATCCTATGTGTGCCTGTGCAAAAACTCTTTTAGTCATTTGTAAAAAGACCACTTATTCATTACCTCATTTGAAAGAAATAAACTGAAACATTGTAGCTAAGTACGTGGGAAGGTACCTATCCACCTACATAATTTAAAAGGTTTGTGGCTCCATTGGCACATAAATCGATTTTCTCTCGATAGGACTAGGTAGGCTGAGGGATAATTAAAATACGTACCTACATACATACCTACATAAAATAATTATTAATTAAAATATTAAAATAGAAATAGTTTAAACGGACAAGTTTTTGTCATAAGCAAAACTAAATTTAGGTTTTAGAGGAGAAAAAGTATTATTTTTGAACTCCCATATCACTGAAAACGTGGATTTGACTTTTCAAAATTGTGTTTTGGGATTGATTTTGGCTTCCCGATTTCAATTAGAAAGGTTAATTTTTTTTTAAATTCATTTTTATTTTGAATTCAACTTAAAGCTAGACATTCATAAAAACCAATAACTTACAACTGACTGGCTCCAAGCGGGCGCTCTAAGTTAAACTAGGTAGGCATATCTATACAAACTTATTACTACTGCCTTTCGGCCTAAGAACTCAAATAAGAATGTACCTTCTTATAGGAGTCCAATCTTTAATATCTAATTTAATTACCTATTTAGTTCATTTGGAATAGTAAAATAATAAAATCTTATGAAAAACCGTAATGTTAAATTCCTCACAGTTTTGGAATGAATTTTTCTCTTGGGGCATTCCCAAATATTGACTAGAAGTCAAGAATCAGATTCACCAGTTTTTTGAAAAATTTCTACGGACTTGACAGTTTAAGAGCTAAGCTCCGTAAATTCTCTTAACTTAGATGAATTAAGTGCATCTATGTAGGTAGGTATATCAGGTTGGTAGGTTACCTTGATTGAATTACTATAGCAGTTTTTTTTTTGATACTTTTGATAGCGAAGCCAACTTTGGGTTATAAACAGAGCTGTAAAGTAATTAAATATTTTGGGGCATATTCATAGTCATTTTAGACCTGGGTCTAAGTTAAACACAGCTTTGGTTGAATTTACGGACGTCGATTCTATTTATTTAAAGTTATCATTTCAAAATATTTGAAGCTATTTGTATAAAACCAACAATTTGTAATTAAAATGGGTCTGTATTCATTGAGCCAAAATTGTCTTAAACTGTAGTTTAGTTAAACCTGGGTCTATCTGCGACTATGAAAATGCCCCATTGTGACTTGGTGCTTAGAATTTTAAGTACAAGTACAATTCCTCGGTACTTGTACTTGAAAATTTTAAATACCAGTACCGCGGAATTGTACTTGTACCTAATTTCCACTAAGGAATTTAAAAAAAATGTATTCATTACTTAAGTAATTAAATACTGCATTTAAATACTTTTTAAAATATTTTAAATTCCTTTAGTACCTACTTATAATTCCTTTTAAATTCCTTTTAAATTGTAAAAAAAATACAAGAAAAACAAAAGGAATTAAAAGGAATCAAAAGGAATTAAAAGTAATTAAGGAATTAAAAATATTTGAAAAAGTATTTAAGTACAGTATTTAATTACTAAAGTAGTGAATACAAATTTTTTAAATTCCTTAGTGGAATTTAAGTAAAAGTACAATTCCTCGGTACTGGTACTTAAAATTTGTAAGTACAAGTACCGAGGAATTGTACTTGTACTTAAAAATTTTAAGTACCAAGGAATTATACTTGTACTTGTACTTAAGCTTAAATTATACAGGTCTTTAAATAAGTTGATGACAGGGTGAATACACGAATTTTTCAGTTAACAAATGTTTTGTTTGCTTGTTGCATTAATAAAAAGTTATTCATTTGCAAATAGTTAAGTATGTATGTTCAGATCAACCAATTTGAGTTGTAATCAATATCTTTGAAAGGTATTCTTAATTACAAAAGAAAGAGAGTGATAGGCAAAGAAGTGATTTAAAAAATTTAGTTCTAGTAAATATAAATGGTTCCTGAATGAAAAGCTAATGTCCCTGGAAGTGTAATAGTTAACAATATTGCATCTTAACCCAACATAGAAAAAACATTCAGCTTTTTTAAATAAATTCTTATAGACAAGTACAAAGGCAGTGACTTTTTTCATTTTAGCATGTTATGTTTGGTTTTTTGGCACCTCAAAAGCCGATCCCTGGTAATAACATTGGTCAACAAAATATGTAGGTAAATATGTACCTACTTAAAAAAAAAAGTCAATCCTATTAGAAGAAATTTACACTTAAAATTGCTTTGAAAATTTAAATGAAACTACAACAAGTTGTAAGTTGTTTTTGTCAAAATTACCTTGCGTTGTTACCTACTAGGTATGTCGGATATAAGATACAAATCTTGAATCCGGTGCAGAATTCTTCAGATAATAAACTTTTAGAGTCAGAGCCCAGGACGGCCAGACATACGTCTATCAAAGCTAAGATTTTTTCTGTGAACATTTACTTTGGTAGCGAGTGTTAAAGTTGCATACTAACTAATGTTGCAACATTGTGTTGTTTTATCAAAGCTTAATTTTTTATATATGTCTTATGCTAGTTTTCCACTTTTCTTTTACTAACTGAGGAGAGAGAGAATGAAATACCCTAAAATTGCTTGTCTTTAAACTGCGCACGTTCAGGAGACATAAGGGACTTAATATCCAGTCAACTACATCCATTGAACATACAATTTTCCTCAAAATAACTAAATTTTTTTGATATGTCGAAGGTATCAAAATTATAACTTTTCTTCAATACTTTAACTCAAGTTCGTTTATGAAAACAGAGAATTCTTGACATGGAAACGAAATTCCGTCGTAATATACGGAAAATTTCATTTTGAATTTAACGTTAACGTGACCACACAAACAATTTATAAAAAGTTAAACTGATTATTAATTTCACAAATGAAAGTTTTGACAAGAACAGACTTCATTTAAAATTAACCCGGGGTTTAGACAAGCGAGTAGAACTAGTAGCGTTTATGTGTGTTAGTGTATCTGAACAGGAGAGAGCCAACTAGTAGCCCAAATAGTATAATATTTTTGCCTGCGAGTAGCCTGCCAGTTACCCTGCTAGTGTAGTGTATTGTTTTCATTTATTTGTTTTGTTTCCATAGTTGCCATAATTTGAATATTTTTCTGTATGAAATATTTAAAAAAAATCATACTAGTTGACAAAACGCGCAGAGAGCTACTAGTCACACATACATCCATAAAACTAACTCTATGGTACAAATGCTACTAGTTCTACTCGCTTGTCTAAACCCCGGGTAAGACAGGTATTTCTTGACTAATTTTTCATACACTTTCCAAGAAAAGTTGCCTTCATTTGAAGTCAATTTTTTAAAAGCTGGCCAATTACAGACTTACTAGAAAATTGCCTTATTTGCAAGTCGCCTTAGTCATCTGAACGTACCCACCGACAAACACTGTTTGTCTATGAAAGACAACGAATTTGAAATACTAGTGGAAAAACCTGAATTAGCCAACGAAATGTCACTGTCTTTGAAAGACAAAGAAAATTTTTGTCCAACTTGTTTTATCCTTTGTCAATGAAAGTATGATTTAACAGCTTTACAATTGAAATTGAAGTGATTTTTGAATTATTTTTTTGTAATTTAGCGCGTAGAAGAAAATTTGTACCTACAAATAAAATAATTGTGCAAAATTTCACAACTAGTACACCAGCGACATCAACTTTTATAACAGCATTCTACGACAACACTAGTAAAATTTCCGTTAAAATTGTCTGTTCTACAAATACAACTGGAAATGTTGAATGTGAGGAACAGGCAAATGTAACTGAAATATAATTATTGCCGCTGTAGGATGCTGTTGCAAAAGTTGATATAGTAGCTGTGAAATAGGCCCCAGGAGAGTACGCTAGAAATTTTAATTTAAATAGTTGTAAAACAGGAAAATAAATTTCACTTATTTTTATTTTGCATCGATTTTGATTGCAGGAATTTGTTGAAATAAAATTTCAAAGCGTACCTAATGTTATTTTTCACTTGAGATTTTTTGATAATTGTGTATTAAACTGGATTTTTTCCGTTATGTATTTCTTATAAAAAAAGCTTTCCTTTTTCACAAATCTGCACAAATTTCATTGAAGATGACGGTCAGCTGTATTGAATTTGTTCATTGACAATGAGTGTCAGTTCGGAAAAGACAAATCCAAGTGGAAATACTTGGATGATCATGATGTGCACCACAAACCCCCACCAGAACCCTAGTCCACTATCTTGTGATCATAGGGAATCGACGGAAGGTATAATGCAGAAGTAGCCGAAATTTGTCCTAGAGCCATTTTGCCGCGTTGAGAAAAGAAATCAAGTCTTTGATCTTCATTTCAGTAAGTTCGTTAATGTCGTCAAAGAAAGCTCTTCCGAGTGACTGTTTTCTAGCTTTGGCCAGAGCAGGGCATTTGCAGAGGAAATGAACTACTGTTTCCTTTTCCTGCTGGTCCTCACAGCTCCGACAGTGAGTATTGTGAGGTATGCCCAGCTTCGCTGCATGCTCTCCTATTGGCCAGTGTCCGCTACAAGTTGCAACTACCCTGGCTATGTCTTGCCTGGGTCTGCGTATTAGATCAATTGTTCGGTTCTTGTCATAGGTGGGCCAAATCTTCCTAGATATAATACAGTTTGATAAACTGCTCCACCTACGGTTTGCTTTAGTAAGATAAATTGAGAGAATATTGCCCTTCATAACTCCAAGCGAAATGTTGACTCTTCCCGCAAGTGAGCCATGAAGGGCTGAACCTTGCCTCGCCAGCTCGTCAGCCCGTTCATTGCCCTCAATGCCACTGTGACCCGGGACCCAGATAAGAGTGACATTGAGGACAGTGTTCAGACCCGCAAGCTCATCCCGGCATTGCTGGAATAGTTTGGAGGATGCTGTAGCTGAATTAATGGCTTTAACAGCCGCTTGACTGTCTGTAATAATAGCTGCATTACGGTTCTGGTTTAGATCTGCTTTTAGTAACTTGCAAGCTTCCCTGATTGCCAGGAATTCAGCTTGAAAGACGCAAGCAAGGTCAGGTAGGACCTAGATACATTTAGAGACTCAGAGAAGATTCCTGCACCACCGCCGCACTCCTTCCTGGATGGAAATTTAACTTTGAAATCCTTACTGATACTCATTGTAGGGGTGCAGTAGTCAGTGGGAGTCGAAAACATTTCCATTGGAATCAAGTCTGTGATATTGCTGTGACCATAGGGCTTGGCAAACCAAGAGTTTGGATTCTTTAAGTCTTAAAGCGCTGCAAGATACTAGATATTTAATATGTAAATCAAGTGGTAGAAGGTGCAGAAAAATACTTAAGGCATCAGCCGGGCAGGATCTTATAGCCCCTATCGTGCCAATGCTAGCAGTTCTTTGAACCTTCCTAAGTCTATCGATGTTATATTTTTTTGTTAAGTGCAGGCCACCATACAATCGAACCGTATGTGAGGATCGGTCGTACTACGGCTGTGTACGTTGACAGGATCAACTTCGACTGAAGCCCCTTTTTTTACCAAAAGCTTTACTACAGGCATAGAATGCTATGCAGGCCTTCTTGACCCTTTCTTCAATGTTCAACTTCCAATTTAATTTGGGGTCAAGAATAACACCTAAATATTTAGCTTTAGAGGAGAGTGAGAGTGTTTGGCCGTTGAGTCGGGGTAGAGTGAAGGGTTGTATCTTAGTCTTAGTAGTAAATAGCATCATTTCAGTTTTGCTTTGGTTAACTCCTAGTCCACAGCTCGTGGCCCAGATGCTGACCTTCCTTAAAGGCATTTCCGTGATCTCACTTAACACAGGAGTAAACTTCCCTGACACTAATATCACCAAATCATCAGCATACCGCCTTTACTCCACATCTTTCCAACTTAACAAGAATTGACTATGACTAAAAGCCATAGAAGAGGGGACAGAACCCCACCCTGGGGTGTATGTATGTATGTATGTATATTTTTATTTAGTCAAATTTTACAATTACATTTCAATAAATATATAAATATTGACAATTTTGTTATACAAATAAATATGTATACAATTGGAAAACTAATATCTTTATACAATGGTTTCTCTGATATGAGATATAAATAATTGTTTAAATCTTCTTAAAACTGTTTAATTTTTTTATTTCGGAAGGTAATTCATTAAATAATTTAAGTCCACGATGGTAAAGCATATTTTGAGTTCTAGCATCTCTATAAAACTGTAGTCTAAAATCAAAATTCGATCTTAAGTAATGCGGTTGGCTGTCTCCCACGTAGGTCAAGCATGATGTTAGGTATTTAGGTGCTAGGTCGTTTTTTAATTTGAACACGAACAGCAACGCATTAAACATTATTCTTTGTTTGATGTTTAACCATCTTAAGCAAGATAGCATCCAATTTATTGGTGTATGGAATCTACATTTAAGAATTGATCTCATAGCCTTTTTTTGTAGAACTTGCAGTCGATCTATGTGCTCATTATTACCTTAAAATAGAATTGTGGAACAAGACTCGACATGTGGTTTAATAATTGTATTGTAAATATTAACGGCACAAATTGTTGTTATATTTTTTCGAATGCGTTTAAGAAACCCAATTTTTTTGGAAACTGTTTTCCACACATTAACCATATGACTGTTAAAATTCAGGTTATTGTCTAATATTACCCCTAAATATTTCATTTCTTTGACTTGTTCAATAGGTCTACCTTCAATCGATAAACTTAAATTGACATTACTATTGATCACCATGAATTTAGTGTTGTTAACATTAATTTTAAGTTTGTTCAGGTCTAGCCACATACATAGGTTATTTAAATCTTGTTTGATATCTTCCAAAATGTCAGATAATATTTTACCACTTACGAACATGAGAGCATCATCAGCAAACAAAGATATTTTAGAATTTCTTAAACCTTTAGAAATGTCACTAATGTATATCAAAAATAGTAATGGACCAAGTATAGTTCCTTGCGGTACACCGAAATATGTATTAATTGCACTTGAATTTGAGTTATTCACACAAGTCTTTTGGGTTCTATCAATTGAGTACGACTTAAACCAATTCAGTTCAATATTTTGATAATTTTATAAGAAGTCTATTGCGATCCACTGTTTTGAATGCCCTTTGAAAGTCCAAGAATATTGCAATAATATTGTTACCACTATGTCTTTATTCTTTCAGAGTCATTATCAACCAGTTAAGGGACGTTTCACATGAGTGGTTATGTCGAAAACCTGATTGATTATCTATTAATAATTGAATATCACATACATATTTATAAAATTGTTCATACGCGAACTTTTCTACTATTTTTTCAAGAATAGGCATCATGTTAATCGGTCTAAACTTTTCACAGTCCTTAGTTCCATTTTCTTTTGGTATTGCGGCAACAATAGATTCTTTTAAGTTTTTCGGGAATTCACCACGGATGAAAGATTCATTAACAATTTTTAATATTATTGGACCTATAATATCAAAACAATCTAGGACAATGTTAATGTTAAGATTCATGGCACTTTTTGTATTTATGTTTTTGCAGATTTTTCTTAAGTTATTTAGGTCTATTTCCCTAAATTTAAAAACAGTTTGTATTTCGGATACCTTAATGTCAGACTAAATATTGTAAAAGGGTATTGAGTTATTAATTGAATTAATGCTTTCAATAAAATACGCATTAATCTTATTAGCAATCACGGAGTTTACCGATTCCAACTTATCACCGAATCGAACTTCACTTATTTCAACTTTTTTTTCATTTAAAACCAATTTTTTTATTGTCCGCCACATATCCTTTTGATTTTGACATGCTTCAATTTTATTACATATATAATTCTTTTTTGTAAGGTAAAGTTTATTTTTGTAAAGATTACGTACATTTCTGTAAGTAATCCAATCATTGGACATATTGAATATACTCGCGCTACGAAAGCACTGGATTTTTTTTAATTTCAAGGTTCTTAGTTCGTTTGTGAACCATTTATTTGATTCATGGACTATGGTTTTTTTAGTTAAATTTTGAACACAATAAATTAAACTATCTTGTAGCAATGATGATCTCATATTAAAATCAGTATTAAGACTTAACTGCTCACATTTTTCACTAAGGGTATCTCTGAACTAAATCTTGTTATATTTAAATAGAACAATACATTTCTTATCGTTTTTAAATTTTCTACAAGCCACTGGAACTTTTATTTGAATTGCTTCGTGGTCACCAACTTCTAATTCCGGAGCCGTGTCTGCCCAAATTTGTTTCTCTTTGGCACATATAACGAAGTCAATTAATGAACGCGAACGGTCCGTTATCCTCGTTGGTTTATTTATCACTTGCTTCAGGTTGTTTTGGATTAAAATATCACAGAAAGCTTTAGTGTAAGTATAACTAATATCCATTTAATTAATATTAAAGTCCCCCAGAATCACTACATTGGAATTGTTATGCAATACTCCATCAAGTCAATTCGAAAATGTTGTACAAAATTCACGGTCCGAACTACTTGGAGATCTGTACAATATCGCAACAGTTTCTCTAAATTCTTTTGTAAACATCTCATAGCATAAACACCAAATCTTCATGGAATCATGTATCTCACTAACAATTCTATATCTTATATCTTTTTTAAAATATAAAACTACACCGCCTGTATGGCTACTTGTACTATCGCAACGTACCGGCACACTATAATTTGGTAGATTTATTTCACTATTGTCTATATCGTTTGTTAAATGGGTTTCAGAAAAGGCAAGAACATCAAAATTATTATTGTTAACTATAAATTCAATTTCGTTCAAATTATTTACTAGGCCCTGCACATTAGAACTCCAGTAACTTAGTTGGTTTGATTGCTAATATTGAGTTCTTTCTTTTATCACTTTTATTTTTCGAAGGAATACAGGACAGTTCCTGTCATTCGCTTGATGTTCACAACTGACGTTCATCCCTAAAACTTTATTCAATTCCATACAGTTTTTACATGAAATTTCTTCACTGATACAGTCCTTCACGGGGTGGTCCCCGCCACATTTCATGCATGCCATGGTGTTCTTACAAGCACTTGATTTGTGGTTGAAACCCTGACATTTAAAGCACCTCGTAAGATTAAAATATTCTCTGACCGGACATTTAACCCAACCTATTTTTATGTTTTCTAATTCCATTATTTTATTAAAACTTGTATTATCTACTTCGAGAATTGCGCTCAAATTTCTCCATTTGTTTTTATTTTTGAATACATGAACTAGTTTTATATCACAGTTACTTAATTCAGAATTTTGTTTTTTTATTTTATTCACAATTTCATTTTCTTGTTCATCATTCTCTAAACTCATAACACAAACTTTTGGATTTTGTTTAGTAGGAACTATAACATTATACTGGTCTTTGAATTTATTTTCAATTTCAATTTTTAATTTGAGTGCACTAACTGACTTTGCTATATGTTTGACACTTTCTTTCATATTATTGTCGCTGTTATCAACTTTTTTTTGCGATATTTGTTTTTGTATGTCCATGATCGATTCAGAAACTGTTGCAATTTTATTTACGCCATCATTTATTTTTTCGCTTTGATTTTGTAATGATTCGCTTAATTCATTTACTTGATTAACACTCTTTTCACAAGCCAGCTGTGCAACTTCCATAGTATTAAATCTTTCTGTGTATCTCGCTTCAATAGCCTCTAAAAGGCTCTTGATTTCATATTCATTTTGTTTTAGGGCATCCTCAAATTCTTTTTTGTATTCACTTAGGTAACTAGGTACAATTTTTTTTTCACAGCTTCATGCATTTCTTTTATAAGTGCATCAACATTTTCTATGTACATTATACAATCCTCACATATGTACCGTACTCTGTTGCAAGTATCAAATATACTACTACTGTACGAGTCTATACCACTACATTTGATTGTAAAGTGGAATATTTTACCGCAAACTCCCGCACATCGAATGCCCGATTCTCCTCGAATTGAATTTTTGCATTTATTACAATTGTTCATCTTAAATCAAAAATATGACGACAACATTCGCTTCAAATTATTCGAAACTCCGCGCCTGCCAAATTTTGTATTTAAATCTACTCAAGATATTTAGTTTTCTCAGTATACACTCTGAACGCTTATAAGCTGAACTTACTTCGACGACGTTTACTATTAATGATGTACCTCTACTTACATGTTTGGTCGAGTTTGTATTACCTAACGTAGCTTGAATCCGTCTGTCTCTGAGCATGGATATTATCCATTCCCTTATGTAGTCTTCTACACCAAAATCAACTAAAGACTAGAATGAATTCAGTAAGCACGTTGTTGAAAGCCCCTTCAACATCTAAGAAAGTGGCAAGAGTATATTTTTTATAGTTTATAGTTTTCTCAATAGTGCGCACTACCTCATGCAGGGCTGTTTCAGTGGATTTGCCTTTAAGGTATGCGTGTTGAGAGTTTTCAAGTGGACATCTATCCAGGATGTCTCTAATATGGATGTCGAGGATGCGCTCTAAGGTTTTAAGCACAAAAGAGGTTAGACTAATTGGACGGAAATCCTTCGCAGATTCATGCCCCCGCCTACCGACTTTCGGGATAAAACCCACTTATGTACATGTCTCCAGGGAACTGCTATCTCTTGTAGTTTCTGGAGCATAATTATCAGTACTAGTACCGCCCAGTGGTCGAAATTCGACCATTCTCTATATAATAGGTACTTTAATAAAAAATATTCCAACCTACTGAACAACGTATATGAATTGTTGTTGCAATGCCCTGCAAAATATCGTACGCTCCACCATAACCGTCTCATTGCATGCCCAAAGCACACTGGCACTGATAATTCATAATAATCGTTTCTACTCTGGCTGTGGCTGTAGGCTGTGTGAAGTGTGAGCTGTTGTTGTTCTTTTTTCGGTTTTTCTTTGTGCTTGCTTACTAGCTTACCACTGCACTGACGTCTATTGGAAAGTTGGAATATGGAATTCGCTGCAAAAAACGAAAAGTGATGGTAACCAATCAGTATTGCCGAAAAAAATCCCATAGGAGTATTGTATTACTTTCAACACCATCGTACTCCCGTACTCCTCGTTTCACATTCGTACTCCTATTTTTTTAAAGACTTTAAATATCTTACACTTGCAGATTACAATTAAGTTCCTTATTTTTATTCTAAAACTAATATTACTATGAATTAAGGTATCTGCCATAAGACAGATGTTATAACTAAAGAGATATTTTCTTACTTTTGTAAGTATAACTAATAATTTATTTATTTATGTATTTTTTTTACTGAATTTATTTTTGATGATTTTTTTTGCTAAATAAAGTTTAAGAAAAAAATTGTGCATACACTTATTTTTAGAGACAAACAAATGTGTGATCAAAATACTCCCCTTTTTTCGCTGCAGTACTACCTTCTAATATTTTTCCCCGGCAACACTGGTGACCATTCTCTATATACTTTAATAAAAAAGATTCTTGCCAGCGTTGCCGGAGAAAAATCCTTGTTTGCAATTATTCATATCGACTTTTGAATGGCAATTCAGAGTGAAAACATCAAACTAATCTTTTTTTCTCTGGTGAAAACACTTCAAGATTAATTTTTAATCTACTCTTTTTAATCCGAATTATCTTTAGGTAGACACGTAGTATTACTTTGAATTATTCTTACAAAGAATAACAATATTTCAAGCATTAATTCAGCAAACCTTTTCATTTTATTGAACTACACATACAAATTCACGAAGGTCAATAAAAAAAAAAAACATAACCACCAAACTACAATCTCAAGTAACAATAAAATAAATAACGAAATACTGGCAGAAAAAAATTTCATGAAGCCAACGAAAAAGAAATAGCTTTAAAGCTGTCAAATTTACATTTAATTTAAAGTGAATTAAATTTATTGAGGTTGGCATTACACTTTGCTGCAAATATAAATCGGGTGGCACAACGGCTCATGAAGAACCAGGGCCTAGTGACTAACAACTCGCAGCCATTCCTGTGTGCGCCTTTCGACAGGAATGGAAGGGACCTACAATTTTATGCCGAATCCGAACGGCTAGACGAGAAGCACTTATTCGTGACAAGTGATACTCTTGGAGGATTTGTCAATTCCTCGCAAGAGGCAGTAGCCCTGAAAAAAAACTTTTTTAGTTTTTAGGTGGACGAGGCTGGGAAGCGATCCCAGACCTCCAGCGTGACAGTCGAACGCACTAACCATTACGCTACGGGCTACACATTGCTGCAAGTGTAGGATAATTTAGGTCTTTAAAAAATAGGAGTGCGAATGTGAAAGGAGGAGTACGGGAGTACAAAGGTGTTGAAAGTAGTACAATACTCCTATGGGAGTACTTTCGGCAACACTGGTTCTAACCCACTGAACAACGTAAATGAATTGTTGTAATGCCCTGCAAAATATAGTACACTCCACCATGACCGTCCTCATTGCATGCCCAAAGCATACTGATCATTCATAATAATCGTTTCTACTCTGGCCTTGTGAGCTAAAAATCGCGTCGTTGTTGTTTTTTTCGGTTTTTCTTTGTGCTTGCTTACCACTGCACTGACGTCTATTGGAAGGTTGGAATATTGAATTCGCTGCACAAACGAAAAGTGATGGTGGCGGGGTGAGTTTGCAAGCGCGGTCAGGGGGTGTAACACCGAAAAACTATATAAACTTTAATTGAACTGCCTTAACGGCAAAATATAAACAATATAATTAATTTAACGTGGAGCGATTGTCCATATCTTTCAAAAAAAGCAAAGAAAAATATAATATGTTGCCATTAAGACATTCAAAAAGGGGCGGGTAGAAATCATCTTTGCGTATTAATATAATGATGCCGTCCAGGCCTGGAGACTTATACGGTGAGAATGTATTAATTGCACAGGCAATTTTTTCTTTTGATATAACGGTATTGATATGCTTTACTCGAGCTGAAGACATGTCCCAAGGTTCCAGCGTCGCTTACCTACTGTTCTCGCAGCCCGGGAAGTGCGTCGTCATTAATAGCTCCAAAGACTCAGCTGGAGAGACTGTCCAGGAACCATCAGGCTTTTTCAAGAATGATGGATTACAATGTTCCTTAGATAGAATTTTACCGAGCCTTGCGGAATCTTTAATATTTTCAATTGACTGACAGAACTCCAGCCTTGTTGCTTGGCTGATGCGAGAGCTCGCTTGTAAACCTTGAGACAGTCTTTATAGGGTTGATAAAACTTATGTTTGTGGCAGATATTAAAGATTGTTCTAGTAATTTTCCTTAGATTAGATAGGTCTTCATTCCACCAAGGGGGTAGTGTTTTACGGCTATATTTTATTGGACAGGAGACCTTAAAAGCAGTGCTCATTGATGCCTCAAAGGATTTCACCTTTGACTCAAGATCTATCACCGAGTCTGGACTTAGGTTCGGTATATTGCCCAATTTAGATTTTACAACTTGACTGAATTTGTACCAGTCTATTCTTTTGGGATTTCTATAAGGGGATTTATTTTCGGTTTTGAAATTAATGTTGAAGAGTATCCATCTATGGTTCGAAAAAGATTTCAGAAGGGATACCCTCCAGTTTTCTACTACTAGATTCATTTTGTTATTTACGATCGAAACATCCAGTACGTCCTCCCAGCCTTCATGATTATCTGAGCTCGGAAATACAAAGACATAACCACCAAACTACAATCTCAAGTAACAATAAAATAAATAACGAAATACTGGCAGAAAAAAATTTCATGAAGCCAACGAAAAAGAAATAGCTTTAAAGCTGTCAAATTTACATTTAATTTAAAATGAATTAAATTTATTGAGGTTGGCATTACACTTTGCTGCAAATATAAATCGGGTGGCACAACGGCTCATGAAGAACCAGGGCCTAGTGACTAACAACTCGCAGCCATTCCTGTGTGCGCCTTTCGACAGGAATGGAAGGGACCTACAATTTTATGCCGAATCCGAACGGCTTGACGAGAAGCACTTATTCGTGACAAGTGATACTCTTGGAGGATTTGTCAATTCCTCGCAAGAGGCAGTAGCCCTGAAAAAAAACTTTTTTAGTTTTTAGGTGGACGAGGCTGGGAAGCGATCCCAGACCTCCAGCGTGACAGTCGAACGCACTAACCATTACGCTACGGGCTACACATTGCTGCAAGTGTAGGATAATTTAGGTCTTTAAAAAATAGGAGTGCGAATGTGAAAGGAGGAGTACGGGAGTACAAAGGTGTTGAAAGTAGTACAATACTCCTATGGGAGTACTTTCGGCAACACTGGTTCTAACCCACTGAACAACGTAAATGAATTGTTGTAATGCCCTGCAAAATATAGTACACTCCACCATGACCGTCCTCATTGCATGCCCAAAGCATACTGATCATTCATAATAATCGTTTCTACTCTGGCCTTGTGAGCTAAAAATCGCGTCGTTGTTGTTTTTTTCGGTTTTTCTTTGTGCTTGCTTACCACTGCACTGACGTCTATTGGAAGGTTGGAATATTGAATTCGCTGCACAAACGAAAAGTGATGGTGGCGGGGTGAGTTTGCAAGCGCGGTCAGGGGGTGTAACACCGAAAAACTATATAAACTTTAATTGAACTGCCTTAACGGCAAAATATAAACAATATAATTAATTTAACGTGGAGCGATTGTCCATATCTTTCAAAAAAAGCAAAGAAAAATATAATATGTTGCCATTAAGACATTCAAAAAGGGGCGGGTAGAAATCATCTTTGCGTATTAATATAATGATGCCGTCCAGGCCTGGAGACTTATACGGTGAGAATGTATTAATTGCACAGGCAATTTTTTCTTTTGATATAACGGTATTGATATGCTTTACTCGAGCTGAAGACATGTCCCAAGGTTCCAGCGTCGCTTACCTACTGTTCTCGCAGCCCGGGAAGTGCGTCGTCATTAATAGCTCCAAAGACTCAGCTGGAGAGACTGTCCAGGAACCATCAGGCTTTTTCAAGAATGATGGATTACAATGTTCCTTAGATAGAATTTTACCGAGCCTTGCGGAATCTTTAATATTTTCAATTGACTGACAGAACTCCAGCCTTGTTGCTTGGCTGATGCGAGAGCTCGCTTGTAAACCTTGAGACAGTCTTTATAGGGTTGATAAAACTTATGTTTGTGGCAGATATTAAAGATTGTTCTAGTAATTTTCCTTAGATTAGATAGGTCTTCATTCCACCAAGGGGGTAGTGTTTTACGGCTATATTTTATTGGACAGGAGACCTTAAAAGCAGTGCTCATTGATGCCTCAAAGGATTTCACCTTTGACTCAAGATCTATCACCGAGTCTGGACTTAGGTTCGGTATATTGCCCAATTTAGATTTTACAACTTGACTGAATTTGTACCAGTCTATTCTTTTGGGATTTCTATAAGGGGATTTATTTTCGGTTTTGAAATTAATGTTGAAGAGTATCCATCTATGGTTCGAAAAAGATTTCAGAAGGGATACCCTCCAGTTTTCTACTACTAGATTCATTTTGTTATTTACGATCGAAACATCCAGTACGTCCTCCCAGCCTTCATGATTATCTGAGCTCAGAGAAATACAAAGACATAACCACCAAACTACAATCTCAAGTAACAATAAAATAAATAACGAAATACTGGCAGAAAAAAATTTCATGAAGCCAACGAAAAAGAAATAGCTTTAAAGCTGTCAAATTTACATTTAATTTAAAGTGAATTAAATTTATTGAGGTTGGCATTACACTTTGCTGCAAATATAAATCGGGTGGCACAACGGCTCATGAAGAACCAGGGCCTAGTGACTAACAACTCGCAGCCATTCCTGTGTGCGCCTTTCGACAGGAATGGAAGGGACCTACAATTTTATGCCGAATCCGAACGGCTAGACGAGAAGCACTTATTCGTGACAAGTGATACTCTTGGAGGATTTGTCAATTCCTCGCAAGAGGCAGTAGCCCTGAAAAAAAAACTTTTTTAGTTTTTAGGTGGACGAGGCTGGGAAGCGATCCCAGACCTCAAGCGTGACAGTTGAACGCACTAACCATTACGTTACGGGCTACACATTGCTGCAAGTGTAGGATAATTTAGGTCTTTAAAAAATAGGAGTACGAATGTGAAAGGAGGAGTACGGGAGTACAAAGGTGTTGAAAGTAGTACAATACTCCTATGGGAGTACTTTCGGCAACACTGGTTCTAACCCACTGAACAACGTAAATGAATTGTTGTAATGCCCTGCAAAATATAGTACACTCCACCATGACCGTCCTCATTGCATGCCCAAAGCATACTGATCATTCATAATAATCGTTTCTACTCTGGCCTTGTGAGCTAAAAATCGCGTCGTTGTTGTTTTTTTCGGTTTTTCTTTGTGCTTGCTTACCACTGCACTGACGTCTATTGGAAGGTTGGAATATTCAATTCGCTGCACAAACGAAAAGTGATGGTGGCGGGGTGAGTTTGCAAGCGCGGTCAGGGGGTGTAACACCGAAAAACTATATAAACTTTAATTGAACTGCCTTAACGGCAAAATATAAACAATATAATTAATTTAACGTGGAGCGATTGTCCATATCTTTCAAAAAAAGCAAAGAAAAATATAATATGTTGCCATTAAGACATTCAAAAAGGGGCGGGTAGAAATTATCTTTGCGTATTAATATACTGATGCCGTCCAGGCCTGGAGACTTATACGGTGAGAATGTATTAATTGCACAGGCAATTTTTTCTTTTGTTATAACGGTATTGATATGCTTTACTCGAGCTGAAGACATGTCCCAAGGTTCCAGCGTCGCTTACCTACTGTTCTCGCAGCCCGGGAAGTGCGTCGTCATTAATAGCTCCAAAGACTCAGCTGGAGAGACTGTCCAGGAACCATCAGGCTTTTTCAAGAATGATGGATTACAATGTTCCTTAGATAGAATTTTACCGAGCCTTGCGGAATCTTTAATATTTTCAATTGACTGACAGAACTCCAGCCTTGTTGCTTGGCTGATGCGAGAGCTCGCTTGTAAACCTTGAGACAGTCTTTATAGGGTTGATAAAACTTATGTTTGTGGCAGATATTAAAGATTGTTCTAGTAATTTTCCTTAGATTAGATAGGTCTTCATTCCACCAAGAGGGTAGTGTTTTACGGCTATATTTAATTGGACAGGAGACCTTAAAAGCAGTGCTCATTGATGCCTCAAAGGATTTCACCTTTGACTCAAGATCTATCACCGAGTCTGGACTTAGGTTCGGTATATTGCCCAATTTAGATTTTACAACTTGACTGAATTTGTACCAGTCTATTCTTTTGGGATTTATTTTCGGTTTTGAAATTAATGTTGAAGAGTATCCATCTATGGTTCGAAAAAGATTTCAGAAGGGATACACTCCAGTTTTCTACTACTAGATTCATTTTGTTATTTACGATCGAAACATCCAGTACGTCCTCCCAGCCTTCATGATTATCTGAGCTCGGAAATACAAAGGTGGGAGTGCTACCTCTATTGCAGACCGTCAGGTTATTTCCAATAATAAAATCAAAAAGAGACTCACCTCGTTCATTGATCTCTGAACTACCCCATAGAGTATTTCGTGCATTAGCATCATTACCAATCACAAGGTTAGTCCCTTTGTCTTTAGCTTCATTTGTAAGGGTTCGCAACTCTTCTGGCGGTGACGGCCTCAGCCGAGTACGCCGAGGCCAACAATAAGCCGTCTGCATTTTTATCCTCCAACCTTACAACTGTTAGATCAGGAGTGCTAAGATTTGGACACAAAAAAGCTTTTAAGTGTTTTTTAGCTAAAATACAAGTTCTAGGCTTACCTTGGTCTGGGTTTGCGATTTTATAAAACAGGTCGTATTGGTGATCTTGGAGGCCTCTTACTCTGCGTCCATTCACCCATGGTTCTTGAATGACCGCTACGTCGACGTTTTCCTCCCTCAGGAAAACCCGCAGATTATCCGAGGCACATTTAGAGTGCTTCAGGTTAATCTGTACGACTCGCAGCGCGTTTTTAATTTTGTGAGCAGCCTGCACAGTCAGGGCGCGGCGGCTCGCTAGGGACAACGACATCACCAACAACTTCGTCGATCTCGACTTTGTCATCAGCTTTGTCGGGGTCTCCTCCCTGACTATGCAAGATTTTAATGCGGATCATACGTATGCCAATCTTCAGCTTGAAATCGGCCTTCTCGAGAGCTCCCCGGCTTTCTTCGCTGACCCTCAGAAGATAAGACCCGCTGTTCTTCTGCGGCTCCTCTGCCTTAATGATAGGAACATGCATAGGAACCAGCGGATTTAGCCTCTGAAGTCCGCGGATCAGCTCTTGTCCACTCGGCTGATGCCCATGAGGGGCAACCAAATGCGAGCCATTGGTTGTCTAGGGATATCCTTAGCTGTGATAAGCTTGAGCTTCAAGCCCTCCCAGTCATTGCTGATCTTAGCAACGCTTTTACTAAGGAAATCCCTAGAGAACCCGTCCTCACACTTAATTACCCTAAATCCCCTGAGCACCTCACTAGAGTCGAAACTAGGACAGGGATCCTCACTTGCCGATAAAGTGTATAAAAACACCAACTCTGAGAGCTTGGCCTCGATGAGGTTCCACACAGCCAACAGACCTTTGTTGTTTGTGGAGAGCTCATCCACAACCGATACCTGGAGATCGTCTCTGACAACTTCCGGAGCATGCGGTTGCGCTGCTCTGAGAGGTGGCATTTGTCCACTCCTACTGGGGTTGTCTAGCCTACTCTTCTTCTGCGGTTGTGTGGTCTCTTCTTGAGACCTATTCCGCTTGAGGGTGTTTTCTTGTATAGCCAGAACACCGTTGTAATCTTCAATGATCTTCTGGTACATTATTTTGTCAGCGGCGTCCCTCTCATGGACCGTTCCAGCTTCCCCATTCTTGGCTATCTTGTCAAGAAAGTAGGTAGCTCTCTTGAACTGGGCCTTGAGAAGGGCGCTCGCTGATTGTCTTTTGGTTTTGCGGGATTTATTGGTGGGTTTGGAAGGTACAGGGGTATTATGTCTAGCACTCCCTGTGTTTCCTGAAGGTCCGGGTGGCCCATGAGTACCGAGACTTCCGGTGCTCACTGAGCTACCCTTAAGGGTTTCTTGGCTAGAGGCCAAGAGTTCATCCTCTGTGTCGGCGGATGGTTCTACGTCTATATTGTCAGTATCGTCCATAGTGTGAAGCAACAAAATTTGATTCCCACAAGTAGGTCGGAAAGGAAAGGTCAGCCCCGGCAGAGCCGATATACCGGGGTCAGGTAAAGAATATGACCCTGTCAAGGCGTCCAAAAGAGCTCGTTTAATCTGGTTTACGCTCACACCACCACTGAAAATTATGGACCCCGTATCTATGGTCAAATCGCATTGCTGAGTGTTGAACTATTGAGAAGTAAAGGAACACTACAACAATTCGACCTGACCTTAGCTGATCCCCATCTTGACATCGCACAAGATTATCTGTGGTGATCATTACCGACCGGCACCCACTAAAGTGATTTAACTTTTTCAAAAATTATTTTCTTTTGCATTGAAAATCAATGTTAAATATTTGTTTTTTCTAAGAAGTCCAACAGTTATTATAATTTTCTTTTATCGGCAGAATAACACGGGTAATGTAAAATATTGCTGCGATAAAAAGGTGGAATTCATTCAGTAAAGTAAGGCAAAAAATAATGCACTGAACAAAAAAATGGATGTATCTTTTCTTGTGGTTGGAATAGAACTTTTTTTTATCAGTGTTCATGACGTCCATAAAGTCTACTATGAGGAATTTCAGGGTTATCCATTCTTTACGGGGCACCCTGTCTATATATAAAAAAAAAAAATGTAAACAAAAGAAAAAGTCTCAATAAAAATGAATTGAATTGAATGAAAAGTGGAACTTTGCATTAGGCGCGTTCAGTAAAACGAGATATCGGGGATTATGCTCCATCAAAAGCTAAGCAAGCGAATCCAAACGTTTTGCTTACTCAATATTTTGAGAGCCAGATTGCTGAGGCCCTCGGAAATATTCCTTTCCTGAACTCGCTTGTTAGGGGATGGTGTCATTTACTTTATTTGACACTTGCCAGACATCTACAATGGGGTCTAACGTCAACCAGGCTCCTTAAATCTGTTAAACTAATCGTGCCATTTATGTTATAGTTTTAAAGCTGGTTTGTATATGTATACGTTCTATAGTTAAAAATAATTCCAGATCAGCCATACATATACTGTGGAGCGTATTCATCAGCAATAAAATCATGTTTTAGTAACAAAGAATGATTATTTTGACCGTTTTAAGGTGATGCAAAGCCCCACTGTAGTTGTCTGGTTGATTGTAAAATATTGTTACTGTCGTGAAATGTGCAAAAAATTTAATTTAATAACTGTGACTTACGTAAACTCTCCACAATCAGCTTCCTAACTAAAAATTGACATACCTAGATCCATAAGCACTACTAACTAACTAACTTACAGCTTAGAAACATTCCCACCGCTAGCTTTTCTTGATCTAAATACCTATTAGCGAAAGAACAACAAATAAAAAAGGGTTCTTGTCGGTCTTATGCAGATTTGATGATCCAACAGATATTCCAACACAACCAAAAAATCAAGTCTGTTGCTAAAAAAATGTTTCACAAAACTGTTAGATCGTTGATTTAATAAGGGTGTTGCGTGTTGGCTATGATGTTGATCAGAGAACTAATTCTTATTTAAAAAATCTAAATCTAATTGGATTATTTTCTTAAGTTATGACGACAAGGAAATGGCAAAAAGAAAAAGGGTAAAGCTATATATATCAATTCCTGATGGCACAAACAGAACCACAATCAGAAAATTCGATTCTTGGTCTATCTATAACAGCCATATACAATACCTATAACTATTAAGGTTCGTTTTTTTTTTTTTTTTTTTTTGAATTGGTTAAAAAAAATATTTAATTGCTTGTGTATACTAGAGAAGTGGTCTCTATGGTAAAAAATATCGTTTCCAAACACTATTATTAACTTTCACCTCCCATAGAACAGCTTTTCTCTAGGAACTTTATTGATTTTATAATTCTTGATTTACCTATGTACGTTATGTAGGTAAATAATGTTATAAATATTTTAAACTTCGAATCGTTAAATTTTAAAGTCACTTTATTTTGAAAATTTAATGAACGAATTTTTGACTTTAATTAAACTTAATAAAGGTTTTTAGTATTAAAATTATCTTTAGAAATGGCCAATTCTTTTTGTTTTTCAAGCATCTTCTCCACTAAAAGCTCCTTTTCGTGGCCCCGACCAAAAATGGTTCAACAAATTAAGAAACCTTATTTATTTTGAAGTCAATAACAGCGCAAGCAACGTTTCTAACTGGGCCACTTCTAAATTTTAAATATTTGCAGATATGTAATCAAAAAATAATTGTTTTTATGGTCCAAATGTCATTTCCGTCGCGTATCTCCTCCTTGTTTCAGCGCGGAAAAATGGATTTTTTGTTTGTTTTTAAATGCATAAATTTTAATTTGACTAAGTTCCAGGATTAAGAATTTGTAGTTAAATACAACTTCTCTAAAAATTAAATTTATTTATTTGAAACAATTAACTTACAAACTTTCCAACATGTGTCTCCATGTATTTGCATCATTTCCGTAAAAAAATATTAAATGCTTATAAATTCAAATAAACGGCCGTCTGTTTATAGGATTTAGACTAAACGAAGAAACTCATTCATGCTTTCATCATCATCATCATCATCAGTGGCGTGTGTTATTTTAAAGTAAGTGATTGTATTCGTCACGTGTTTCATCAATTTTGTCATTTCCGTAGGTGCATATAATTTAAGTAAGTGATAGGAAAAAAAAAAAAATATTTTGTAACAGTCTCGTGAGGTTATGTTGCAGTTAGTTATATAAAATTAAAAATAAAATATACTTTCTATTTTCCTTGTCTAAAAAGCTAAAAAACATCGATTTTCGTCATTTCCGTCGCCTTTAGATGTGTTTTTCTTAAAAAAAGTCATGAATTTATTGCAAATCATTAAAATTTTTGTGCATGCATTTAAAAGCACTAAAATGCAATTCCAGACCGTAAATCTGAGATAGGTGGGGAAGCGAAAACGTAACAAATTATTTATCTTTACCAGTTAAATGTCATTTCCGTACCACACAATCATTTCCGTAAATCGATTTAATTTAGATTTTTATAATTTAAAATAAATTCCTGTAATACCGTAAATCTTTTAAATGCATCCTGAACTACACGGTCCTTGTTACAGGGAACATTTTAAAAGGAAAATTTTTTTACTGGTACATTATCATTTCCGTATCGAAGGCGTCATTTCCGTGTCAAGCCCAAATTCTTAAAACGCTAAGAATCAATTCCATAATTTATAAAAACACTTGAATGTACATCATTTTTTCTTAAATTTAGGTAGGGGACATTTTGGGTGCTAAAAAGGAGCTTTTAACAGAGAATCACCCATGTACATTAATTTTTTGGTACTAGTACATTATGTCAAACTTGGCTTACAAATAGGGTTCAAAAGTGATATTTGGGCATGTTTATATCACAGAGGACAAATATTTCTAATACACTTATTTGTCACTTTTGGACCTATTTACAATGGTGGCGGCCTAATTAAGAACCATATTTTTATAAAATTTTAAAATGCATAACTTTTGTTTGGGAAATCTATTGTGGTTGAGAAGTGCGTCAAATTTCTTATGTTCCTCAACTTAGCAGAGCAAAGTCAGCAGAACAAAAAAAAAAATTGATGGTCTTACAAGGTGCTTATAAAGCGCTAATTAAGTACCCACAAATTAAATTAAGTGCTCCAGTACTTTTGGAAATAATGAATGTTCTGCTAATTAGATTTCAAGTTAGCAGACCAATTCTTTAATCTTTCAGGTAGAAAAATTTGGTGCATACTATGTAACGAGCTACTAAAGTGCTCTACGAATCCAAAAAAAAAAATCGAAAAAAAATTGTTTTTTCTACAAAAAAAAAAAAATATTTTAATAATTTTGAAAAAAAAATATTATATTTTTTATTTCAACTTTTTTTCATCCAAATTTTGTTAGTTAATTAGGTGCCCGACATTTCCCAAGGATTTTCCGCGATCTGATGTGAAAAAAAATTATTTTATTTCCTATACATAACCTGCTCTGCCTACTTAAAATCGAGTTTCCCCGGAAAATTCAACTTTTTTTCATCCAAATATTTTTCATTAATTTTGTACTCGTATAGTAAAATTAGGTGCCCGACCTTTCCCAAGGATTTTCCACGATCTGATGTGAAAAAAAAAAAATATTTCATTTCCCATACATAACCTCTGCTAACTTAAAATTGAATTTTCTCGGGAAATTCAACTTTTTTTCATCGAATTTTTTTTGATTAATTTGGTACTCGTATAGTTAAATTAGGTGCCCGACCTTTCCCAAAGGGATCTGATATGCAAAAAAAAAATTGTTTCATTTCCCATACATAACCTGCTCTGCTAACTTAAAATCGAGTTTTCCCGAAAATTATCCAAATTTTTTTGATTAATTTTGTACTCGTATACTTAAATTAGGTGCCCGACCTTTCCCAAGGATTTTCCATGATCTGATTTGAAAAAAAAAAATTATTTCATTTCCCATACATAACCTCTGCTAACTTAAAATTGAATTTTCCCGGGAAATTCAACTTTTTTTCATCCAATTTTGTTTGATTAATTTGGTACTCGTATAGTTTAATTAGGTGCCCGACCTTTCCCAAAGGGATCTGATATGAAAAAAAAAATTATTTCATTTCCCATACATAACCTGCTCTGCTAACTTTAAATCGAGTTTTCCCGGAAAATTATCCAAATTTGTTTGATTAATTTTGTACTGGTATAGTAAAATTAGGTGCCCGACCGTTCCCAAGAATTTTCCACGATCTGATGTAAAAAAAATGATTTCATTTCCCATACATAACCTGCTCTGCTAACTTAAAATTAAATTTTCCCGGGAAATTCAACTTTTTTCGTCCAAATTTGTTTGATTAATTTTGTACTCGTATAGTAAAATTAGGTGCCCGACCTTTCCCAAGGATTTTCCGCGATCTGATGTGAAAAAAAAATTATTTCATATCCCATACATTTTGCAATATACTAAATTCAAACCAATTTTTGTCGGAAAAATCTAAATTACCTACCTATAGTATAGTACTTTTCAGTTTGAGAATCGAAAAAAAAAAAAAAAATTTCCTTTAGGACTTTCAGTTTTCCATGACAACAGGTTTGTTTATTTTAGGTGTCCTTATAGGTACTTTGTATGCGTTAGTAATTAAACTTT
Source organism: Melangyna quadrimaculata (assembly GCA_949320155.1). Lineage (NCBI taxonomy): Eukaryota > Metazoa > Arthropoda > Insecta > Diptera > Syrphidae > Melangyna > Melangyna quadrimaculata. The sequence continues at coordinate 103,549,716 of OX439484.1, forward strand.
GTTATTCAGTTTGAAACAATCAACATTTTGCTTCTTCCATTCCTATAATAACATTAATTTCCCCTTTAATTTGCAGGTTATGTATGGGAAACGCAATAATTTTTTTTTTCACATCAGATCGTGGAAAATCCTTGGGAAAGGTCGGGCACCTAATTTAACTATACGAGTACAAAATTAATCAAACAAATTTGGATGAAAAAAAGTTGAATTTTCCGGGGAAACTCGATTTTAAGTTAGCAGAGCAGGTTATGTATGGGAAATGAAATAATTTTGTTTTCATATCAGATCGCGGAAAATCTTTGGGAAAGGTTGGGCACCTAATTTAACTATACGTGTACAAAATTAATCAAACAAATTTGGATGAAAAAAAGTTGAAATAAAAAATATAATATTTTTTTTCAAAATTATTAAAATATTTTTTTTTTTTTGTAGAAAAAAACAATTTTTTTCCAAATTTTTTTTTGGATTACTAGAGCACTTAAGTAGCTCACCAAATTTTTCTACCTGAAAGATTAAAGAATGGGTCTGCTAACTTGAAATCAAGTTAGCAGAACTTTCATTATTTCCAAAAGTACTGGAGCACTTAATTTAATTTGTGGGTACTTAATTAGCGCTTTATAAGCACCTTGTAAGACCATCAATTTTTTTTTGTTCTGCTGACTTTGCTCTGCTAAGTTGAGGGACATACATTTTTTTGTTCTGACGATTTCTTATTTTGTAGGTCAGAAAATATATTTGATTTAAGAAGCCCTTAGAACAAGAATTTGTATCAAAAATACACTCTTAAGACGGTACAGAGAACAGGATAAAACTTAATTTAATTTGGGGGCATTGACTTGGTTAGAAAACAATACTCGAATTGACCAGAAAGTTTATAAAGACATTGAGTAACATGTTATGGAGTCTTATTCATTTGAAATCAAGCCCATAAAATTTGTTTTTAAGGACGATAATGATCCAAAAAGTCCTCAACGGATTGCTAAGAAGGTGTTTGCGTATTCAAGAAGTCTTTTTTTTAGATTAGACCGTCCAAAGCTCGGGCCTTAATTCTATCGAGAACTTTTGGGGAGACATCAAGGGATGGTTAAATCTAAATTTTGAGGAAATCTGATAGAGTACACCACTATCAAGATTCCGCGAAAATATGCAAGCAATTTTATCTGAAATTATAAAGAACTAAGGTTTTCCTACAATATATTCACATTAATATATTGAAATTTCAAAGATGTTTAATGGTGAGACCTACAAAATTACAAAACGCGAAATCCCCAAATCCTAACATTTTCATGTTTTGAAAAATTTCCAAAATTAAAATATCTAAGCCTTAAATGATTAAATATTCTAAATCCTCAAAACCAAAATCCCCAACAAAAATTCAAAACAATAAAATTTAAAAAAGTACAAAAAACTTTGATAACAGACCGTCTGACAACATAGGCGCCTGCCAGACGACTGAGCATACTCTAAGCGCAGCGACGGAGTCGCGTAGCTGGACAGAGGACCCGAAAAGGGAGTTAAAATCGTTGAACCCGCGAAGCGGGGCCAACCAAAGTAGTGTTTAGTACAAAAAACTTTGATAATAACCGACTGACAACATAGGCGCGCAAAATAATTCTTAATTTTCGCGCGCCAATATAATTTCTTAGATATACTCAAAATATGGGGATTCTAGTGTTTGTAGATTTTGGTTTTAAGGATTTAGTTTTTGCAGATTTATAATTTCGAGATTTCGGTTTGGGGATTTTAATTTGGGGATTTGGGTTTGGAGATTATGATTTTGGAACTAATCTACCTTACCCTGTTTAATGTTATGACAACCTTTTTTTTTCTCTTCTTAATTATTTTGCCAGACGAAATAAGAGTTAAATTAATGTTTATTTTTTGTAGTAGCCCGTAGCGTAATGGTTAGTGCGTTCAACTGTCACGCTGGAGGTCTAGGTTCGCTTCCCAGCCTCGTCCACCTAAGAACTAAAGTTTTTTTCAGGGCTACTGCCTCTTGCGAGGAATTGACAAATCCTCCAAGAGTATCACTTGTCACGAATAAGTGCTTCTCGTCTAGCCGTTCGGATTCGGCATAAAATTGTAGGTCCCTTCCATTCCTGTCGATAGGCGCACACAGGAATGGTTGCGAGTTGTTAGTCACTAGGCCCTGGTTCTTCATGAGCCGTTGTGCCACCCGATTTTTTTTTTTAATGTTTATTTTATTCTCCTGCCTATATTTTTAAAAATTACTCAAAGTGGACCGTAGTTCATGGGCTATTAATAAAACCAAACAGATTTCCCAAACAAAAGTTATGCATTTTAAAATTTTATAAAAATATCGTTAATTAGGACGCCACCACTGTGTATGGTAAGTTTACCATATGATAATGTCATACTGCCTTTACTAAATAAGTACTCAAGAACTGATAACTTTGCAAAGTTTGTGTTCTACTTTCTGAATTCAATGATTGTTAATTAAGACTATAATTATCACATTATTTTATTCAAACCGCTAATCAATTTCACTTTTGCAATTTGAATAATTTATATCACACACCACGTAGGTAAAAACATAAGAAAGAAGATTTAATGGAATCTAATTGCACTTAATGATTAAGTGTTATTAATTTTTATAATACTATGTACATTAGGGTGGTCCTTATAAAGGGCATTGTCTTATTTTGAATGACGCACCCCCTGGTTGAAAATAGAGATTTTCGAAATTAAATACCTATATGATTATCTAGGTAGGATTTGCAAGAGCGTGAAATTTTTAACTTTTTTTTTTAAACCAAACCTGATCAATTATAAAAAAAGGTAAAATTTGTATTTTTCGTTTCATCGATTCAATTTGATTAGTTAAAATTTTGCATATGTATCAATAACAATAGTGCTTAGTCTTATAGGATGCCGAAAACGGCCAACAAGTTCTTACTAGCGAGAACCTCATGAGAGTATGAAACATTTTCCTCGTCTAAAATTTACTTACTGAAAACTTGCAAGGGCTTGACGTATATTTGACAAGTTTTCCTCGTCTAGATTTTCCCTAAAGAAAACTGGCTAGTGCCATGTTAAAACTAGACAGAAACTGGGCATTTTTCCAGCCGGGTACAAATAAAAAAAATACTGTAAAATTTTAGCTCATTATAACTATTAATTTTAACCCGGCCCACAATACGTCTGTAGTTTTATATGGGAAATCCAATTTATTTTTGTAAATTCAAATTTCAAAATTCTTAACTTTGGTTATGATTGATAAAAAAAATTGAATTTTGGAACACATGCAGTCACTTATGTCATATATAAAAATGTATCAGAAATAAATTTACAACAGTTATTTCCCTACTTATAGACATTTAACTAAAATATTTTTATACAGGTATATTTAATTTTAATAAATAGTTTATAATATTTTCTAATAATTTTTTTTTAAACATGAAAAAAGTGACTAAATGTGTGACAAAATTCAATTTTTATTTATCAATCATTGCCAAAGTAATGAATTTTTAATGTTGTATGTACAAAAATACAAGGGATTTTCCTTATAAAACTTCAAACATCTTAGGGGGCGGGTTAACCTTAATTATAATGAGCTAAAATTTTACTGGATTTTTTTATTTATTTAAAACAAGTTAGGGGGGTGCGTCATTCAAAATACGACAGTGACCTTTATAAGGACCACCCTAATGACTTATTTTTTAAACGAATACATAATTATGTACATATGGATATGTAAATATATGTACGTGTTACGTATTTTTGTATCCCGTTGATTGATGGAAGAAAACGCAAACAATTTTTCAAATTCAAGGCGAAAAGTGTAACGTGGTACTTAAAACACCAAGCATTAGATTTTTGAAACCTGTAATTTGCTTTAAAAAAAACAAAACTGAAGGTGTTAAAAACAATTTTTTTATTTTCTTTGTATTTTCCTGTGCAAGGGCCCTTCTATAATATCTATAAAAGTAGGTATGTAGGAAGTTTATGATCTTGCTTAAGTACCAAGATCAAATATCTTATAAAACTGTTAGCTTCGCAATAATTGTATTAAAGTTATTATTACCTGACACGGTTTTTCCTGAACATGAAATTTTTTTTTGTCTTTTTCCATTGGATGAAAAGAATAGCAAAATGAAAAAAAAAATTATGTGAGAGGGGCTATTTCCCCTCGATTAAAAAAACTTAAAACAATAACAATATTATGATATAGGTAGGTATCTTTTTGCTTTAGTAAAATAAATAAATCAAATTGGGTGGCACAACGGCTCGTGGAGAACCAGGGCCTAGTGACTAACAACCCGCAACCATTCCTGTGTGCGCCCGTCGACAGGAATGGAAGGGACTTACAATTTTATGCCGAATCTGAAAGGCTAGACGAGAAGCACTTTTCGTGACAAGTGATACTCTTGGAGGATTTGTCAATTCCTCGCAAGAGGCAGTAGCCCTAAAAACGAACGCACTAACCATTACGCTACGGGCTACTACTTTTGCTTTAGTGGAAAAATAAATTAAATAATTCGAAAAAGTTTAATGCTTAACAATAATTCTAATCATTTTTTTATATCATTTACAGACAAGTTAACCGAAAAGATAAATACAATCCTAAATTCTATCTTTTGGCATTTAAAATGCATGGCCCTTCATAAACAAAACTCACTTTCGTGACTTTGAACCATATCAACACACCGGTTATTTTACAAAATAACACAAGTTAGTTTGTACCTACTACCAGAACTTACAACAGCAACACGATTTATTATTAATTAACTATTTATTTTCGAATTTATTAATTAAACAGCAACAATAAATCCTCAATCTCTCACAAGTCTAGAGTTTATAAAATCAAATTAATAGGTTTCATCTATGCGATCATATTGTGTTTGTTTTTGTCTGGTAGGTTGATCGCTGGCCGCGTCGCCAACGCTGTCTTTTACAATAAAAATGCGGTTAATGAACAATATAATTCTTTATAAATAAACAAATAAGCCAACATTTTATGGCAGTACTATACTCGCACTATGCCACATTCTGTTCTGTGAACTAAGTTGTCATTTTTATCACGTTCGATTCTTAAAAGCAAAACGAATATTTCTATCGTTTTAAAAGCTCACAACTGTAGATAGCGTGAAATAGCCTTAAAGTATAAAGACCACTTCGTTCCAAATAAAATCATACCATTGCATATGTACATACATTGGTATTCAAAATATTGCTGCTCAAAAAGTGGTTTCCCGTAAAAGAGCTATACCAACAACAAAAAGAAACAATATTCATAATACTATAGCAATAGCAATTCATGTGTCTAGTAGTAGCTGGTATAAAAATTGTGGTACTCCAAGGAAGGGAGGGTACATTCCGATATATTTAATAACTTACTGCAGTGTAGTGCGCATCCTCGTTGTTTCGATTCTCTAAATGTCTAAATTATGCCATTTATAATTCTCAGAGACCAAAACTTCAATTCGTTTCATGGTACTGCATCAACCGAAACCATGATGATGATGACGACAAAATGTATCCGACTGTCATCGAGCGGTATCGATAAAAATAAAAAAAAAATACGCAAAATGTTATTTATCTCGAGTGTTAAATTAATAAATAATCCACTTGATAAAAATGTCCCATAAAATGTTCGTTAACTCAAGGATTTGCAAAGAAAATTCAAGAAGTTCAGGTCGTGAACCCTCCTTGTTCGCGCAGTGTACAGTCAAAAGTGTTTTTTCGTCCACAGCTGGAAAATCAGCTATTAAATAAGCAATTATTTTTCTGCAAGTGATTTATGTTTGCAAATACAAGTTAATTTTATTTGAAAATATTTAAACAAAATTCATTTAATTTTAGTTATAAGATAAGTTCGCGTTGTCTTCTTGGTTGTCACCAAACAAAATGAATAAAAGGCGATTAATAAATGAATCTTACCCAAATCGATGAAATTCGAAATATCGAAATCAAAGTATGTGGATCCGATAATGTATTAAAGATAAAATAGCTATATATTTTCTTTCTTCAAAAAAATTCACATTTTTAAAAAGTGGACGAAAATCCTGCAAAAAATTCGTGTTCATTTGAATTTTCTGGCTGCTGCGCACAACTTAAAATCGTTAGTGTTGGCACAGAGCTGATAAACGTTGTTTTTTTTTTTTTTTTTTTGACTCATTTTCTTTGTCGGTCTCTTGTTATAAAGTGAAATACTTGCCAAGGATCGCAGTAAAACTGTCAGCAAATTGAGTTTTCCTAAGGAAATTAAGAGAACCATTTCCTTTTTTTTTGCTTTAAACACAAATTTAGTATAATATCGCACTGAAAAGCGGCAGTGAGAGAAAACTTTCGCAATTCGGTTAGTAAGTTCTCAGCCCCACCCCAGTTCCAATAGGGTTGCCAAGTTTTTTTTTTTTTTTGGTTTGTGTGTAAATTGTTATGGAGAGGAAAATCGTTTCCATAACACATCTTTAAGTCAGTAGAAAACATATTTAAATAGCTGTTGACCCATTTTAAACATAATTTTGTATGCTTCTATTTTCATTTGATTACCACCTTAAATTATAATATGCCCCTGGGTGCGTTCTGTTCATGGTGCAGTTCATTGCAGTATCTGTAGAAACATTCACCTTTAACATTATTGTCTATAACGCACATTTTCTTTTTTCTTTGTAATTAGAGCTTATTACTCCAAACCGATCCACGTGAATGTTTATTTTACTTTTGTCGCATCGTTTTTTTTTTTTACTTTAAATCTTAAGGATACACTTACACAAAGAGATATACAGAATCGTATTTGTGTAGGTATGTTATATATGAATATAGGAATCAATTGGTTTATACAATAAGAATACTTGAGAATATTGTATCGATTGACCTAAAGAGTTTAATGTGGAGAATACTTTAATTTTGTTGTGTTTTTATTTGCCATTACTTTTTGGTATTATAAATAATTGCGTAGGTTTGTTTTGTTGTCGGATTGGGTTTGACTTTCTTTTTTTCATTTTGAAGAATCTAATTTTCATGTGTAACATAGACTGGTGGACTCATCGACGTACTGACAAAGAAAAAAATTGACACAGTATCTCATTTGTTACGTTATTAGCTGCCTCAAGTTTGAAAATTGTATCTTCAGGGTATTTTCGCAATTTATTTTGAATTCAGGAATTGATAACAAATATCAAAATCGCTGCTATTTACGAAAGAGAAATAGTGGCGCAAGAAAAAGTTAACAATTTCTTAAGTATTTAGCAATTTACTAGCTATTCCAAAATTTTAAACCTTTTTTTTCATTTTGATAACTAGTAAATTATTTAATAAGCAGATAGCAGAACATTTGTAGGGTTTAAATTTGATGAACACAATTATTGTTTTTATGCGTTGTAAATAAATTATATGCTGATGGAAACCCAACATGTGCTTTAAATGAGTATTCGATGTTTATATATTTATCATTTTAACTTAATTATTTACAACAAAAAATAAGTTGTTAACCAGTAGCACCCGAACCTGGAAACCTCGGGTCCATCCTGGCGGATCGATCAGAAAATTGTAATCGACCATAGAATCGACAAATTAAAAAAAAAAAAAAAAAAAAAAAAAAAAACCGCAATCCAAACCAAATTCTTTGCTGATTTGAAAAAAAATCTAATTTAAAGCCAAACTGGATTCCCACGGTTTGAAATTCGGTCGTGGACTTCCATCGTCCAGCTCTTCAAAAGGATTTGCTCCTGACATAAGACTTCGCATTTTTGTGCACAGTCTTCAAACTGATGAGTCTTCAAACATATCGAAATCTTCGTCTTCCGAAAATATTTAAAAAACAAGAAAAGCTCACGAATCATTGAAAAAAAAAAATCAACTATTTGAAATAAAATTTGCAAGAAATTTGTTTCGAGGAAAATGACAGATGCCATATTTATTTAGCAAATAACTTAAAGTTAAAAAATCCATTTTGAGATTTTAACTTAAGTAAATTGTTAAGAGATAGTAAGTTGCTAAAATCGTTTAAAATTAACAAAATCTTCTTTTTAATTTTCAATTTTCTCAAAAACCGGAAGACATACAAATATTTGGTTTTTAGCATTCAACCAAGAATTAAAAAGAACATAACATACTAAAAATAAGATTTATACAAAAATTATTGTTTTAATTTTTTTTAATTAATTTTTGAGTTTTAAAATAATGTTTTCAAAAATTATTGATTGATTACATATTTGATACAGTTAACAAAATGATCGTGCGGGAAGACCAAAAAATTACAAAACTTTTTTTTTCTAGAAAAAAATCTCTTTCTTTTTTTTTTTGTGTTAATGTTTTCAACAAAAATCAAATATTTTATACCACAAAACCATACAAAACATTTTTCATTTTATGTTTGGGGTCATATTTCATGTGGGCCAAATTTCATGTAGCCAAAACAAATGTTGGCTACTGACCAGCAATGGGTAGGCCAACACCCGCTCTGAAAAACAATCTAGTTTTCGATAAGGCACTTGAGAGTTTTACATAAATTCTTGCAAAGCACTAGCAAGAAATAGCAGAGGATAGAAGAAGGGCCTTGTCGATTATGAACCCTTTTGCCTCGTCAAGCAAAAAAAAAGAAGAAAACTTGGCTTATGTGGGACTTAATCCCGCGATCTTCTGAATGACAGTCCAATGCGCTACCCACAGGGCTAACTCGCTATGCAAAAATTCAATGTCGAAAGTGAATAAGTTTCATTCCATATTGCATAACAAATAGATACAGAATAGAACCGGATTTTATGTACTTGCTTTTTAGGTAGTAGAACAGGTTTTTCCTCATTGAACAATCCTATACAGATGTCTTACACCCATAGTAAAGTGTGATACGAAAAATAAGACAAAAGAAAGAGAGAAGAGAGTGTCCTATGATGCTGAAATTGCACGGTGCTTATAAAATTTGTGTTTCTGATGTACAAGAGACATTCCTGATGGGGTCCCGACTCCCGAAACGTGTCAAACAACTTTTTACTAGAGATTGCCTCACGAGTGTTTAAAAAAGTTTTCCTCGTCTAAATTTTTGGTACTGAAATCCAGCAAGGGCTTGTTAAGTATTTGAAAAAGTTTTCCTTGTCTATATTAACCCTACTGAAAACTAAGTAGGTTCTTGTCAAAACTAGACAGAAACTTAGTATTTTTCCAGCCGGGCACTTCGGAATAAAGAACATTCGTTGCAAGAAATTACTGAAAATTTCGGAATATGTACATGTCCCGAAAAGGGACCTTAGCCTGTCTAGTAAGTGAATGCTAGTTAGAACGATACTAGCGCTGAAAAGTTTGGCGTAGGCCTCAATGTTTTAACCCTAACTAACTCCATAGTGAGATGTGGCGTAACATAAGTAGTTACTTTAAATGTCGGTTCTTAAGTTTTTAAACTATTTATTATATCATTTGTACTTGCTAGTCTTAAAACTAGCAATAAGGTAATTCTTCTTAAGCATCATCATCAAGGAAAGGATTTTGCTAACTTTGCCTACTTTTTTTGCGTGATCGTAAGAAAGTATCGATTTTATACAAACACGATTCATGTCCTCCTGATTCAAAATATTTGTATTTTATTTTGCTTTTTTGCCTTTTTAACCCGCTAGTGCTTTTTTGTTTGCCTTTTTTACCCGTTAGTCTCGTTTTTGTCAATTTAGACTAGCTTGCTTTTTTTTATCAAAGTTAAACGAAAAAATCTTCAAAAAAGTTCTACAAATACAAACTGCATGTAGTTTTTCCATTTTCAGTTGAGATTATTTTACTTAAAAACATGCTCCTAACACAATCTAAAGCACACAGAAAACAAATTTGCTTGCCCTCAACATACAATAAAAAGAAAGCAGATAGTGTAGACTGTAGATATGAAGAGTTACTATGATCTTTTCTCAATAAAATTTCTTGTCCTTTTTTTTTTGTTTTTTTTTTTTTTTTTGTTACTCATAAAAACTAGATCTTTGCATTTCTCTATGAATGATCGTGCGTTTCCTTGCACTGCAAATATCAATGAAAGTTTGGAAAAACCGAAAGGGCCAATAATTGCAATTGAAAAAGTTCACTAACTGGTTTCAATGTAAGTCGTGGACTTAAACCTGTTGAGCAAATGCTGTAATAAATGGCAACGTCAACTCCACACTTTCCGAAAACGTTGAAGTGAATGATGTAGAGACTAGAGAATTTAAAATGGGCTCCAATCGTTTCTGCTCAAGTAGAAAGGTGGTTTAGCTCATTTAAGACGCGTCTAAGAGACAATCGTAGAAGGCTGTTACCTGAGAACTTCAAAAAGTTGTTGGTAGTTCAATGCTATTATAATAATTAGACCTTAAGTTATGTTTATATTCTCTTTATTTAATAAATGCCTTTTTTGTGCCTTTTTAAGAATTTTTGTTTGCCTTTTTTGATTTTTTTTGGTCAGCAAAATCCTATGTGTACGTACATAATATTAACATTACCTACATGCATACAGAATTCCATGATGGATTAAGCATGACTTAACTTCTTTCTAGCTGGGCACATCAGTCTCCGTCAAGGGAGTATTCTCTTTAATAAACAAATCCTGTCGAAAATCATTTATGGCTCTAAATAAGAAACAATATTTCCGGATTTATTAAAATAAGCAAAAACCAAAACTTTGAATGCATTATTGTTTGCCTTATATATGTAATACTCATACTTCTAAAGCAACATCAACAGTTGTTACCTCTCATTATAAGCATTGTTCAACTCTCAAAGCTCTATCACAATTTAATTACAAAACAATAAAGCAAAAATCGGTTACTTCACATTTGTATATATACATTCTATCTATTAATTATTTAAATTTTCATTCAAAATGAGAATAAGCCTAACAGTTTAAGAAATTATATCTCATTTATCAAAAGTAGGTAACATTTTTAATGTATGTAATGTAAACAAATCTAAAAACTAAATAAGTTTTTTTCAGGGCTACTGCCTCTTGCGAGGAATTGACAAATCCTCCAAGAGTATCACTTGTCACGAATAAGTGCTTCTCGTCTAGCCGTTCGGATTCGGCATAAAATTGTAGTTCCCTTCCATTCCTGTCGAAAGGCGCACACAGGAATGGTTGCGAGTTGTTAGTCACTAGGCCCTGGTTCTTCATGAGCCGTTGTGCCACGCGATTTATTTTTTTTATAATGTAAAAAAAGCAAATTAAAAATAAGATATAATTTCATATATATCTCATTTGTTTGCATTTTTATATGGTTCTACTTTCTTTTGTGGTGCGGGGTATGTGTTTAAGCGTTAAACTAATAATTAGAGAGGTAAGGTTGCATTTTGAGTTGTTATTTTCCATTGATTGATTTCGAGATACGACGACAAGAGTCGATCAACCACCGTAGGTATACCGCAAATATAACTTCTTCTATTGTTGGCTCTTCCTGGTCATCCAATCTCGGATCTTCAACACACATCTCGTATAGGTAGATCTCACGAGCAGGCGTGGCAGTGGTTGTGGTTGATGATGGATTTGAAGAAGGAGTCGAAGTTGCACTTTTAACCGCTGCAGCTGCTGTGGATGAAGTAACTACAATGGGCTTGCGGGAAACTCTGTAGAACGAATCACCGATTTTCGGGAGGTTTGCTTTGTACGGGCTATATTTATTTTACTTTTTTACAAAAAGAAATCAAAAACTTAACTTCATTTAAAACTTACTTTGCACTTGCTAATTTTTTTTATAATTAACCCTAAATAAAGCTTCTTAAAATTATATATACAAAAACAAATGAAACAATTTTACATCTTGCTATATTTTTGTTACTGTCGTTTACAAATTTCTCGACGACAGAAACTGGCGTTTATACAGTCGTTTTTGTTATGAAAACGACTAACGGAATACCAACAAAAATTAATTAACGCGTTCTACAAGAGAGAAACGGCAAATTGGCTTTGAACGCCTTACGTAATACCAAAAACGCAATGTCGTTTTTCGACATGGCTTTCAACGCCTTACGGAATAAGGTAGACCAAAATTCCCATTCTCCTTTGTGCTGATTGTTTGATTTTTTACTATTGGTTTTGACAACATGTGCAGAACTAAACAAAAATGAAAACGCTAGTGATATTACCTGTTTATGTATCTTGAATTCGGGTGGCCCGCTTAGCGGGTTCAAATGATTTTAACTTCCTCAAAGGACCTACTGACCCGCTCAAACAAACACACATTAACAAATCACTTCCAGCAAGCTTTATTTGCATTTATTATGAAAAATGGTTAGAATTTGTCAAATCTATTGTATATTTTTTATTTTCAGGAAGCACTTTCAGAAAACTCTTTCGTTTTTATAGTATGACAGCCCGAAAAGTGCTTTCAGAAAATTTGCTTTCTTGAAAGTAAAAAGTAGCTTTCAGAAAGCACTTTTCATTCATAGTGTGACTACTCTCTTTCAGAAAAATTTTTAAATCGGAATTTTCGAAACGCTTTCTGAAAGTTTTATTGAAATTTTGCACAAACAACGCATTTTAAGCAATGGTAGATTTAATGTCGTACACAAAACCCTCCAAAAATGCTGATGCAAATATTTCGAAATATGTTGTTCTAAGTAAAAAAAAAAACTATTTTGAAACATACAAAATTTATGTAAATGACTAAGCTTTTTTTTGTTGTTGATATTTTTAGATTGTTGATATTTTTAGGTTGTGTTCGTAGTTTTGAAGTAGTTTGATTGTATAAAAAGCGTTAAAGATGAACATAGTATATCTATATGTACCTACATACATACATATACGTATCTATGTTTTAATAAACTCATTTGCTTTCTATAGTGTGTACTGTCACATAAATGATAAATACTTATATTGAACTTAAATGCTTATGTTTCGCGTCAGCAAATTGGCCTAAGTTAGTTAAATATTTTTCATTAGTACGTTTGTAAATATATAAATAATAAAACCAGACCGGTTTGTAATTGAAGCTACTCACACATTCACAGCTCCATGTTAGTTTGCAATAGTAAATAAATCTTTATTTCTATTTATCAGTTGGAAGTATGGAGCATACGTACATAATGTTGTCTTTCAAAATTTGCTTATTAATTAAGTTTGACTTATTATAGAAATGCAATCTAACGCATTGAAGTTTTCTTGGGGAGTTGTGTGCTATCGCAAAAAAGAATGAGTTTATAAAATGCAATCTGGAAATAATGTTGCATTAAAAGGAGAAGGCAGCAGACATTGTGCCAGTTATGAAAGCCTTTTTTAACGCACTTTTACTATGCAATGGTGTGCATGTTTTTCAACATAAAGAAAAAACGTTTATATCTCTAGTTACTATTCTGAAGAATGAGGTGGGTTCTTGTTATAAACACCACAGCTAGAGTAAGCAATCCCAGACAGTATTTGCAAATGGGAAACATCTTAAAAATGTCAATGCCAATGTTTGGGTAAGGCACTTATAAGTTTTCAGTAGGGAAAATCTATAAAAGGAAAACTTGTCAAATACTCGTGAGGCCGTTTAAGACAATGTAAAGGGCGCATATTTAATATTTTTAAACAACTTTTTAACTAGTAACATACTTAACTAATTTCTTTCATAAACTTCAGCTGAACATGTCCAAAAAAGTAACAGCTCGTGCAAAAAATTCACAAATATTCATTTTGATATTTATAACCGTATGGAGTTAATACGATACTTAAAAGACAAAATAGCCATTTGGTGATTTTAACTTTAGTAAAATAATTAGCAAAATACAATTTTTAACCTAGTATGATATTAAAATAGATTTAACATCGTACTAAATCGACTAAAATTTTGCGCCATTGTTTTTCTTAAAAAAGCATTAATGGTCCCAACAAAAATAAAACTGTCAAAGGACGCCGTAATGATGGACTTGCGTGGAATTATAACATTATCCCATCTCGCTATCCCAGCTTTAACTGTACAGGTAGATTTCACTATTTTTTGGCCCATCGGGTGTGTTATTTGTAACTGAGTACCATTACACAATCTATCTGCATCGAGTTCCTCATTAGTATTATTGGAGCACCGAATTTAATATATCAGTTTGTGGAGGGCATATCCGGCAGATTTAAAGAATCTAAGAACTCTACAGGATATGAAGTCTGTAGAGGTAGAATGTATTAAGCGAAATATATTCTACACACTCCTTCCAAGTACGAAGCTGTTAACTTTCAGTTACCAGTACCTACTATTTAAGTACCCAGTATTTTGACAAAAATATTAAAGTTCATTTTTAATTTGTTAATAAACCTTTTTTATTATTTACAACAAAAACATTTGCTCATTGAATCAGAAAATTGAAAAACGTTTTTTTGCTAACTTTTTCAACAACTGCCATTATTTTTAACATCCTATTTGTATTGATTGTTCATATCAGAACCACGAAGTTTTATGACCAGAACCTTATCATTATTTTTTAAAACATTTTATTTGGACATAATGTTTAAAAATAGGTATTTGTTAAAATATATATTTCTATTTTCAAAACAAATAATTAAATAAAGATGGTTGGTCACCCTAATTATATATTTGTGTGTATATACTAACATTACAAATGTATTGAATAACTGCTGTTAGTGTGCAGGTGTGTTCGGATAATACACATGGTCGGTTCCTCATGTCAAGTAGATACTTTGGTTTAGCTTTCTGGGCAAATTATCTTTCTCTCTTTCCGAACAAAATCATCAATATTAATTCTCTGTCATTCACATCATGAAGCTTTTTGGGAGAAAAGTAGGTTTTTGTGTTTCCTGAGAAGGTAAATTCTCATGCGGTTAAATATTATATCGTTTCTTTTTTTTTTTTGTATACATTTTCATCCTGTCATTTTGGGGTTTATTGATATATATACATAATTGGGTCAAGTATTGGGGTTGACGACTGTTGTAGTCATGGTTTTTTGGTTTAAATTGTGTTGTCACTCGATAATCTACATATTCGGTTTATTTAAGTTTTAGTAGTCGTCTAGAAAAGTTGTTTATTGTCTATTTATTGAATATTGAGAAAACATTTTTGAAATTGTAAATTAAGATTTTTTGCAATTAAAACCAGCAAATAGTGCTCGACATGCTATTGTATTCTTAAGCTAAAAAAAAACGTTGGCATCGAATTAAGTATTATGCAGTCATGGTCAAGTTTGTAAATGGGGTTATTGTTAACCTGCAGATAATGTATGTAGTACACTGAATGTAAAGCATATGCAAATGCACTCAAACTGACTACGAGCACTTGGAAAGAGGTGCAATTTGACTATATTTTTAAAACTACTTGTGAATAACACCATAAGGGAATGTTTATTGACGGATGTATAGAATATTGTGAGAAAGTCAAGCTATGGAAATTTCTCTGGGTTTCAATTTTCCAGAATATCTATGGAATTATGGATTTTCGGTGAAGACTCTAGGGAAACGTTCTTATAGTGTTCAGGTGCTATTACTTCTCCGATTTCAAAAGATTTGCTTTTTTTACACACATCTAACGTGTGACAAAAAGCATCAGGGCATTGTAAGTGTTGCCGTTGTTTTTGAATAATTTATTTTCTGTTTTAAGTCAATTTTTTAGAAAATTGCCCTCCCACCTAAACGAAGGTCAATAGACCCCACTCCCACACGATTTTTTCTTGTCTCGACTAAACCTTACCTGAATCACTCTGTATATAAAATCATTAGTTATTTTTGTCAACAAAAGTAACTATGAGTCGTGTCACAATCAATCATCAAATATATTTACATATTGGCCTTAGCACATACCTAGGTAAACGTTATCCGTTTGTGGTATTATTACATTCCCGGAACTTTTTTAATTAATCTCAATTAAAATGAAACGGGGAGCAACAGTAAACACATACACACACATAACATCAGGTTATTATTTTATAGTACATAGTAAAGAAAAGTTAGTCTAAAAGCCCACCTTTTGTGCAACGGAATACAGGAACACATACCTAAAAAAAGAGCTATTAGAAAAGTATAGGAATTTATTGGTGACTTCTCTGTACGTATAAATAGAAGTTTTTATGCAGGCTCTAGATTAATAAAAAGACGGTGTTAAATAATAAGCGACGTTTCGAGCATGAATACACTATTATTAAAAAAAAAAAACCGCTCTAACGATTTTTGAATTTTTTTTTATATTCATTCATATTTATTAAGCAAATCAGATAGCATGTTTTTTTGAGCTCTATCTGTTTAAGCTATATTATATATTGTTTAAGCTAAATTATATTAATTTATAGTAATAATTTATATTTTAAATTGTTTTTAAAACTTTTTTTTAATGATATCACAATGTTGTAGAACCACTATATATGCACATTGTATGCAAGTTGTTAGCTACGAGCTACGAGAGCAAATTTGTGCGATCCAGTCGTGCCCATTTTCGTTAGAGTCGTTTTTGAAATAAATCAATTTTTGTATATTGGTTGCATGGCAGGTACCATTATTTTTTGAGTTAAAAAAAATCAATTTTCCCCCTCATAACAACCTTAAGTCCAAAGTTTGAATAAAATCGCTTCAGCCATTTTGACTGCCGGTCAAGGTAAAGACAAACAGACGAACAGATGGACAGACAGATAGAATTGCGAGACCCACTTTTCGCGTTGTCTATCATGTTAGGGAAAATTATTTTTTTTTGCACGAATCCTAAACTTGCCCTATACTACGTACAGTGTCGGACAAAACAAAAGCACTCAATTTCACTTGGTTACATTTTGATTAGCTTAATTTCTAAACTTGAATATATTTAAATGAATTTTATTTGGTTAATGTAGGTATGCATTAGCTCTTCAATCGCAAAGAAAAAAATATATTACTTACACAGTTAAGGAAATACAACAAAAAATTTAAAAAAAATTTAAAAGCAATTGCGACAAAACTAAAGCACATAATTAAATTCTGTAGTTGTTTTCCAATATTTTGTTATGGAGCCACTATTTTTGATAACTGATCCTTGACAACTACCAGCCATTGACTCAATCAAAAGCTTTATGATTTCCTGGGGGATACTTCCAAGCAATTTCGGTTTGAACAACAAGAAAATCCTTGTTTTTGCAGAAATCACGTTGAATCTGGCGATCTTCAATCTCCTTCAAAACTTTGATTTTATTTTCCAAAAACCCATTTTCCACTAATTTAGCGGTATGTTTTGGATCGACGTCATATTGGGATGTCAATTGAGCTCTTTACTCAAAACGGGAGCCGAGAAATCTATGAATGAACACAGGCAAGTCGGAGCCCCCTAAAAAAGACATTTTCTGTTTTTTACGCATATCTTGGCTCCAGTATATCGCAAAGTAAAAAATTAAAAAAAAAAATACTAATTAGAATATTATCTATTGTTTAAATAAATAAATATTTTTTTTAACAAATAAATAAAAATTAACAGCTAGTTTTAGTCAGTTTTATTAATTTTTTTTTGTTGAACAAATACTTTTGATTTATAATTTTGATAAAGGCTTGTGAATCGGCTTAATTAATAACTAATTTATAATCCTTTTAATTTCTTAAAATTAAAAAAAAAAAAATAGCTCCCTACGACATACCAGAGCTGAGCAATGAATGAATGAAGAAGGGCAAGTCATACAAAAAAAAACCTTTTCTGTATAATAAATAAATAGTACAGTAACTATTATGTACATTCACGTATGCGTCAAATCTGGTATTTCTGATTTTTTGCTGAGTTTTCAGGATATTGGGCTAGTAACTAACCTAAGTTTTCGACCTAGAGCGGCGCGGTGACCGCTTCATGGTCAAAAAACAGAAAAACCACGATTTTTCCGCGCTTTTTTCAGTTATTGGTGATTTTAGTCATAAATAATTAAATTTAAATAAAAGCATTGTTCTAGGATTTCAAAGTATCATAATTTGCTTCATTTTGAGACCAAAACCAACTCTGTAGACTTAATGGTTTTCCTTGGAACAAATTTCTTTTTCAATATTTTGGGTTTGGAAATAAATTTCTCAAAAACTATCGATTAAAATAACTTTATTTAAACAGAAAATTCAAGAATGGGTTTCTGGGTTCAAGATAAGCTATAGAAGAATATTGTTGATGTTACCATTATTTTTCAATAGTGTTGTTTCTTCCTTAAGTCATTTGTGTACACAATTGCCCCTCCCATATTAACGGGGGTATACAGACCCCCCTTCCGGTATGGTTGACCCATTATTTTGGCCCAGTCTACACGCTCCAGTGCTTTGATGTATTTATGTCAAACATTCTTTATTTTCCATTATACTGTTTGATAACACTACTTTTTATATGTATTTTTTTATCGCTAAATTTTGAATTGTTGTATTTTGGAAACCATTGAGTCTACAGAGTTGGTTTTGGTCTCAAAATGAAGCAAATTAAGATACTTTGAAATACTTTGAAAAAAGAACAATACTTTTATTTAAAATAAATTATTTAGGACTAAAATCACCAATAACTGAAAAAAAGCGCGAAAAGATCGTGGTTTTTCTGATTTTTGACCATGAAGCGGTCACCGCGCCGCTCTAGGTCGAAAACTTAGGTTATTTACTAGGCCAATATCCTGAAAACTCAGAAAAAAATCAGAAATACCAGATTTATCGCATACGTGAATGTACATAAAAGTTACTGTACTATTTATTTATCATACAGAAAATGTTTTTTTTTTGTATGACTTGCCCTTATTCATTCATTCATTGCTCAGCTGTAGTATGTCGTAGGGAGCTATTTTTTTTTAGTTTTAAGAAATTAAAAGGACTATAAATTAGTTATTAAATAAGCTGATTCACAAGCCTTTATCACAATTATAATTCAAAAGTATTTGTTAAACAAAAAAAATTAATAAAACTGACTAAAACTAGCTGTTAATTTTTATTTATTTGTTAAAAAAAAAATATATTTATTAAGTTAAACAATAGCTGATATTCTAATTAGTAATATTTTTTCTCATGTTTTACTTTGCGATATACTGGAGCCAAGATATTCGTAAAAAACAGAAAATGTCTTTTTTGGGGGGCTCCGACTTGCCTGTGTTCATTCATAGATTTCTCGGCTTCCGTTTGGAGTTAAGAGCTCAATTTTTTTTTAAATTGTAGGGAACAGCTAGGCAAAAGAAAAAACAAAAACTAACCAAATCAAAAGCTTTTTTCAAAATAATAATGAAAAACCGCCTAAAAACCAAAAAAAAATTACTAAAACTAACGGTAACTTTTTACTTATTTGTTCAAACAAGAAAAGCTTAACACTACATGCTAGATAATTTTATTACAAACAAAACGTATTTAAATTCTTTACTGTGCAATGTACTGGAGCCGAGATATTTGCAAAAATCCAAAAAAAAGTCAAAAAGTACGTTTTTACGAATAACTTTGGTAAAAAAAGTTGTCAGGTGGTGCAAATCTAGGGTTAAGCTTTTCTTGTAAGCCCCTATCGATTCATGAAAAAAAACAGACCGTGCGGATCAACGTAAGGTCAAATGACGATTCGACTGGACTAATATTGGAAAACAACTACAGAATTTAATTATGTGTTTTAGTTTTGTGGCAATTGCTTTTAATATTTTTTAAAATTGTTTGTTGTATTTCCTTAACTTTGTAAGTAATATATTTTTTTTCTTTGCGATTGAAGAGGTTATGCATTCCTACAATAACCAAATAAAATTCATTTAAATATATAAATATATTCAAGTTTAGAAATTTAGCTAAGCAAAATGTAACCAAGTGAAATTGAGTGCTTTTATTTTGTCCGGCACTGTATATAGCAAGTAAATAGGAGAAAACTATACAAATTTTTACTTTTTTTGTGTTTAAATATTTATTTATTAAAGTTTTTGTCAAACATTAATGAGTACGCCCGCCAATTTTTGAAATAAGCTCTAAAAGATGGTTGGGAATTGAATCATACAGTTTTTTTTTTTGATAAACCAGAGAAGCCTGGCTTCAGGCATCGCAGATAGCTTCGATTAAGGCGTCCCTATCTTCAAACTGTCTACCAGCCTCATAAACTTTTTGAGATAGCCAGTCCCAAATTTTTTCGATGATGTTTGTGCGGTGAAAAAGGTGGCCATGGTAAAAGTTCAACGTTGTCCGACTACATCCAGCTTCTAGCTACCCTGGAAGTATATGGATAGGGGCGTTGTCTTGTTGGATTATCCAAGGCAGAGGTTCAAAAATATTCTTTAGCTTTGGAAATGTCCGTTCCAGCAGGCATTTGTAACTATTTCCGTTCATTGTTGTAGATATAAACTTCAATTCAATTGTTCCATAATAGGTGGACAGCTCCCCACATCTTTAAAGTCTATTGATCCTCATTCTGCTGCTGTCAACGTGTTTCCACAGCCAATTTCAACTTGCTAATATAAAATATAGTTTTCTATCCTTTCTTAAATATTTTAGACTTTTGTTGAAAAAAATCGGCGATATTAACTTTTGCAAACCAATTTTTAGAATGGTCTCAATCAAGTGACTCAACTTTTTATATCCAATTTTTTGCAGTTCATTCACATAATTAGGGAAATTCCTATTGATTTTCCAAGTTAACCCTTTAACTTAAACCTACTCACAGGTATCAAAAATTTCCAGGAAAAATATTTCTTGCCGGTATTTACTTAAGCTTTTTTACTTAAACTTTTATTTAAACTTTTGTGAAAATAGTGGTCTCAAACAAGTGACAGGGGGCGTATGTTTGTATCTCGTTTATGGTTTGACTTGATTTTTCATTCATTCTATTTTCATTCGGCAAACAATCATTATATTTTCTTTAATCTTGCATCATAACAGCTATGTATATTTCGTGCTACGCAGTCGTGCCTTGAAGGGTTTCCTCATGAGGATTGGCCGCTTTTCATCCTCTACGATCGCGGGAACGCTGCTTGCAGTCATCTATGTAGATTCAGCATTCTGGCATTAGCAATAACTCGGTCTTTCAACTTAATTCCGATATTTCCTTGTCGCCTTAAATCTGAGGGCTTGGCTGAAGCATCTTTGTCCATTCCACCAAATCCAAATACCTTTTTGCGATTAATGTCATTTACATCATTCTTCCCAGAACTTTCGGTGATCGGTCCTCACATTCTTGACGGATATTCTCATTGAGGGCTTTAAGAGTCTCGAGGCTCGTTGACATAGACTAGTAACTTAAAAAAAAACACACACACAAAAAGAAGTCTGAAGCGGTTAAATCGGGTGGTTTTGCCGGACATTGTAAACCGTAAGTCGAACCGGAATTGCAGCTCTCAGAATTTGGGTTGTGGCTCGTGCGTTAGGCATCATCCGCGCCTGTGCTCCATCTTGTTGGAACCACTTATTCAATTAAGCCTATTGAGGAAGAAGAAAGTTGGTGAGCTTGTCTGTAGCGCTCGGCAACCACGCTAGTTGTTTATCTCGCAACTTTTTTGTAAAAAAATTAGGCCCGATGACATCTCCATTATTAACAGCACACCATGCAGTCATTTTGAGTCGGCTCCATGATTGAGAATAAACTTTAAAATTTTCTTTATTACAAGTTAAATATTCTCTTCAGTTATAAATGGAAGATCATATAATTATCCCTTTAATATCTTTGGAGTAAGCACTCCAAATGTAAAAGTAGAAATGACTAGCCGCTATTTGCATAAATATTAGCATCTTCCAATAGAGTGATGACTTTTTTGTGCCACCTTGTAATATTTTAATATCTTATTGTGCCTTAAAATGAAATTAGCAAACAAGAAAAAAATTTAAGTTTTGAATTTCAGCTTAAAATTCCTAACCATATGTATGAACTCGATTATTAAAAATATTTTTTTTTTTATTTTTTCAGTCAGAAACGTTATCTTCCTGTATGGATCCCCATTGAATGAGGAAAAGTTCATAGTAAACTTCAAATCGATTCAGCATTCAAGTTTAATAAACTTAATTGTTCAATTAAGATATCGAATTAATATAAAACTTATCAACAGAAATTTTAAAGCTACACTTTCTTTCTAACGTCCATTTTTTTCATATTTAAGATTCTCAGCACGCAGAGCTTTTTAAAGAACAACAAATTGGAAAAAAAAAAATTTAATTTTGTTTTATAATTTAAGTGCGTGCACTTATTTTATCTTTTTATTGTGATAATAGAAAAAAAGTGAAGATCTTAAATAAAACATTAAACAATGGTTAATTAAGTGTTCACTAATTTAGTTTCTTTTTTATTTTATTTTGTGTAAACTGTGTAGTG
The DNA here is from genome assembly GCA_949320155.1 of Melangyna quadrimaculata. NCBI lineage: Eukaryota > Metazoa > Arthropoda > Insecta > Diptera > Syrphidae > Melangyna > Melangyna quadrimaculata. The sequence continues at coordinate 103,571,828 of OX439484.1, forward strand.
TTAAAATTAAAAAACAAATTAAATAAAGCGCTTCCTCAGAGAGACTCAAAGATCACTTTAACTAAGAAATAAGTGAAGAAGAAGTTTCTGCGGACCCTTAGAAGCACCTATACATTAATAACGCTGCCCATAAACAGGACATCGGTCTCGTTGCATTGTTCATCATCGTCGTCAGCGTCATCGTGCAGCAGTGACACATTCACTGCAAAAAAAAAGACTATTTTAATAATTTGGGTTATTTTTAAACAACAAATACGGCATCGCACACGATTTCATCTACCAGTGGCAGTAGCAGTAGTAAAAAGAACGCCGAAGACGACGACGATATGAGTGGGCGTCCAAGGACAACCTCATTCGCTGAGGGCAATAAAAATCCACCCAACTTAGTTTTGGGTGGTATGAAAATAAGCAGTAAGTATATTTTGTATGTACATGCATTTTTATATAAAGTAACATTTTTGAAAACACAAGAGTGTGCGGTTTATCTAGTACAAGCTAATTAAAAGCCGACAGGCATATGGTTGTTCTTTTCTAGGTTGAGTATGGTTAGGCTATGGCAAATCACTTTTGTTGATTTTTGACATGCGGTTTTTCTGATTATTTTGTGTGTTTATGTAGTGCAGTTAGAGAAGATAAGGATTTTTAAGTACTGCTATGAATCGTTTTTGATCAAATCAGGCGACTTTAAAAGAATAATCTTGACAATTATCCATGTAGTATCGAAGATCTTTTAAATGCAAATTTGTCTTTTGGATACAAATTTAATCCTCTAGGGCAGTGTTTCCCAACCTTTTGTGTGCTATGCCCCACCAGAACCTTTCCAAAATCCTCATGTCCCCCTAGCATTATATGAAGATACCAAAATGATTAATGTCAAATTCCAATTTTTTTCTGAACAAGTCGTTTTTTTTAACAAAATCGATTGCATGCTATGAAACAGGTCTTGCGTTTTTTAGAAAAAATTTCACATCAAAACGAACACACACTATCAAGATTTGACATTTCTCATAGTTGAAGATGGAATTAGAAGTTATCATTTTAGTTTTGAAACTGTGTTAAAAAATAAAACAAATGTTAAAGTGTTTTAAATTGGAAAATAATTAAGTGAATGATAAAAAAACCAACAATAATTGTTTGTTTACTTTCAAGAAACACAAATCTAATTTATCTAATCTAATTTCAATTTAAAAATGTACCATTTCCGAGAAAAACACGTTGCAAAATTATTTTTTCTCGTTCCTTATTGAAGTATTCAGAAAAGATCCTCGCCACTGTGCCTGGAAGGATGTTGGATTGTATTGTTTTTTCTTGAATACGCGCACAATTGTTTTTTTTTTTTTTTACAATTATCAGAGAAAATATATTTGGTTTTAAATATATCTTTAAGGGTGGAAACACAAGAAGCATAGATTTTTCGGAGAGAAGTGTAATGCAGCATAACTTTAAATTGCCCCCTGTGGGGCGTGGGCCCCACGTTGGGAAACACTGCTCTAGGGTGTCCCTGGATTTGTGTCTCAAAAAATTTTAAAACTAGGTCTGAAAACGCAGCAGATCAGGAACAACGTTTTGTCTGTCTTATGAAAGAAGAATACATTAATTCTTATGAAACAACACACACACCTGAAACAAAAACATTTATGATTTTGTTTAATGGCTGATTGCTGAGAATACATGGCTTTGACTGTACGCAAGTGAAATATTTTTTAATAGTGTCGTTTTAAGTAGTACACATTTCCTCATCCATGGCGCAGCGCATACCACATTAATCAAAAAAAGGGCGATAAAAGAAACGAGTTTCGTTGTCGATAACTGGAACTTGGTTTTGAAAAAAATGGTGTTTTAAGGGTGCCATGAAATAAAGTCCGAAACGATTTTGGACTTTGTTTCACACGTGGTAGTGCAATAAAACCTTTATTGCACAAATCTATTTTTGTGAAAAAAATTCTCAAAATATGTATTATATGTATAAGAAGCTTAGTTTCGCCAGAAACCTCGCTTAAAGATAAAAAAGGTGTCAACTTTGGCCGCAAAGAGAGTTATTTTGTGGCCCGAATAACAACTGGTATCTTGTTTTTACTTAATCCCAAGTAGATGTTTTTCCATTTTTTTTTTAATTTCGATATTATTTCATTTTATATTTGGACTTTATTACACTTCCAAGTCCAAAATAATGTCCAAAATCGTTTTGGACCTGGGTATGCAATGAAGTCCAAAATTTGGTTTTTGGAGTTAATTTCATTGGACTTTATTTCATGGCACCAAACAAAAACAATTATGATTAGGTGAGTTTTCAGACTTGGACACGATTTAATTTTTTAGAGCTAGGTGGTAGATGCGATGAGCTTATCGGTGCAACCAAAAGCGTGTCCCACCACTCTTCGTTTAACGTGGGATGGTGAAAATTTATATCGAACTTACACTTCTTTTTTAGCAGTCAAAACTCAAAACACTATATTCGCTGTAAAATTGTAAGTCAGCCGCTTTTATTTTACCTGTAATTTTTTCTCCCATTTATTGGAACAGTTTTTTGGTCTTGTCGTTTTTTGGTCCCAGCCATGTTTTGGGGGTCATGTTGTCTTGTACACAGGGTGCCCCGTAAAGGATGGTCCAAACTGAATATAGTGATAGGCCAGGTCATGACCTTTCAGAATTTGGTAACTTGTTTATCCCGAACCATAACGGTTTTCGAGTAACGGCTGTTTTTTTGAAATTTGCCCGAACTCCTACTTTGGACCATTGTTTTGCTCACCCCGTCCATAATTGATTTTTTATTTTTAAACTTAAACATTGACCAATAATAAGACTTTGTTTGTGCATTCAAATATTTATGGTTTTATACACCATTTTTATAAAATTTCTAGATAAAGTCATAGTTTGATCAAAATTATTTTTTTACTTCAATAATTGAAAGAACGTCCTGCAAAAAAATCGCATGACTCAATACTGGTTCTTACTTTTAAAAAATTGCCCTGCCTTTGGACTTTATATAAATCTTACCAATGCAGACTCTAAATCAAAAGTTACAACCATTTAAACTCAATAAGTCGTGATTTTAAGATAAATTAAATTAAATTCCTTTTTTTTTTTTTTTGTTATTGTTTTGTTGTTTTTTTAATGATTTCTTTTGTATTTTTTTTTGTTTTTTGGTTTTTTTGGGTTTTTGTTTTTGTTTTTGTTTTATTTTTTTTTTTTTTTTTTTTTGGTTTTTGTTTTATTTTTTTTTTTTTTTTTTTAATGTCGACACTTTAACCCGTATTTTCTTACTTCGTTATAATATTAGCGACATCTAATATCAATTTCCATAAATAATTTCATCCTCAAACGAACTTAATTTTACTAACAATGGCGGTCTTTAACTGTGCGACGCCACGCTTCGCTTGGCCAATCCTTGTACTAATGTTTTATTTATTTTTACCGGAAATGGTATGGCCGGTAAGAATTGCAAAACGTTCAAAAGTAATGGCGCTTATTCAAAGTGCGATAATTGTCTTTTTTTTGGCTTTTCTAAAACGTTTTTGATTGAAAGAAAAAATTATTTAAAATGTCTTACACGCCACGGGAATATGCTTCAATGCATTACAATTATGGAGAATGTGGAGGAAACGCCAGAGCTGCAGCCAGAACATATGCTGAGAGGTACCCAAATGCTTCCCATCCTGACCATCGTCTTTTCATACGGGTTCAATTCGCGCGAATTTTGGGTATTATTTTTTTAATTTTTAAAATTTTACGATTTAGTGAATTAAAAGTTTATATCAAGATGAATTTAAATAAAAACAAGAACTATAAGAAAAACTGTTATGTAAAAGTTAATTTTGTATGTATGAATCTTAAGATTGAACCAAGTAAAAGTATGTCTTTAAATATTTACAAAATGTTATTTTTTTAAGCAATTAGATATTTTATCTTTGTTCTATAAAACTAAAACTACTTATACTCCACGCATCTATAAGTAGGTACGAACCAAGTTTAAAAATAAAATTAGTAATGAAAGAAATGCGCATATTGTATCTTGTATTGCTTATTTTTCGAATGCAAGCATTACTTAAAACTTTTGCTTTTGTATTTCAAATAATAGGGTTCTGGTTATATTGATCAGTCGATGGCCGCATATCTTCACGTCTTCCAATATTAATAATGTTTCAGTTTAACCCCACATCATTTGTAACGGTTTATGAAAAGGCTCTTAAAATAGTTTGAAGCCCGTTTTCTTCCAACAGAAAAATTTACAACATGTTGGTTTCATTTTTGTCAAGCTGTAAGAAAAAGAGTTTATCGAAAATTCTTAAATTTGCACGAAAGTAAAGAACTTAACCGCCTCTTAAGACAGTTTTTGGAACTTCCGCTTTAAAAAGTGGATGACGTATAATTATCATTTGATTTTTTAAATTCAAAAATCGATAATAAACCATTTAAACACTTAGTACTTACTATTATATTTATTTATAAAAACACACTTACAAAATTTTTTTGTTTTTCTTATTTGTTTTTTAGGAGGTTTTAAAATAATGAATTCCTTTTTTTTTGAAACAGTTCAAAGTGACATAAGATCAAATTGGTCTTATGACGCTTTACAAAGCGACATAATGCCAACTCTTAAAATTTGGCCCTATGTCACTTTCGTAAAGAGTCATAAGGCCAAACTCCGAAATTTGGCCTTATGACACTTGGCCTTATGTCACGGCACCGTAACCTCCATAGTTGGCAATTGGAAAATCCGCATTTGTTGCGAGAAGGAAATTCCCAATATCAATTCAAAATAAATTTGTGGATAATACGGACGTAATTTTGATCAAACTTTGACTTTATCTAGTAATTTTTGAAAATGGTGTACAAAACCAAAATTATTTGAATGCACAAAAAATAAAAAATCAATAATGGACGGGGTGAGCAAAACAGTGGTCCAAAGTAGGGGTTCGGGCCAATTTCAAAAAAACAGCCGTTACTCGAAAACCGTTATGGTTCGGGATAAACAAGTTACCAAATTCTGAAAATATATTATAATACTACTAATATAAAAATCTTTTACTATGGGTACTGCATGTTATATTTGGACGCAAAAAACAAAACTGTCAAAGTAAAATTAAAACAAAACTACTAGAGACAAAATGACAAGTGAAAAAGGACAACTAAAAGTGGGCATCATAAATATAGGCACTCGGGTTATAATGAATGCCACACCACACTTATAAGCTACATATTACGTTTATTATCCCTTTTTGTTTGTTCATCTTTTAGGCCAGTTACAGGTAGGATTATGTCTATCAGGAAATAGGACACAAACAAGACACAAGAAAAGCCAAATCACACCAAAAAAAACACCTTCAACATATTCTCTTACTAGTAAGTTCTAGGTAGAATAATGTGCAGCGCTGGCGCATGTGATTGTTCCTTTGAATTAGACCTCTGTCTTCATTTGTTATTGAAACAGAAAAAGCAGAGTTATGATGAAAACAATATCATCGTTTGGCCTTATGTGTTAGCTTTTCCTTTTTGAGTATTGTTTTGTAGTTTTTTCTTTGCATTTCATTTCTTTTTAGTGATTGTTTTAGTTTGATGTGGCGTGACGTAAGAAGGAGGTAATACTTTCATGCAGCTTTGTGTGGGGTTATCGTCAAACAATAAAACCTGGTTGCCAGTCCCAGTAGTATTGTGTTTGCAATTGTTTGGCTAGCATGGTATAGAAGCTATTTTTTTATATTTTTGTTGGAGTAAATTTATCATTATATGTAATAAAAGAAAACACGACAATTATGAGTTTTTTCAATAGACCAGTGGGTGGTGTAAGTACCTATGTATCTTTGATGTGTGTTAAATAAGATTCTTGGAAGAAACAGTATTGTGGTATTATTTGAAGGAACTTGACCCTGATAGTGAAGTTTCTTATTTGAGTATTTATGCTGTGAAGAATTTTCTTTGAGTTTATTTAAAATACCGAATTTGATCGATTTTGTTGCTTAAAAAAAAAACACTTTAATAATTATAATTAAAAAGAAATGTAGTACCCGTAGGCGTAATTTGAGTGTGTTGAACACTATCACGCCGTGTAATAGTAGGGTTCAAATTCGCGTCCAACCGATTCTACCTTGATTTTTTTTATCAGAGGCTTGTCCTTTGCGAGGAAGTGACGAACCCTCGAAAAGTATATATTTTCATAGTGCCTTTCATTGAAGTCTCCATTCCTGTAACAACATGCCTGAGAGAGTGAGTAAGAATGAGAGTTGCGGTTCTCTAATCTTTACAAACACTCAAGTGTGTGCAACGATTCACTGATCAAGTCTGTGCATTGATCAGTGAATCGTTTTTTTTTTTTTAAAGGTTTTTTTTTTCTTTTTTTGATACTAATTAATGTTCAGCAGATGCAATAGATTATTTAAGGTTTTTCTTAATTAAATATTATATTTGCCTGCCATTTTGATTTTCACAGGTTTTGGTATATCAAAGCAGATGGCTTTCGAAAGCTCTTTTCAGAATTTAAATTTGATCTTAAAAGCAAAATGGGAACACGTTTTTTGTTTAACCAAATTAAACCATTTCCGGAGATTCTAAACAAGTTGCAGCTTCAATTTTGCAGACCCAGCAGTTTGTAACACCGCCAGTTTTTTTTTATTCGATAGAGAGTTGATCGAATATAATAAATCTCAGTATTCGCATTCGCAACATTTACCTTTTTGAAGCCATCTTGGATTTTAGTAAATATCTGGGTTCATATTACACAAAAATTGCAAAAAAAAAAAAAATGCGTTGAATAAAATTTCTTTTTTATGCGTTAAACATTATTTCGTTATTTATAATATTTAAAAAAGTTACATGCCAAAAAAAAAAACAAAATTTAGTATTTTACTATATTTAGGAAAACTTTCTGCGACAAGTTTGTTGGGCTCAAAAATCTTAATTTATATAGTTAGATTTGCTACAACCGTTTTTAAGATTTAATCCTTTCGGGACGGAATGGTATAAGACAAAGAATATTTATATGGAATTGTACCACATCCGAACCGAAAGGGTTAAATTTTAGTTTGTCGCTTTTCTTATGCAAAACGGCTTTTCTAATTGGGCACAGCAATTAATTTTTCCCGAGTACCGAATATTGGATATCATACGCAAATTAATTTTTCAGGTATATCATTTTGTTTTGGAGTCTATTATATTTTAATGCACAATTAAGAAAAAGTTCAAGGTGCGATTAAGTGAAATATATAACAGACAGCAGTAAAATATATAACAGACTCCAAAACAAAATGATATACATGAGAAATTAAATTAATTTCCAATATTCGGTACTCGGGAAAATTTAATTGGTGGGTCCAATTATTAAAGCCGTTTTGCGTAAGAAAAGCGAAAAACTAGAATTTAAATCTTAAAAACGGTTTTAGCAAAGAGAAAATCTAACTATAGCGGGCTCAAATCAAGATTTTCAGCCAAGATCTCAGATTAAAAAAAAAATGAGTTCTGGTATAAAACATTTTTTTTAATAGAAAACTGTTCATAACTTTTTTATTTATTGAAATACAGAAAAAAGTTATATGACAAAATTGTTCGAAATTTTGAGCCTAGAAAGTAGAAAGTTTTTCAAATTTTTGATTAAAAATGACATAAATTTAGGAAAATACTAAATTTAGCTTTTTGTTGGTCTGTAACTTTTTAAATATTATCAATAACGAAAAAATGTTTAATACATAAAATAGGAAATTTTATTCTTCGCAGTAAATGTAAGTTTATGTTGCTTTAATTAAAACACGACCGTTTTCTTTAAGTTGTCAATCAACACTCACTGTTTTATTGTTTCTTAAATAAAAACCAAATCGATATCTAGGCCAATTTCACACACTTTATGCAATTCAGTCATGACATGACTCGAGTAGAACTCATACGCAACATGCTAATATTGCCGATTTTGAAAAAGTGTGTTTTTTAACCTAGACATTCTATACATATATAATTTATTGCTTAACATTTCCTCCCCCATTACAATAAGTGGATGGGAGATGTTTTGTTATGTTACTGTTAAAATTTTAAATTTTTATTTTTACTTAATAGGTCCTACTCGATTTTTTTATTTTTATATTAAATTACATTATGTTCATGTACATACAACTATTCGTTGAATTTTTGTTTATTACATACATATATTACTGTTCGATTTTTTGTTTTAATATATATTATTTATAGTACAGGTAAAATAGTACACAAAATCGTTCGAAAAATGAAAAAAATTCGTCCCCTCATGAAATTTGGTGAAAACGTTACTTTTACCATAAGAATGAAGAATCAAAAGAGTCTATAAAAATATCTCTTGACAAAGCGTGTTTTCTTTGAAGGTGAAAGGGGGGGGGGGAGGTTGCGCTGTATGAAAAGGAAAAATTGTATTTGGCACAATATTAACATGTGACACATGACTTAGAGGTAGTTTTAATTGCTGAATCTAGTGACACCAAAACCAAAACAATACCACTCTCGTGAAAAAAGTTATGGTCCTTTTTGTGTAGGGAACATTATATTTTCAACGCAACAGGTAAATGGTACAGAAATCCTTTTTAAAATAATGACTCATTGATGAAACTTAGTATACGTGTTTGATTTGGCATACGAATCATAAATATAAAGGGTTCATGCTGTTAATGCAAAATCTTACCTTGATGAAACTTGGTTAAAATCTTAAAAAGGACATTTTTATAAAGAATCAAAAGAGTATACAAATAAAATGCAGGGAAGGGTGTTTTTTTGAGCCGCACAGAAAAGAGGTTACCGTTATCGAGCTGAAAAATTTTCTTTGGTAAAATAAATTCATATGACACATGATTTAAGGGTCACTTTTAATGGGGAGTCCAAAAATGAAAACGATGCAGTTCCCCTTAAAAAGGTTAGAGTCCTTTTAACATGTAAGGATCACTATATTTTCAGTACAACAAGTAAATTTCACCCATATCCTTTTAAAAATAATGACCCATTGATAGAACTTAGTTTAAATGTTGCATTTGTCATTACAACCATGAATCAAAAAAGTTTATAAAAATATCTACTTTTAAAGGGTGTTTTTTTAAGCATAGTCTAAAATGGGGAATTGTTACTTAACACCTTTGAAAAAATTACTACCTTGATGAAACTTAGCTTACAAATGACATTTAAATCAACATTCAAAAGAGTCTATAAAAATAAATTGTAGGGAAGGGTGTGTTTTTGAGCGACACAGAAGTGAGGTTACCGTTATCGAGCTGAAAAATTTGCTTTGGTACAATAAATGGATATGGCACATGTTTTAGAGGTAACTTTTAATGGTGAATCCAACAACGCTTAAACCAAAACGATATATATCCTATTAAAAAAGTAACACTCTTTTTTTCGTTTAAGGACTGTATTTTCAATTGTCATATTTACAGGGGATTATTACCACCGCAACTACATATTTTCTCACTGTTTCTTTGCCAGTTCGCTATAATTGAAAATCATCCTGTATTACTTTTTATAAATTGAAAACATATTTTTTAACATTTTAAACGAACGAATAATTAATAGAAAAAGTAAGTCAATATTAATTAATAAAAGTTTGTGGTAGTAAAGAAGTATAGGGCAGTTCTACTCCGTCGTTAAATGTCTCCTTTTTCTATTCTGCTAAAAAAAATAATGAATAGCATATCTGTCAGTTCAAAGGTAAAAGCAATTGAGTGCAAAATTAGTAAGATTGATTAATTTTTAACTTAAAAAAATCATACATTTGTTAAGATAAATTTATCTATAGCCGCGAATTTACTTAAAATTGAAACAAAATTCGATTCTGCGGGAATCTATAAAGTGCCCAAAATGGTCGTTTAATAATTTTGTTGCAATTTTGTACACCAGCTAATGCATTTTACCTTTGATTCCAGACCGAATACGCTAAACTCCAAAAAAACAAAGAACAGATTATGTGACATTTAAAATATTTTTTTTTTTTGCAATTTGCATCGACAACTAAATCTGATTAATCACAGGATAACTTTTTGAATGCAAAATTAAAAAAAACAGTACTGATATTTGTTTAGGTGAATATAAACTTAACTACAATGACGTGGTATTACCAATTCCAGACATTGTCGGGTCAAGGTTCAAATGGTAAATAAAACATTTATGTTACCTTACATCAGCGCGACATTATTTTCAAAAGAATTAACAATCATCCTTACACGAAAAAAAAACTGAAACTTTTTTAATAGAATTTATATCGTTTCGGTTTGAGTGTTATTGGATTCACCATTAAAAGTTACCTCTACATCATGTGTCATATGCATTTATTGTACCAAAGGAAATTGTAACCTCACTTCTGTGTCGCTCAAAAAAACACCCTTCCCTACAATTTATTTTTAAAGACTCTTTTGAATGTTGATTTTCATGTCATTTCTTATGAAGTAACAATACCCCATTTTACACTATGGTTAAAAAAAAAACACCCTTTAAAAGTAGATATTTTTATAATCTTTTTTGATTCATGGTTCTAATGACAAATGCAACATTAACACTAAGTTCTATCAATGGGTCATTATTTTTAAAAGGATTTCGGTGAAATTTTCCTGTTGTACTGAAAATATACTGATCCTTACATGTTAAAAGGACTCTAATTTTTTTAAGGGGAACTTTATCGTTTTAATTTTTGTTTGTGTTCTCGTCCTTTTTTTCGATTTGGAACGAGTAACTATAGAACATACAGCGGAGTCTATCTCAGAAGGAGCGGGTTTAAGAAGAATTCTACTTGAGGCATCCGCGCAAGCGTTATTTTTTCCCTTTTTATTTTCAATTTTGAAATCATATTCTGACAATTTATGTCGAAGCCGTAGTATTCTACTGGTAGGGTCCTTAACATTCACTTGTCCACGCAACGGTTTGTGGTCCGTAAAAACTTTAAAATGTCTACCATACATAGATAGCATCTAAAATTCTTAACAGCCCACACAATTGTAAGAAGCTCCTTTTCTATTGTGGAATACCCTTTTTCAGCTTTATTTAACGATCGCCTTGCGTAAGCAATGGGTTATTTATTTTCTAGTTCTCCTTGAAACAAAACTGCGCCCAAAGCCTCATTACTTGCGTCAGTAGTCAGTACGAAAGTTTTCTTGTAGTCAGGGTGGATTAAAACAGGCGGAGTTATTAAGAAATATTTTAATTTCTCGAAAGCATCTTGGCATTTTGCATCCCAATTGAATTTAATGTCTTTTCGCAAGAGTTTATTTATAGCAGATGCTATTTCTGAGAAATTTCGTATAAACTTACGATAATAATTTGCGAAACCTAAAAACGATTGGACTTGTTTGACTCATTTAGGAATAGGAAAGTTTTTTTTACAGGATCAGTTCGATCCGGATCAGGTTGAACTCCTTCGACTGTTCATTTATGACCTAAATAAAGTATTTCCTTTTGTAAGAAGCAACATTTTTCAGGTTGAAGTTTTAAATTATGAATTCTTAAATCATTAAAAACGTTGGCCAAATTTTCAATATACGTGATTTTAGATTACTCGCAAATACTAGTATATCATCTATATAGACCCATGATTTTAAACCATCCAGTTAGCACGAAATTCATTAATCTCTGGAAAGTTGCAGGTGCTCCTTTTAAACCAAATGGCATTCGTCGAAAATGATAATGTCCGCCAGTAGTACTAAAAGCAGTTTTTTCTTTGTCCTGTTCGTTCACTTTTATTTGATGGTAGCTGCTTGCAAGGTCAAGTGTGGTAAAGTATCGAGCATGTCCCAACTGGTCCAGAATATCTTCTATTCTAGGCAGTGGGAAGGCATCGCCTATCGTGGCTTTGTTTAGTTTTCGATAGTCTACCACGACCCTCCAACGTTTCTCGCCATCTGGTCCCAATTTTTTGGGAACTACCAATAGAGGTGAATTCCAAGGACTGTTGCTTTTTTCAATGACTCCTTGTTCCAACATTTGAGAAACTTGTTTCTCTATCACTTCTCGATGGACATAAGGTAGGCGATACATTTTTTGGTTTATTGGTGGTTCAGTGGGTGATGTTTTAATATAATGTTCTATACTTGCTGTACATGAAAGTTTATCCCCGTTCAGATGAAAAATATCTTCATATTCATAAAACAAGTCAATAAGAGCATTTTTTTCTTCATTATTTAAATCTTCGCCCAGTTTGACGATTTGAAGAATTTTTTAAGTCTTCTGTAAACCCGTCATTCTCAGTTTCATTATTTTCAATTGAGTCTTTATTTTCAATTGAGTTGAATTGACACTAACAACAGCTTTTCCATTCTCATTGTTGGTAAAACAGTTACTTAGGTAAACACCTTCATGAAGTTCACGAGATAAACAGAACATTTCTGCCACGCTGTTTGTGCTGATTGAAATTAATATTTCTGGTCGTGGAGGTAATTTAACTTCCTTGATCTCAGCTTGAAAGTTCTCTTCATGATCAGGATTAGTGGTGATAGCAAGAGTTGCAGGACTTGACCTGGTATCAGGTCAAGTTTTCGCGAATGCGAAAAACGAGATTTATCATATTCGAGTAACTCTCGATCAAATAAAAAAAAAAAAAATTGGGGTGGTACAAACTGCTGGGTAAAATTTTATAATTGCACTGGACTAAATACATAGTTAAGCTCAACAACCCTGATATTTTTTTGGCCGGAATTTGTTATTTCATTTGAACTTTTAATTTATATACAAACAAAACAACTATGTGCTATTGGGTACGTTCAGCAGACGTAAAGGACTTCATTATGCAAACAAACCGAAATTAGACACTAGATAACTTTTTTTGTCACTTTAATTCAATACTTTAACTCGAGTATCCGTTCAGAAAGTAACTTAACTTCGATACGGTTCATTCAGTCCTGCCGCCCGGACGATCTCGTTTTCAATTTCGAGTTAAGATGACGGCGGGGTAATTCCGTTGTGTGTACCCCATCTTTGCACACGGCACGTGTCATATCTAACAAACTACTTTTATTTTATTACCATTATTTTCTGACAAAAAAAACCTTTATCCGCCGCGGCAATTTTGATCCCCCAGCGTTCAAAGGTGGGGGAGGGGCCAACAAAGTAACATATTACTATGGCTTCAAGTATTCTAAATCCAACGAGACATTCCACGACATCAACTGATGTCCTGTTCCCCGCTTATAGGCTAATTTAAGTGAAATTTCGTTTTAAAACATGGTCAGAACGCAACCCTTATATCTCCGGTCTGACAGTGTCGCCACCTTGGCAACACTTCTTAAAAGTAAATTTAGAATGTGGACTATTAGTGTACCAAAGCTCATCTCGTCAGAATGAAGTGCAGGTTGGTTCCCTTAACGCCCGACCTATTAGATTAGATTTTAGAGTTCGCTCATCGCTATTTGTATGAGGCAAACCACATGTTTGTACTTAAAATCTATATCTTTTTCTAAACCCAAAAAAACCCTTCTTTAATTTTCTTTTTAAATAACAGTTTTTGAAAAATTAATTTTCTAACTCAAAATTTCGAAGATAAAAAAATTCTAAGTCAGATACTGAAAACCGTATGGTTCTAGGAATTTCACTTTTCAAAATATTAAAAAATATTGGCGCAAAATTTTAGTCGATTTAGTACGATGTTAAATCATTTTTGGTATAATACTAGATTAAAAAGTGTATTTTGCTAATTTTAAACGAGTTTAGCATCATACTATCACCTAACATTTTACTAAAGTTAAAATCACCAAATGGCTGTTTTATCTTTTTAGTATCGTACTAAATCCATATGACACTTTGACGTTTAAAATTGTCAAAATCAGGGGTGTTTGTGAATTTTTTGCACGAGCTGTCACTTTTTTGGACGTGTTCAGCTGAATTTTATGAAGGAAATTAGTTAATTATGATACTAGTTAAAAAGTATTTAAAATTTAGATAATTTTAATAAACTGTTAAAGAATTAGTAAAATGTTAAGTAGTATCATACTAAATCCTTAATAATGGCCTGGTTAAAATTTTGCGCCATTATTATTACTATGATTTTATTAAAATGTAAGTAAATTAAAAAATTAATAATTTCTTAAAACTAGAGCTGTCAGGGCTTTCAACTAGATTACCAAAAAAAAAGAAGGATACATTTAAATTATTAATAGAGTTAGTTTTATATAGAGTTTTCAAGATTTAGATTAGAAATGATAGAGTATACAAGATTTATATTTACGGTATTGACAGAGATAGGCGGTGAAAGAAATTGTGGTTGGATAGGTTCTTGCAGGATTCTGATACTTTTGTGCAGGAAACAAGATGGGCCATGTTAAGAACAGGTTTCCCTTCACAAAGCTGATACAAAGCTGGTGATTCCTTGTTGAATAGTTGTTTATGCGTTATGTAGGAGTGGCCAAGCCTAATTATTCTGATGTATATCTTTAATTTTTTTTAGTGAGATATTGTTAGGGTAGTAATAATTTGTCATGAAGAGATAATCATCAAAATTTCTATTTCCTACTAAAAAGTACTAACAAATTTACGAAAATTTAATTATTTTCAAGAAGAGATTTTATCTTACATTATTTCTTGATTTGTAAGGAAGGTATTGAAAAAGTACCAAAAAAAAGTATTAAAAGAGTACGGAGGTTCGGGAATAAACCTTTAAGTATATATAATATGGAGTGCTCGTTCCTATCCCTAATACATTGTAGTACTTATGCCTGTGATAGGGGGCGTGATTTCAATATAGAGAGGGTATTTTGACAGCTGGCATGATGGTGTTGTTTTAAAAACCCTCTCTATATTGAAAATAGATTACCGCGCCCCCTATGATGGTAACGTTTTTGAAATGTAAACGAGCACTCCATATTATATATACTCAAAGGAATAAACCCAACAATTTTTTTGGGATTTCGCAATGGCGGTTTTTTGACGTTCGGGATTTTTAAATTATATTTTTGGAGGGAGCTTAGTTTGCATTTAAAAAAAACGCGATATAGAGTGGAAATTAACAGCAATCAGGTATTATGATCTAAAATACCATTATGAAAAATTCTAGCTGCTACTCTAGGAGATAAATGGATGCATTTGTTTTAAAACACAATGGGGCGTATTCATAGTCATTTAGACTGGGTCTTAGTTAAACATAGGTTTCGCTGAACTTTTGGACGTTGATTCTATTTTTTTAAGTTTATCATTTCAAAATATTTGAAGCTATTTGTGTAGTTTACCAAGTTAATTATCTTATAAAAATATAAAACCAACAATTTGTAATTAAAATCGGTCTGTATTCATTCAGCCAAAATTGTCTTAAACTGTAGTTTAGTTAAACCTGGGTCTATCTGCGACTATGATATGCCCCAATGGCTTTCCGACACTTCCAAATAGCTTGTAATTTCAATTTAAACAAGTTTGGGATTCAGTTAAGACCCTTTTAGATGCGGCCAACAAAATTGTTCAATCAAAAATTTTAAGGGAAAATCTTAATTTTAAACGATTAACTTTTTAAAAATAGTTTTCTATTTAAAAAATGTATTATATTTATATCGTTCTTCATTATAAAACTTAATTAATTAAAGAGTATTTTTTTTATGAGATAAAGATATTTGTCAGAAAATGAATGTTTTTTTAATGATCATCACAGTGGAATATTTAAATACTAAAACTGAATACCAATCAAGCTGCGAAAATTGCTCCTCTCGAAGTATTTCTTTTTTCTTCAGGGTAACTAAATCTAATTATGTATCAGTGATATTTCAAAATCTCAAACACTGTAATTTTTTCTGGACAGGATGCAGGATTCTTTGTTTTGTTTGTATGTTGTTTTTTATTTTTATATTATATCTGTTCCTTTACTTTGAATTCCTGTGATTTTCTGTGACTTTTGGTCCCAAGCTCTGTCAATTTCATTTTTCATCAACGAAATTCAAATTAAAGGAACAAACTGATTTTTATACAAACCGAAATTTGCTATATTTTTTCTTTAGGAGAGGAAATTTCATTACACAAATTACTTTTAAACATTAAAAATTGCCGTATGAACAACATACTGAACTCTAGACATGATGTTCCTTTGGTCTTATTTTGACTTGTCTTGTGATTCCCAATTTTTATTAAGTTCATTTCATGTTAAATTTATATTTTAAAGTATTAGGTGTTAATAAATTGTTTATTATTTAAAAATATATTTAACTTGTTTTTTGGAATTTTTCAAACTTAATTTACCTACCAGCAAAATAAATCTTACAATTATTTCAACCAAATAATCCACTGTTAAAGCGATATGACGACAGTAACATTAATGTTTTGAAAAATATTTTGTCTTATGCCGTGTGTTGGCGATTTTCCAAAATTTACATATATGAGATTTTATGACTGAATTGTATTTTTGGCTTTACCCATAATGTTAAAGAAGGCAATGGCTTTGATATGTGCCATTTTATTCTCTGAACACACCTTTTTATAAGATAAGAAAATAAATATCTCGGCATTAAATATGTATGTGTATCTAGTGCAACACACACATTTTTATCTATATAAATATACATACATATATACCCTATTAATTTTTGGAAATGGAAAAAATACTAAATTCTTCGTTTGAAACATCAGCATTTCAATGAATCATTTATATAAAATTGTTCATGTCATGTAAGATTGAGTTGAACAATTTTGAATTTCAGAGGACAATATAAAACCACTTTTTTGACAATAAGTCATTGGCTTGCACGTGAAAAATTATGTGTCTTTTAAAGTTGTGTGAACATGATGTGTATGACAATGATACAACATTTGGCCTCACTCGGCTATCCGTTATGATTACAGTGAATTAACAAAATATGTATTCAAATAGCTGACCTTTTTGTATTGGTGCAAATTTAAACAATGCTCGTTTAAGGATCTAGCAACGCACTGGATTAGTTGTGAGCCCTTGTCTAATTCATTCATAATTTTAATCAGGCTCAACAATTTTTCCAACCCAACGGTTCTATTGGCAATATTTGAGGCACATATTTGCCTCGCTCATTGTCATTGCTTTGAATACTGCCAACGAAGAGTCCTTAGCAATAGAAATATTGCCCTGTAGATAAAAGCCAATTATTATTGCCTTCCATCGCATCGTGGAGGTGAGCTTTTTATTAATTTTAAAAATAGGGGCAAACTTAAACAAAAATTCAGGGTATTTATTCTATATTAGCTAAAACATCTATTTTTTAACTGAAATTGCCTGACAGTGAAATCCCTTCCTAGCAAAAAACTGCTATTGGCTTTGCATTTGCCATTGCCTCAAATGTTGATGTCCCTCAACTTAGCAGAGCAAAGTCAGCAGAACAAAAAAAAAATTAATGGTCTTCCAAGGTGCTTATAAAGCGCTAATTAAGTACCCAAAAATTAAATTAAGTGCTCCAGTACTTTTGGAAATAATGAATTCTTTAATCTTTCAGGTAGAAAAATTTGGTGCATACTATGTTAACGAGCTACTTAAGTGCTCTATGAATCCAAAAAAAAAAATCGAAAAAAATAGTTTTTTCTACAAAAAAAAAAAAATATTTTAATAATTTTGAAAAAAAAATATTATATTTTTTATTTCAACTTTTTTTCATCCAAATTTTGTTGATTAATTTTGTACACGTATAGTAAAATTAGGTGCCCGACCTTTCCCAAGGATTTTCCGCGATCTGATGTGAAAAAAAGTTATTTTATTTCCTATAGATAACCTGCTCTGCTAACTTAAAATCGAGTTTTCTAGGAAAATTCAACTTTTTTTCATCCAAATATTTTTCATTAATATTGTACTCGTATAGTAAAATTAGGTGCCCGACCTTTCCCAATGATTTTCCGCAATCTGATGTGAAACAAATTTTGATTAATATTCTACTCGTATAGTAAAATTAGGTGCCCGACCTACCCAAGGATTTTCCGCGATCTGATGTGAAAACAAAAAATTATTTAATTTCCCATACATAACCTGCTCTGCTAACTTAAAATCGAGTTTCCCCGGAAAATTCAACTTTTTTTCATCCAAATTTTGTTGATTAATTTTGTACACGAGTAGAATATTAATCAAACAAATTTGGATGAAAAAAAGTTGAATTTTCCTGGAAAACTCGATTTTAAATTAGAAGAGCAGGTAATGTATGGGAAATGAAATAATTTTTTTTCACATCAGATCGCGGAAAATCCTTGCGAAATGTCGGGCACCTAATTTTACTATACGAGTACAAAATTAATCAAAAAAAAGTTGGATGAAAAAAAGTTGAAATAAAAATATAATATTTTTTTTTTTTCAAAATTATTAAAATATTTTTTTTTTTGTAGAAAATACAATTTTTTTCGACATTTTTTTTTTGGATTCGTAGAGCACTTAAGTAGCTCTTTAAACATAGTATTCACCAAATTTTTCTACCTGAAAGATTTAAGAATTGGTCTGCTAACTTGAAATCAAGTTAGCAGAACATTCATTATTTCCAAAAGTACTGGAGCACTTAATTTAATCTTTGGGTACTTAATTAGCGCTTTATAAGCACCTTGTAAGACCATCAATTTTTTTTTGTTCTGCTGACTTTGCTCTCCTAAGTTGAGGGACATCAAATGTTGCCATTGACTCACATGTTGCCAATGTAGCCATAGCGTAAGTAATGTGTGTTTCATAACTTAAATGTGTGTGGCTTTTGTTGAGCAGGCCCAAATTTGAATTGAAAGACGAAGAAACCAAACAAAACTTGAATACAACTAAATCAACTTAAAAAAAAATGATTTTGGTTGCAAAGATGCAATTTTTAAAATATTTATGTTATGTGGTTGCTTGAAACTGATGTTTCTTTACTACCTGATTATTGATCCTTGTTTATTGGCCTTGAGTACTGAACAAATTTAGAGCTAAATTAAGTCTAAAATCAAGTTTAAAAGTTATAAAAAAGTGACGATAAATTCGACTTAAATTTTGTTTATTAAAAGAGCCATTACTTTAACAGATCAGTATATATTGAAAACGTACAAAAAATGAGCGAACACATTTATTTTGCTCTTGTTATGAAATAAGTGTTTTCAATTTTTTTAAAATTTTCGTGACCACAAATTTCTTAAAAAAGTAACAAAAAAGAAAAATCATTTTTCGCATAATGTTTTCAATAAAGAATTCTATGGTCCTATCGCATAAATATGTGTCAGATATCTGAAAAAAAAATTGATTTTTCAAAATTTTTACATAAAATATGCACTGAATGCACATCGCTTATACTTAACACATAACTTACTGTGATGAATAAACGCTGTTACAAACAAATTTAATGGATACACGTTGCTTTAGACAAATCGCATAACTCATGTACTGAGTATATTGCTTTATGTAGAAACCTGCCGAGTTTATGATATTTCTACACAAAATATAGACTGGATACACGTTGCTCAACACATAACTTTATGTGATGAATAAACGCTGCAACAATAATATTGAATTTATTCACGTTGCTTTGTACTCAACAAATAACCTCTTGTGATGATTAAATTCTACTTCATTAGGATTGAATGGATACACGTTGGTTATACTCATCGCATAACCTTTTATAATAAGTAAATTAACGTTGCACCTCTCTATGTATTCATTAAATAAATATTAGTGTTTAATGGATTCAATACATAAATGGGTACGGGTTATGGAGTAAGTACAGCTTATTTGTATATTTTATGCACTCGTTCTATAAAAATAAATTCTCCATTGATTCATACCATAAATATCCCTTTGTTATCTGTGATGAGTATATGATTATGTATTGAGTAAAGTTTCTCAGCGATATTCAATGACATAAATATATGTACTCATTACATAAATAATATGTACTCATTACATACATTAAAAATAAAACATATACTCATTACATAAGTACTATGTACTCATTACATAAATATGTACTCATTACATAAATATGTTGTGAGTAAAAAGCACCTTTATTTCTTTATTTTATGTGCTTTTTCTTTTTTTATGTAATGGGTACAAGCTTTATGTACTCAAAACATGTATCTCTTTCTTAACTTTGCTGTTTATCGCCAAGCTGTTTTCACCTTTTACTGTGGAGAATTTCCTTCTTAACTTATTGTAACCGCAGCTGATTTCCGCTTCACCCCTTGAACATAATGCGATGCAGCTGTAGCTAAAATAATCGCTGTAGTATAATCTATCAATAAAATGCTCACTTATGTAGCAAAGGACGTCTACAAGGATGTAGCGCATCATCACATCTGTTTTGAATTGTAAATTTATTCGAGACGTGCTCAAGACATATGAAATTTATATTTGAACTGAATTTGTATGATAGCTGACTATAAAAAAGTTAAAAAACCAGAAAAAACTTCTCAAATGCATTGAACGTTCCCAAAAAAAAAGTGAAAAGTCAAAAAATGACATGGGAAACCCATATGTCATCTACACCATTGTGTTCGGCCAGTTATTCTGAAAGTATACAAATTTATTGTATTAGAAAAAATGTCAAGTTTTATTACCTGGATTTGAACTGGTATCCTTCCAAGCACCGAGCGAGCATTCAACCATTGAGCTAATTCGCAATATAATATACTCGGCCATAATGTTAATAAGTTAAACGTCTTTACATTTAGTTACAAACGTTGAATACACGTTGCTTAGACTCATCCCATAGCTCTTGTAATGAGTAAATTGTTTTATGTAGAAACCTTCCGATTTTAAGATCTGCACACATAACATATAGACTGGATACACGTTGCATTGTACTCAACACATAACCTTATGTGATGAATAAACGCTGCTACATTCGAATTGGATGGATACACGTTGCTTAGACTCATCGCATCGCTCGTGTAATGATTAAATTGCTTTATGTAGAAACCTTCCGGTTTTAAGATCTGCACACATAAAATATGGACTGAATACACGTTGCATTGTACTCAACACATAACCTTATTTGATGAATAAACGCTGCTACATTCGTATTGGATGGATACACGTTGCTTAGACTCATCCCATAGCTCTTGTAATGAGTAAATTTTTGTATATAGAAACCTTCCGATTTTAAGATCTGCACACATAAAATATAGACTGGATACACGTTGAATTGCACTCAACACATAACCGTATGTGATGAATAAACGCTGCTACATTGGTACTGGATGGACTCATTAGACTCATCGCATCGCTCGTGTAATGAGTAAATTGTTTTATATAGAAACCTTCCGATTTTAAGATCTGCACACATAAAATATGGACTGGATACACGTTGCATTGAACTCAACACATAACTTTGTGTGATTTACTCATACGCTGCTACAATCGTTTTGAATGAACACACGGTGCTTGCTGTCGGATCTCTTAATTTTTTTAGTCAGTACATATGCCACTGTAACTGGTCAATAGCTATGTGTTGTTGAGTCAATATTGCCTGTATTCAATGCAAGTGATAAATTTTCTATAGACTGATTTCATTAATTGCACTTATTGAGGGTGCGTTTCATTTGTTACATAAACTGAAATGTAAATAAAATTAATTTTAGACATCTAACAGTGAAGAAAATAGTGAAGAACATGACATCAAAATTCTTATTAGAATAGTGTGTACATATACTGGACTTATACTTTGAAAAGATAAAGATTTGAGGGTGCTATATATGGTTTGAAAAGAAGTAAATTTTCAAGTTATTTCGGTATTTTGTTTTGAGACATGAAGATATTCTGAGAATTTCCTTGCTATGGATTCGCCTCAATTTCAAAGCTACCCCGCTGAAAAAATACCAAGTTTTTGTCTAGGTTGGGCAAGGCCCTACTAAGTTTTCGGTACGGTAAATATAGGAAAACTCGTCAGATACTAAACAAGCCCTTTCTGGATTTCAGTACCAAAAATTTAGACTAGGAAAACTTTTCAAACACTTGTGAGGCAATCTCTAGTAAAAAGTTGTTTAACACGTTTCGGGACCCCATCAGGAATGTCTCTTGTACACCAATAACACAAATTTTATAAGCACCGTGCAATTTCAGCAACATACGACACTTTTTTCTCTCTTTCCTGTGTCTTCTTTTTCGTATCACACTTTACTTTGGGTGTGAGACAACTGAATAGAATTGTTCTACCTAGAAAGCAAGTACATAAAATCCGGTTCTATTCTGTATGTATTTGTTTTGCAATATGGAATGAAACTTATTCACTTTCGACATTGAATTTTTGTATAGCGAGTTAGCCCAGTGGGTAGCGCATTGGACTGACAATGAGAAGATCGCGAGATCAAGCAGCTTGCTTTTATTTTTTTTTTTTTGCCTGGCGAGGCAAAAGCGTTCATAATCGCCGAGGCCCGTGTTCTAGCCTTTGCTTAATCCAGCTATAGTGCCTTGCAAGAATCTATGTAAAACTCTCTAGTGCCTTATCGAAAACAATATTGTTTTTCTGCGCGGGTAACCATTTATAATCGTGGCTTTTTTCATAACATTCCACTTGCTAGTCTATCTTGATTTTAGATTTAGGGGCATGCTAAACAAAAAATGGTTAATGAATAAACGTCAGTAAGCCATCTTGCATTGACTGCTAATTCTCCATTGGCGATTCACTTTCATAAATTACATTTGCAACAAACTTCGCATACGATATTCCAACAAAGATTTGTTTTACGATTTCTATTATCTATACCTACAGCTGTGGTCTATACTTAGCCTTCTTGATGTTATTATCTCGGGGAAACAAAACAGGCAAGCTTATTATTTCTTTGTCAAAATTCAATATGTTAAAACTAGATTCATCTTCGTTAAAAGCGGACATTCTGATAAGTGGACTGTAGTTAATGTGTGTACATCCTACAACCTAGTTTTTTAGAACACAAAATATTGTGTCGATTGGATACTATGGGGTTGTATGCTTAACCATAAGCTCAAAAGTTTTGATGGTCGACCTTTTAATTGAATATTGCAAAAGAATTTTTACCTTTCGTGTGGCTTTTTACTTATCATATGTGAATTAGATTGATTCAAAAAAAAAAAATCCGATTTTCAATGCCACTAGCTTATAAGTTAGAGTTTAGCAAAATAATACGCCTGTTAAGAATTCAGCCCTTTAGGTTAAAATTGAGAGGTCGCTCTTTGTTATTTTCTATTTTCCATACGATTTGTATGGTACAAAGCACATGTTTGTACTTGAAAATTTATAACTTAATAATAGCAAGTATTAAAATGAGTGGCATAACTTTTTTTAAGAAAATTGAACGCTCTAAAAAAAGGTATTAACTTTTTATTCTAATAAATGTACTCCTTATTAAATTAGAATTAATGGTTAATTTCGCAGTTTTTGCATTCCCTGTAGGAAATAACAGCTATTATACAGCGTGATTTACCCAAGGTGTGACAAAACAATTGGTCGGATTCTTTTTAGTTTTATGAGAAAGTTGGTTCATTTATTTCTTAATATCTTGAAAAATAAAAGTCCATCCGGTTTTCATACAAATCGTAAGGAAAATAGAAAACAAGGATGAGCGAACTCTGAAAATTAAAAAGGGCTATATCCATAGATTATTTTTTTTTTTTTAGTTTTAACTTTCTCGAAATAACTGATAACACGGAATAACTGATTTTGATGAAAGTTTTTCTGTAGAAATATTATTTTTTTTTCTTTAATATTTGTTCGAAAGCTCTTTTTTTCGAACAGGACTTTGTTGATTTATTTTAACTTAAAACGTGATGCTTTCTTAAAATTAAATAAAAGTAAAAAAAAACATCAAAAACCTAGCCAATAAATTATTCTAAGAAGATACTGTAAAGGTAAATGTCATTTCTATCGAGGCCAGCCCAAAGAATTTCGAAAACATTTTTTTTGTATGTCCTTAAATTAAAACGATTAAAAAGAAAACAGAAAACGTGTACTAACTATCTTTTAAATGAAAACGTTTATCAATTAAAAGCTCAAAACCTTTTTGTTTTTTATTAAATTTACTATTAAATATGTCAAGCAATTTCTTCCAGGTTCAACGGTAATGAAGTAATGCACATCTAAATTTTTCCACACTTTTTTCCCAAATAGCAATGATGGCCCTCTAAATGTTAGAATGTTGAGCCAATTTTAATTATGTTATGTTTTGCCTTAAATTTATTCTCAAATTATTAGAAGCTTCAACGAGAGGCCTGATGAAACATCGATATAGTGTTACACGTATTAAACGTTCTTTCATTTGAAAGTTTATAGTTTCCAAAGCTACGTACCAAGGGCTGTAGATTGGATACTTTTGATTTCATTTTTATGTTTTCATAGAGCTAATACTTAACTTAAAAAAAATATTCGACCAAAATTTAACAAACTTTTTAACTAACTATGAATTCTTCATTTTTTCTTTCAGGTAAGTTCCAATATTCATTTGATATTAATTGCAATTTCCAGGTAAGTTTCTGAGCATTACACCAATCATTAAAATTATGAAATTTGAAGTGAAATATGTGAAACCATATTGTAAAACAAGCTATTGTAAGTGACAAGTCAGCAGACTACAAACTACAAAAAACATAATGACGTTCATCAATACGGCGAGTAATTCTATAAATAAAAACATTTGTATTTATGAATACAAGGAGAACAAAATTAACTATCAGTTCAGCCAAATGTCAGTGTAATGAATAATCTTCAAACATCAGTTCAAAATATTAATGTTTTCAATGTTTATGGTCAAGATTTCTCGAATTTTCCTTTAAATTAACCTTAAATATTATTAGTTTTTCTCTTACTCTTTGAATTCCTGTGTTGTCTCCTCATGATAAAATGTTTAACATGTTTACTTAAAATACAGCGTGTCATAATATCGTTGGTGAGATTGTTGTATCTGTAAGTTTTGATGTTCGAGAGATATTTTAATAAAACGCTGCAAGGAACAACAATATAATTCATCATTGGGAACTATTCCATTTATCCAATCTCCTTTTTAGGTTGATCGAATTCCTTCTATTTTTGTAAATTCGCGGAGAAAAAAGTCGAGACAACAACTTTGTAACTTTGGAGCTTACAACATTTTTTGATGGAACTTTAACTCTCTGTATGAAGAGCTTTTGTGACCTCAAAAGTTAGTTCTAATAAGTCAGCTCTCGTAGCTGACAACTAGAAAGTAGCTAGACACTGACATAGTAAATATAGTAATAGTTTGATGGCACTTCTATAGCACTAACGAAAAAAAATAAAAACGTGTTAAAGTAGCAGTTTTGCGGATTTAATACAAAATAATTTGAAAAAAAGTTAAAAACTAAAAAAATATTTCTTTGATTTAATTTGTTCGTAAAAAAAAATTGTTCTAAATTGAAATTTTATGATAAAATGGACTGATCTTATCACGAGCTATGCGGGAATATGTCTAAACAAGTATGAAACCCATACATTTGTTTCCACTTTTTTTTTATAATTTTTTTTTTTTATAAACACATGGTGTACATTGTTATTAAAATTGGTCTAGAGATTACATGTCCGAAGTTTAATCAAAATCATTAAAGCCGTTTTTGTGAAAACTTGATAAAACCGAAATTGTTATATGGGAGCTATCCGTTCTAGATGAGCTAAAAAAAATGCGAATTTATCCTCTTCTAGGGAAACACATAAAAATGCTTCATACAAATCGATGTACAACATAAAGTTACATAAGGACGCACAGACAAACAGACCGACGCGACGGCGCACAGTGGTGCGAGAGCGGAAAAAAGTCTTTTGAAAAAGTCATATCTATCCTTTTAAACTTTATGTTTAAGTACTCTTAGATAACCCAACGTATGATTTAAAAGTATTTTTTAAGTAATATATATTGTATGTTCTGATTTACAAGCCCTCAAAGTTGAAAAATAATTTTACTAAAATCGCGAACCTTTAAATAAATTCCCTAGCTTCTTAAATAATTTAAACGGTCTATTTATACCAAGAAAGTAAGTATGCCAGCATATGCTCCATATATTCATGTTAAATCATAGAAAAAATCAGATACGTGCAGATGTGGAAGTTATGTTCAAAAATGTCTCACTGAATCGGATTTCAAAAAACTCCGTCTTGACGGTGGTGTTTACCAAAAAGTTTGATTTCTTTGGTATTAATTGTCAGAATGAACTGGTTAAGCCCATTATTTTAAGAAAAAATGTTAAACTTTATTTTAAAAATAAAACAAAATTAATACATTGACCCAGGTCTGAGAATTTCGATTTTTGCGAAACCATTTATTTCTGCCTGGAAAATTGTTCAACTTTCAACTCAATTTTCTTGAAAACAACACACGAAAAATAATATAGTTTTATGATATTTTGAATTATATGATAGAGCTTAATACAAAATAATGAAAAGGATTAGGGATTATCCTTTAATTGTTTTTAATTTTTCGCTAAAATTGGGGCAGGTAAAAATAAAAAAAAAGATGTTCTTTTAAAGTTTTATTGCTTTGTTTTTGTTGTGTATTGCGTAATTTTGTATTACTTGTAGGATTAGTAATGGCTTATTAGAACGAAATCTCTTACTTAAATCTATATATATAAAGGATTAATAAAAAAAGTCAGTATTGAGTTATTGAGCATTTGTGCAAGGTGTGTAAGAAAAAATGTAACTCTTTGATCAACCAATAAGTGAAAGTGAAGTGAAATATAATAACAAACATATATAGTGAATTCAATACATTAAAATGGATTCAATCGAAATTCCTTATTGGGTGTTGTGTAGTGAACTAATTACTACTAATGGTCATGACGCTCAAAATCTTCGATCATATTTTGAGAGGGAATACTTGCTTTCTGAGCAAATAGAAACTGTGATATCAGAATTAAAGAAACGTTAAATGTCTCATTTTTTAAGTCGATGGAACGCAGTTCATAGAAAAAAAAGTCATTTTCAAAAAAAAAAATACTCTCATTGGCTCGAAGGAGTTTTCGAAGTCGAACTAACCCAAAGTGTATTGCCGAAAAAACGTCAACTAATATGGGAAGACCACGAAAGAGTTTCGACGAATGCTGTGATCGAGCTAAAAGGTATAAGAGGGACGAAATTAGAAATATATTTCCTCAAGAAGAGATAAACTATGCAGCAACATCAGAGAGCTTTTCCTCTTCACAATTTGATCCGGATAAGGCTCTTGCATTATGTATACAAGCAGAATTGTCGAAACGCCAATAGGAAGTATTGAGACATGCCCTAAAAGATGAGGGGCATGATGTTTTTCCACCTTATATTAAATTACTGGAAGCAAAGAAAAAGTGCTATCCTTTAAATATAAACATATCGGAAAGCTCAGCAAGTGTGCAACTACAAAAATTGTTAGACCACATCAGAGGAGATAACCAGAATTGAAGGACAGTCTTTAACACTGTACACTAAATGGGGATGTGATGGTGCCTCTGGACAACCACAATACAATCAAACATTTGACAATGAAGAAACTTCGGACGCTAATATGTTTATGACATCTTTGGTACCAATTAAAATGACTGGAGGATAACAGGCATATTATTGTGTGGAACAACGATCGACCATCTTCTTCAAGATACTGCAGAGCCATCCAATTTTCATTTGTTAAAGAAAGTGCAGAAATCATACGAGACGAGAAACAAAGAATAGACACGGAAATCAATAATTAAATCAAACACGAACTCATGTTCACAATGCTGGACGGGAAGACAGCCCAATCTGTAACAGAAACTCCTGCAGCTTTTTCATTTGTGGAACTACAACTTCTGGAATGAATAACCTGACAAATATAAGAACCAAAGCTGTAAACAGGGAAGCTTTGAAAATGGGAATGTCTCCTCTTCACGCTCGGATAAAATTTATGGAGTGTATCCTCCATGTTGCCTACAATTTGCCATTTAAAGCATGGAGAATCAACAATGAGACCCGCCATATTAGAGATGCTCAGAAGAAGAAAATTCAGCAGGAGTTTCGTGAAAAACTGGGCATCATTGTCGATCTTGTAAAACAAGGTACGGGGACAAGTAATGACGGCAACACCTCCAGAAGATTTTTTTCAAATCCAACCATGACTTCAGAAATCACTGGAGTTAGTGAATCCCTTATTCGGCGGTTCGCTGTTATCCTTGAATTAATAACGTCGAATGAAAAATTAGATTTAAAAAAATATGCAGCTTACACGTGGGAAACTGCTTAACTGTTTGTTGAGAAATATAAATTGTACAATATGCCAGCAACCGTACATAAGGTTTTGATCCATGGAGAAGAAATAATTAAAAGCTGTGCATTTCCTGTTGGATCGCTCTCCGAGGAAGCCCAAGAATGCCGAAATAAGGATTATAAAGCCTGCGAAACCATTTATTTCTGCCTGGAAAATTGTTCAACTTTCAACTCAATTTTCTTGAAAACAACACACGAAAAATAATATAGTTTTATGATATTTTGAATTATATGATAGAGCTTAATACAAAATAATGAAAAGGATTAGGGATTATCCTTTAATTGTTTTTAATTTTTCGCTAAAATTGGGGCAGGTAAAAATAAAAAAAAAGATGTTCTTTTAAAGTTTTATTGCTTTGTTTTTGTTGTGTATTGCGTAATTTTGTATTACTTGTAGGATTAGTAATGGCTTATTAGAACGAAATCTCTTACTTAAATCTATATATATAAAGGATTAATAAAAAAAGTCAGTATTGAGTTATTGAGCATTTGTGCAAGGTGTGTAAGAAAAAATGTAACTCTTTGATCAACCAATAAGTGAAAGTGAAGTGAAATATAATAACAAACATATATAGTGAATTCAATACATTAAAATGGATTCAATCGAAATTCCTTATTGGGTGTTGTGTAGTGAACTAATTACTACTAATGGTCATGACGCTCAAAATCTTCGATCATATTTTGAGAGGGAATACTTGCTTTCTGAGCAAATAGAAACTGTGATATCAGAATTAAAGAAACGTTTAATGTCTCATTTTTTAAGTCGATGGAACGCAGTTCATAGAAAAAAAAGTCATTTTCAAAAAAAGAAATACTCTCATTGGCTCGAAGGAGTTTTCGAAGTCGAACTAACCCAAAGTGTATTGCCGAAAAAACGTCAACTAATATGGGAAGACCACGAAAGAGTTTCGACGAATGCTGTGATCGAGCTAAAAGGTATAAGAGGGACGAAATTAGAAATATATTTCCTCAAGAAGAGATAAACTATGCAGCAACATCAGAGAGCTTTTCCTCTTCACAATTTGATCCGGATAAGGCTCTTGCATTATGTATACAAGCAGAATTGTCGAAACGCCAATAGGAAGTATTGAGACATGCCCTAAAAGATGAGGGGCATGATGTTTTTCCACCTTATATTAAATTACTGGAAGCAAAGAAAAAGTGCTATCCTTTAAATATAAACATATCGGAAAGCTCAGCAAGTGTGCAACTACAAAAATTGTTAGACCACATCAGAGGAGATAACCAGAATTGAAGGACAGTCTTTAACACTGTACACTAAATGGGGATGTGATGGTGCCTCTGGACAACCACAATACAATCAAACATTTGACAATGAAGAAACTTCGGACGCTAATATGTTTATGACATCTTTGGTACCAATTAAAATGACTGGAGGATAACAGGCATATTATTGTGTGGAACAACGATCGACCATCTTCTTCAAGATACTGCAGAGCCATCCAATTTTCATTTGTTAAAGAAAGTGCAGAAATCATACGAGACGAGAAACAAAGAATAGACACGGAAATCAATAATTAAATCAAACACGAACTCATGTTCACAATGCTGGACGGGAAGACAGCCCAATCTGTAACAGAAACTCCTGCAGCTTTTTCATTTGTGGAACTACAACTTCTGGAATGAATAACCTGACAAATATAAGAACCAAAGCTGTAAACAGGGAAGCTTTGAAAATGGGAATGTCTCCTCTTCACGCTCGGATAAAATTTATGGAGTGTATCCTCCATGTTGCCTACAATTTGCCATTTAAAGCATGGAGAATCAACAATGAGACCCGCCATATTAGAGATGCTCAGAAGAAGAAAATTCAGCAGGAGTTTCGTGAAAAACTGGGCATCATTGTCGATCTTGTAAAACAAGGTACGGGGACAAGTAATGACGGCAACACCTCCAGAAGATTTTTTTCAAATCCAACCATGACTTCAGAAATCACTGGAGTTAGTGAATCCCTTATTCGGCGGTTCGCTGTTATCCTTGAATTAATAACGTCGAATGAAAAATTAGATTTAAAAAAATATGCAGCTTACACGTGGGAAACTGCTTAACTGTTTGTTGAGAAATATAAATTGTACAATATGCCAGCAACCGTACATAAGGTTTTGATCCATGGAGAAGAAATAATTAAAAGCTGTGCATTTCCTGTTGGATCGCTCTCCGAGGAAGCCCAAGAATGCCGAAATAAGGATTATAAAGCCTACCGCAGGTTTCATTCGAGAAAATGCAGCCGAATTGCGACGAATGAAGATGTGATGCATCATATACTCATATCCTCAGATTCAATAATAACAGGTTTAAGGCCACAGGCAAAAAAGAAAATACTTCCAATCAGCGCAGATGCTAAAAACCTCATTTCAGCATTATAAAATTACTACTTCATAATTGTTTTTTATTTATTTGTGTATGTATTTATCTATTTATTTATTTAATTTTATAACATACATAGTTAATAATAATATTTTATTCAAAATAAAAAGTAAAGATTTTACTAAAAAAAAATTTTATTTGAATATAACATCAAAACCCTCAAATTTTATAAAAATGTCAATAACTTTTTTTCTGATAATTTTTTCTTGACCAAATTTTGACCAAGCATGTATAAGACTAATTTTAACATATTTGCCAAATTTCATTTAAATCCGTTGAACCGTTCAGATAAAACAGACTTTTTTCCGCTCTCCCATATAAACCGAACCACTGTGCGGCGCGCGGCCGACGGACGTCTTGACGAAAATCACTTTTTTGGACATCTTAATAATCGCAATCAGCACGAAACCAAAAATTGCCCTATAGAGCAAGTAAAAATAATAGAAAACCCAACAAACAAACCCCAAAACTGATTTTTAGGGTTCTACTAAAAATTAACAATAGTATTCAATACTTAAATTAAAACTAGTAGCTTTACCATAATGTGCCTCAAGGGGTTGTTAATACTCTTAACATGTAAAACACAGTGCGAGCGTAGGAAAATAGGATAGGGTTTAAAAGGAGATACCGATGCAAATTGGTTTTGAATTTCTGAATATCATAATGAGAGGGAAAAAAAGAGTTAGGTATAACGTTCCACATTCGTGTTGTGCGGCTAAAAAAAGAATCCCTGTACTTGGCAGTACGTCCGAAATTGGGCTCAAGGGTAAACTGATGAGCATTCCTAGAAGCGCGAGTATTGCGGTTAAATTGTTTAAGGGGAGGAATGCAACTAGCTATTTCACTGGAACACTGTTGAAGACATGAAACATTACGTCGGTGCTCTAGAGATGTAAATGTTTCCGTTATGGTTTTATCACCTATCATTTTTAAAGCTTTTTTTTGGATACTATCCAAAAGACTCAAGTAAGTTGGAGGATCGCCTGCCCATATATGCGAATTGTACTCAAGCTTTGGACGGATGTATGCCTTATAGATTGTAGTCAGATCAGAAGAGAACAGTTTCCGAACTATTTGAACTGAAAGTACACCCAAAGAAAAAATTTTACAGATTTCACTCATAGAGTAAGAATGGGAGCATTGAAAATGACATGCATTTGCTAGATAAGCCAAAAACATAACTAATTATTTGCACTTAAACAAACCTCCATTAATTAAAATTAAGTTGAAGCAAGATATGTTATATAGAACTCCTTATTTAACATAAATACACAATAAAAATAAATAATTCCATATGTTTTTGAATTTTTAAATTCTTGTAAGGAGGTGATGTTGACAACATATCGTGATGCAATAAGGTACATTATAATTATTTTAATTTTGAAAGCTTTTCATTTGTGAAAGCTACAAAAATAGCTGTAGGTAACTGAACACAAGACTGTAACTTCAATCAAAAGTGCTCAACTTTGTGTCATACCATACATTTCTTGCAACAACTTAAAGTTATATTATAGAGCTCTTCACTGTTTTCGTACCTTTTTATTTTGACAGTGATATACAAGCTTCATCCACAGCTACCTACACCATTAGGCTTAACCATTTCCCAATGTGCTCGGAAGGTTGAAGTTCCAAGCGAATTAGGTACCTCTTCCTATCATTACTAATTTTGTTGGCAAATTTCATCTTACCTGAATCTGTTATTCTACTTTTACTGACTAATGACATTTTCTGACTTAATTGACTGCATTGCCTACCTGTAGCAAAATGTTGAAATTTTCTCAATTTTATACTGCACCGAATTTTGTTAACATTAACATCTGAAAGTAACACTGGAACTTTTTCGTGTTTGTTATCGTCATTTAATCTTTTTTTCTGTGCAGCAAACCAACTTTGCAGTCGGATAAAAGCACATTTTTTTATTTCATCTTCATATGGCTATGAAGGGGCTCGACTGTATAATATTTTCTTCCTTTCGACTTCGTCAATTGTACTAGCTATCTTCAACTACAAGTGAACCTACTGCTATTGATAGAATAGATAAGAATAGTTTTTTATTGCTTGTTTCAGAACGTTTGGAGCTTTCAATAAGTGCACAGCTATGTTTGATTAACATAAGCGCTTAATTGCTGACAAGAGAAACAGAAGATTGAAATTCTACAGTAAAACATAAAGTAAGGAACGATTTTACCATTTATCTGTCCGATTGCTTGTCTTTAATAACCATAATTCAAAAAGCATTAAATTTGAATTTTGTATTAAATTTCCAACTTTGTAATCTCAAGTTTATGCAAAGAATATGCCAACCAACGAATTTAAATTAATAATTTCTGAATAATTAAGTAAATTAGGTAGCTGAAAAATAACATTAACTAAAATTATTTTAAATTTTTTCGAAGTTTTTAAGAATTTGTATATATATTTGTATATATTTGTATATATGCATATGAATTTATTTTATATTAATTTTTGTTGCTCTTGTTAAATTAATTACAAATTTTTTTTTGACATTATCTTATCCCTAATCATAGTTTGTGTCAATAAATCAATATGTGCGTGGGTTTTGTTTTACAAATTTGTAAAATTTTGTATCAACTTTTTAATTTTATACGCCAAAAATCGAAACGACTATTAACTCAATCACACTTTTAGAATAAATTTGTACAACATTTTCCGATTAGTTTTGCATACAAATTTAAGTCATCCCTGCTTTAATTTTTCAGCTCACTCATAAAGATCCGATATATTTTGTTTGGGACAAACCATCTTCAGAATAAGGTACAAGAACAGCCACATTTATCTCTCATCTTCTAGTGACTTTAAGTGGCCTCTACTGCTTATTACTTCTATTTTTCTAGTGGTACGAGCTACAAAATAGATTATTACAATGAAATCCAAGAAAAAATAAACTTAGGAACGATTGTACCTGTCCGTTGCGGTGTCACACAATGCTCATTCTTTTTAATCATAATTCAAAAAGTACTAAATTTTATATTTTCTATTATATCTACAACTATTTAATCCTCTACTGTATGTAGAGAATATGCTACCAAGAATCTTAAATTACAATTTTTGTACCACATCACTTTTCCGTATAAAGTTTTGAATAATTAAGTCAATAAGGGAGGTACAAAAACATTAAGTCAAATTGATTTTCTTTTTTTTTTCGAAGTTTTCATGCAATTGTAGATTGTTTTTTTTTTTTCAATAAATCTGTTTTACGTCTGGCTTAATGAAGTTTTTTAAAATCTTAATATCGGAGACTAGTTGGTTGCAGGACCCCAAAGGCGCCCGTCGAACATAATTATGTTAGCCAGGGCTGAGCGCAAATATGTATAAAATTTAGTTGTCAAACTCACCGTTCACTTTCATAAAAAAGTTAATTCCAGAAAAGTGTTTTTTCTTCTGATTTTACCATCATAGCAGCGTTACCCAGTCAGTGAGTCAGAAAAGAGCATATTTTGTATGCATAATTTATAATAATTTATAAGCAAGTAACCAAAGATATTTGTTTTTACAAGAAATTAAGTTTGAATAAAGTTATTAATTATTTTTTTTTGTAAAAACGTTATTTTTTTTTTTTGTAAAAAAGATAATTTGTTTTTTGTAAAAAAGTTATTTTTTTTTGTAAAAAAGTTATTTTTTTTTTGTAGAAAAGTGACTTTTTTTTTGTGAAAAAGTTATTTTAAATTAATTATTATATACATACCTATAATAAATAGGTTCAAAACTTATGTAAATTATACTGTGGTAAATTTTGCAAGTATCCCTTTATTCTCCGTTCCTTTTCTACCCCCCAAGCCCCAACCTCTGTAAACACGCACTGTGACTGTACACAACACAACATTTCAACCGAAAATTCGATACTCTGCTGTAGTTGTGCTCTGCAGTCAGCACCATAGATAAACAATACAGTATTGTTTATTTATGGTCTGCACCTGACAATAAAAGACCTACAAACATATAGCTCATTATTTATGTCATTGTTTATTTTTTATTCTTTCATTCTCTTCTTACTTCTTTGGTTGCACAAGCACCAAACATCGCCCAACCAACAATTCGATACGCTGCGATGTTCATCGCTTTCAAAGATATGTACATTTTAATTTTGTAGGTAGCTTCTATGGTAACACCAACCAAATTTTTCGCAAAATGCACCTACTACGCTTAAGTTCATTTTCATTTGTATTCATTTGTACTTTATTCATTTTGGTAACACCATAATTAGAATAGGTAAATAACATAAAACCGTAGGTAAAATTGAATTAGGCCTTGGTTAAAGTTACAACTGTAGACATTTTTGGCTTTAGCATTCCTATATAACCTACACAGTTTAAATCACCTTACGGTTCGCGTACACTGAAACCTATTAACCGGCCGATTTCGGCTCGTAGCTATTCGGACGAATATCTAGGACTTTCGTCTGCATACACTTCTGTCGTTCTCGTCCGATGCCTATTTTTAACGATGCCGATTTTAAACGATGCCAGTCGGAGTGTGAAACGTACAAAGTGAACGTGGCTCTATTATAAACACAATGGGGCATATTCATAGTCATTTTAGATCTGGGTCTAAGTTAAACATAGCTTTGGTTGAATTTTCGGACATTGATTCTATTTTTTTAAGGTTATTATTTCAAAATATTTGAAGCTATTTGTGTAGTATACCAAGTTAATTATCTTATAAAAATATAAAACCAACAATTTGTAATTAAAATCGGTCTGTATTCATTGAGCCAAAATTGTCTTAAACTGTAGTTTAGTTAAACCTGGGTCTATCTGCGACTATGAATATGCCCCAATAAATTAATTTTTGAATATTAATTGAATTTTATTTTTAATTTTATTTTTAATTTAATTTTATTCTAGCAAGAAACAACCGACAAACTGACATAAAATCCAAACAAGTTCGGATATGTCAGTTGATCGGAACCACCTCGAAGTCAGCCGGCGCACTTTCGATTTTCGGAAAATTAAAAATGGCAGTCGGTGTAGGTATCTCTAGTTGTACCCTTGATTTAGCAAAAAAAAATTATTGTACCCCCCCTCGTTTTTATTTTTTAAATAAAAAAAAAATTAACTGTATGGAACTTTCAAACGCCCATTTCTCCTTCACTATATCGAATTTACTTATGTACATGGGCTTAAATCATTCTATTCTATTTAAATCTGTATTGTACCTACCACATTTGTTTGGACCTCCGCCCAATCAATAATTCGATAGTGAAATCTTTAATTGATGTCAGTCGATGTATCTCTAACTATACATTTCAAAAAAATTAACTGTAGACCCCCTCGTTTTTTAAAAATAAAAACACATTGAATTTAGTTAGTTAATTATTTTTTTGTAAAAAAGTTAATTTTTTGTAAAGAAGTTAATTTTTTTTTGTAAAAAAGTAATTTTTCTTTTGGTAAAAAAGTTATTTTATAAGTTCCATAAAAAGTTAATTACAATAAAATTTTGTTTGCTAAATCAAGGGTACAATACATCGACCACTTCGACTGGCATTTTTATTTTTCCGAAAATCGAAAGTGCTTTGGCTGACTTCGAGGTTGTGTCGACACCAGACGATGCCGGTTGTAGTGGTGTCTGGTGCCTGATGTACCCGCTGTCTTCATTTTACATATGTTTGGTTTAATCGGCCGATGACGGTTGAGCATAATTCGGCCGAAGACGCGTTATGTGTACGCGAACCGTTAGAGCTAATGCAATTTAGATTTGTAAGGTATTTTTAGTAACCTAATAGCCTTTTCACACCAAACCCAAAACCGGGTTTTCGGCAATTGGTTTACGAAAACTTGAAATGCGTTCACACCGAAAATTTACAAGTTTTCATTTGACATTTCATTTGTTTTGCTTGAACACCATGGTTTCGAGGAAGGGCCGCGGCGCTTTGAAAATTTTTAGTGCCACAGAAAAGGTCAAAAATCAAATGTTTTATGCGCAATTAAAAGACAATTTATAAATATTGGAATTTAATAATGGAAATACAATGAATCCTGATTTGTAATAATTAATTTTTTTCTTAACCGATCAATTTCACGTAGTAGGTAGGATGAGCGTCAATGCGTCGCAGCAACCGGTCAGCTATTCATATGACGTTTAATTGAGCGCTGAATGTTTCACAAGGTCTGTTTCACAAGGTCTGTTTAGTTCATCATACAAATCCAACATGTTTTGGACAGGTTTTATTTAAAACTTGTGGTTTATCAAAACTTGTGGTTGAGCAAAAATGTATGGGAAAACTTGTGTTTTCGATCTAGGTTTTCAGCCAAAACCGGGTTTTGGGTTTGGTGTGAAAAGGCTATAAGACGTAGTAAAATTGCCTTAGTTATGCTTATCTATATGATATTTAGCGCGCGCTAAAGGGGTTATGGCTACCCTTAAAGTGTTATACACAGCACGAGCGATTAGGTAGGTTGGAGGGGATTTAAGACAGTTTAACAGAGCTTTTTTTCCCCTGAGTGCAGGTAGGTACTAAGAGTATATGCGATTACTGCGCATAAGGGTTCCTTTTTTCCTTTTTTTTAATTACCTTGCAAACAACTGTGTGAAGCATTTTCATTATTTGGACATAAATACATGCATAGATCTCTTTATTTGCTAGGGCTTCGTGTTAACATAAAATTTTAGTTTTAGTAGGTTCGGTGATATTACAAATACAGATGAATTGAATTGAAATGCCCTTCGGTTAGAGTGCCCTCTGCATATCGAACTTCAAACTAAACGGATGAAAGTACATATTATGTACATAAAGGTGCATATTTGCTTTATATTGGGTAGGTTTGTATTAGAAGAACAACCACATTTGTATTAGCAAGAAAGGTTAATATAAAAAAAACGGTACACGGTCGTATGATGCGTATACTTTTTTATTTAATTTAATTTATTTGTTCTTAATTTTTTTTTTTGTTTGCACCTTTGGTTATAACCACCAAACCTTCATGGAATTGTTAGTACAATATTTTTAAAGCAATTTTTTTCTTTCTATGAGAAAGTTCAACTGCTCGGTGGCTCATGTTTATAACGGGTGATTTTTTAGCTGGTTTGTTTTGACAACACTGGTTTTGACAGCTGACGTGTGTTTAGTACCTTGTGTCACTGTCAAACAGCTTCAGTTTGGTTTGCAATTTAACCATGGATCGTCTTACAAATGAACAACGCTTGCAAATTATTGAATTTTACTATCAAAATTCGTGCTCGGTTTGAAATGTTCATCGCGCGCTGCTTCCATTTTATGGTCGGCATTCTCGACCTTCTGAGCAGTCTATTCGGAAGATTGTGACCAAATTTCGCACCAAATTTACTTTGTTGGACATTAAACCACCAACACGTTTACGTACTGTGCGTAGTGAAGAAAATATTGCGGCCGTATCAGCTAGTGTGACAGAAGACCGCGAAATGTCGATTCGGCGCCGTTCCCAGCAGTTAGGCCTTTGTTACAGCACTACGTGGAAAATTTTGCGGAAGGATTTGGGCGTAAAGACTTTTAAGATACAGCTGGTGCAAGAACTAAAGCCAGCCGACCTACCACAACGCCGAATTTTTGGTGAATGGGCTCTTGGAAAGCTGGCCGAGGATCCGCTTTTTTATCGAAAAATTGTGTTCAGCGATGAGGCTCATTTTTGGTTGAATGGGTACGTAAATAAGCAAAATTGCCGCATTTGGAGTGAAGATCAGCCAGAAGCATTGCAACAGCTACCAATGCATCCCGAAAAAGCCACTGTTTGGTGCGGTTTATGGGCCGGCGGCATTATTGGGCCATATTTCTTCAAAGCTGATGCGAATCGCAGCGTTACTGTCAATGGTGAACGCTACCGAGCGATGATAACAAACTTTTTTTTGCCCGAAATGGAAGTTCTTGACTTGCATGATATGTGGTTTCAACAAGACGGTGCCACATGCCACACAGCACGCAAAACAATGGCGCAATTGCGAGGCGAGTTTGGCGAACAGTTAATTTCACGTTTCGGGCCGGTCAATTGGCCGCCTAGATCGTGCGATTTGACACCATTAGACTATTTTTTTGTGGGGGTATGTCAAGGCTAATGTCTATAGGGACAAGCCCGCTTCGATTGACGCACTGGAAGCCAACATCCATGCATTCATTCGTGAGATACCGGCCGATATGTGTGAAAGAGTATGCCAAAATTGGACTCAGCGGATGGGCTACCTGAGACGCAACCGCGGTCAACATTTGCATGAAATTATCTTTAAACATTAAATTGCAAGGTTCAAACTATCGATTCAAATAAATATTTCATTCATTTTTTCGAATTTTTTGTGTTTTTTTTTTTTTTAAGTTCTAAGCCTCTTAAAAAATCACCCGTTACATATGTATATTAAGATATTTCATTTAAACTTTACACAAAATTTTGTGTTGTTTCCTAGACCCTTCTAGAAGGAAATGGCCAACTATTTAAATACAGGGTGATTCAACTTAAGTGTGATACAAACAAAAAATCGTATGGGATGTGGGTCTATTCCCCCTCGTTAAGGTGGCAGAAGCAATTAAATTAAAGCAGAAAACCGTTAAAATTAAGGCAGAATCATCCGCATTAAAAAAAGTTGTAGGATGGGTACAAATTGCTAGGTGCTCTTGCGTTAATACAAAAAAAAAAAAAATCAAGAAATCAAAGCCAGTTAAAGAAACGAGACAAAAAATCATAAAAACCGTCGAAAAGAAAGCGAAAACAAGAACCTCTTATGTTTTTCGACTTAAAATCACCTCAGGAACCCATGGTTTCCGTCTGGGCCGGTGACGTTGGAACACCCTGTATATTTGTATTGAATAAAATAATAACAAATTGAAACAAAAAACAGCCTACAAATTTGATTTGAAATCGTTAAACAAAGGTTTTTAAAACAAGTTAAAATACAAATTATTCCTAAATTACTATAAACTTGTTATTGAAAAATCTTAAAAGGCGTTTTAATTACATAGAGCTAAAAATAGAAACCTTTAGTCCAAAGTTTTAAGAAAATCCCGTCAGCGCCTTAGGCTTCATGGCACAGACAGTCACAATTGCAAGACCCAAATTTACCGTGTTCCCTATTATCGTAATGAAAGGTGAAATTAATATCATGAGATGGATTTTCATACGAATCTAAAACTTGCCCTGTAAAAAATTATGAAGTAGTTTGGCAAAGATAGAGCCAGTTAAAAAGAAAAGAATTCAAAATCTGTTAACGAAATGAAAACGGGAAAATAACCTCTAAGTTTTTTGACTTTGAGCGACGCAACGGCCGGCGCGCCGCACAGTGGTCCAAGCGCGGAAAAAAAGTCTTTGGAAAAAGTAATTTTTAGCTTTATGTCTAAGTACTTATAGAAAACCAGAGCGTATGATTTCAAACTATTTTTTAATATATATATATTATGTACTTATTTACAAGCGGTCAAAGTTAAAAAATAATTTTATTCAAGTCGTTAGCCATATTTTCAATAAAATTTTAGATCTCTTTTTCTGACGTTCCTTAAGATGAATGATGTTACTTCTTATATCATTTTATTGGTCTATTATTAAGTATATAAAATTAGAAATAAAAAATTATAATTTATAAAAGAAGCTTCCTATAAGTAGCCATCAAAAATTGGTACCAAGAATTTATTTTTTTTTTTTTTAACTTTTTGAGTTTTGAGTTGAGGGCACCTTGTATGGGAAAGTGGAAAAAACTCTGTAAACTCTAAACGACTGAACCGATTTTGCTGAAACTAAAGAAAATATAGTTGACAGCTTGATAAACCAAAACAAAAAATATCCGCCCACTGCCACGTCCAGTTTCTTAAGAAACTAATTTTTCGTAAAAACTAGTAAAAATTCGGATGTTGTTTAACTAAACCTTATGCAAATACATATTGGATAATCGACTATGCACAAATTTTATCACGCCCATTTTGTGGGCCTTTTTTGGCTTTTTTATATGGAGCCTTGGTTGGATGAAATCATAACCATCTTTTCTATTGTGCTTACACAAGCGAGCCAGTTAGACGAAATGTAAAACAATGAAAAATTATTACAGTTGCAAATCTATATCGTAATTTTTTGCTACCGAAAATTTAATTTTTAAGATGTGACACAGTAAATTTTAATAACGAAATAATACTGCTTATCACATTACAGAGTCAATTGCCCTTGAATAAAAATTAAGATGTGACATTACAAAATTTTTTAAATAGTTCTTATTTCATAAAAGCTTTGTTATTGTTTTGATGTTAAATCGTAAACAAAATTCTTAATAACTAAATAATAAAAAGTGTAATATTTTGTATTTAACAAAAATGCAAGTCTAGGTTGCTTTGACGAAACGTACCTACTACATACATACATGAATACCAGGGCAAGTTTTTGAAAAAATATTCGGACTAGAGTACCTACTCTAGAGATAATAATTTTAAACAATATTACGATGATAGAGAAGTGAAAAAATGGGTGCCGCAGTTCTGTCTGTTTGTCTGCCAGACTGTCTGTACCTTACACAGTCTTAACCACTGATGTGATTTTCTTCAAACTATGAAATTAAAGTTGCCATCAAAGTGCTTCCTGGAGGGGAAATTGAATTTTTGTTTAACTCCTAAAATAACGCTGCCTGACATAATAACTAGTAAACAACAAGTTATTTATCTTATAAACGGCTATAACAATTTTATTAAAAAAAATTACAAAGGACTATAAGGACTATGATCAATATTTTGGTCCAACAAATTGTTCAACAACTGTAACACCTGTCATAGAACCGGGTTATTGATATTCAAACTTATCTTTAACTGCTGCACCGATTTTGCCAACAAATTTTATACAGGAGTTTCTTCAGTACCTTAATAATTTTACGTGCAGAAATCTAAGAAAAAAAAAATTATTGGATTCAAAAAAAAATATATGTAGTTTTTTTTTGTAAATTCTGTATCTTGAAAACGAGTTAATGGATTTTCTTAAAATTTTGTTAAAATTTTATTTTAATAAATACTTAAAATTGGCAAAAAAAAATTTTATTTTTTAAAATGTTCAAAAAATGTTCTATTTAAAAAAATAAATTTAAGCCCACTGCAAATTGCATTTGAAGTCAAATCCGGACGTTTCCGGATGCGTTCTTTACTGGAAATTGTTGCTTACACACTACATAATCCGCCAAAGGCAACGGACCCGGGTCGCCAAGTGCCAAGTACTTAAAACCTTATGAGAATAAAAATAATCGCTAATATTGAGTTTTTTTTGCTCTATATTTATTATATTATTTTTCTTGCTCAGTTAATACATTTATATTACTAAAAGGAATATCTTAATCCCACAAAAAAAAAAATCATTAAAAAATATTAAGATTTGAGTGTGAACGGATCGCTTTAAAACCACCCATATGTTTATAAATTTTTTCTTATTTCAACTTTGGCGATAAAATCCAGGCCTACATATATTTTATTTGAAAAACCGTTATCATTTTTTGATATTACAACTAATTGACTATAAGAAACGAATAGTGAATCATAAAAATTGACACTTTCGAAGAATTGAATTTTTTCCATGTTTGCCCCACTGTGTGGCGACACGTCAGGAATCTATGGTCCATCAGTAAAACATCACTCTTTTGCGATCCCGTATACAAAATGAATTTATGATAAGTTTTAAGTAGGTACTGTTTGTTATAAATAATTAAAAAATTTGTTCAACTCGCAAGTTTCCTATAAACTCTATAAATATTTGTAGACTTATTAAGAAGTATTTATGCTTTACTCTCTTCACTTCCTAATAATGTTTATTATTAGCATTACATACATATAGGTATGTACCTAAACTTTTTAATTAGTTCCGAATTTTTCCAGACCTGCGGCAACACCAATGGCGTACTTTATATACATATATTTGTATTACTTTGTATTTTCCCATTTTAACCATGTATTTATCAGAAAAGCTTTTTCGAAAATGCTCATTTACTGTTCATTTTTTGCAGATTGTTGATGCATAGTTTTAGGATGAGCACATGTAGGCGATTTATTCTCTATAATTAACAAAAAGAAATTGTACCGAGCTGTGTAAATATTCTTAATGCATACAATTCGCTTAAGGTTTCATGATTAATGTGTACGCGTTGAATTTTGTTTTCACTTGGTGTTGAATTTACGGTAAATAAAAAGCAATAATTATTTAAATGACTTGAATATTGTGTTATGAACATAAACTAATAACAAGCAGCGTAACATACTTAAATAGGAACTCACAATTTAATTAATATAACTCCGTATGCTGTTATCTGTTATGTTAACTTCCGCAATTTATGGTTTAATCTAAAAACAATACTCAGCAAATATTGAAAAAGTGCTTAAGAATTTCACAAATTGGTGCTGGGGATAGGGTTTGTAAAAATAATGAATATAAAAATACATAATAAAAAAAACACTACTTGGTTTGGTTCTTTCTTATCAACTCCTCTTAAAAACATCTAAGGTAGCAAGAAAAGTTTTATACTTTTCTTAAGTGTAAACACAAATAATTGTATACTTATCTTATCAAAAAACGTCATTTGAATTTCGAATTCAATGTCGGAAGTGAATAAGTTTCATACTCTAATGTTTCATTGCGTTATCTTTTATACTTTCGTTTCTGTGAACAAACAGTTTTGATTTTTTTTTTTAATTTTGAGTTTGAAAATAGTTTTTACTTTAAAAACGAAAAAAAAAGCTTTAGCGTAATACTATTCTAAGTGCTACC
Source organism: Melangyna quadrimaculata (assembly GCA_949320155.1). Classification (NCBI taxonomy): domain Eukaryota; kingdom Metazoa; phylum Arthropoda; class Insecta; order Diptera; family Syrphidae; genus Melangyna; species Melangyna quadrimaculata. The sequence goes on from OX439484.1 coordinate 103,614,966, forward strand.
GTTGTAAAGTAGGTACCTTGCGTAATAAGGTACCTAATATATTTTAATATTCATTTATAGCTGAATTCAAAAAACTAATTGGAAAACTGGAAATTGCAAAAACTTTTTTAATTTTTAACGTAATTCCCACTCTGGCATAAACGTGGGGGAAATAGAAACCCACTCGAGCATAATCTTGCGCATGTTTTGACTAATTTGTTTGAAACACTATAGCCCAGTCAATAATTACAAAAAAAAGTGCTAAAATTCGCAAAGCGCGATGTAGTGCTGCAGTTTTGATTATTTGTTGGGGCATGTTCGATAAGTCTATAGCCAAGTTTGCAATTTCGAACTGCTCGCTGCAGGAAAAATGCAATAGTGAAAAAAACGCTAAAATCATCCCATTTTTTTCGACATTTTCCTTTTTAACTTTGAAAATATGCAACATAGGAAAAAACCATCCACTATAAACTTGTGTGTTATAAAATTTTCTACAAGGCAACATTTGTTTAAAATGTATGCATGTTATAATTGTGATGCTATCTAACCACGAATTAAAAAAAAAATCTGAAAAACTAAGTAATTTTGAAGCACTCAAAAAATAGGTGAAAAATTGTCCAACTCTGCTAAAAATTTGGAATCCATTTTTAGAAGAATTGGACAATTTTTTACCTATTTTTTGAGTGCTTCAAAATTACTTAGTTTTCAGATTTGTTTTAAATTCATGGTTAGATAGCATCACAAATATAATATGCATGAATTTTAAACTAATGTGGCCTTGTAGAAAATTTTATAACAAACAAGTTTATAGTGGATCGTTTTTTTTCTAAGTTGCATATTTTCAAAGTTATAAAGAAAAATGTCGGAAAAAAATGGGGTGATTTTAGCGTTTTTTTCACTGTTGCATTTCTCCTGCAGCGAGCACAGTTTTTTCGGAGTTGCAAACTTAGCTACAGACTTGTATAAAATACCCCAACAACATATCAAAAATGCAGAACTACATCGCGCTTTGCGAATTTATTGTGGAATTTGACTGGGCTACTATGCGAATCACACTTTTTGTAATAATAATAGTTAAATAAACTAACCGCTTACAGCAACATCAAGGCGTTCCGCCGCATAATTCTGTACGTGTCTACTATTTGCAAGAACAAACTAGAGCATTATGTTTTCTTTATTTCGAGCTGATTTGGTTTCATCCAAATATGAAAATCGTTTTAATTAAAATTGTTTCATAACCACCATCCTAATCAATTATCCCTTGAATGGGTGAACTAGGTAACTGGATTTCCAGTTTCATTCTCGACAAAAACGCATGTTTTGTAAAGTTCTTGCACTCCGTGACAATATAAGTTACTGTAAAGCTCGTAACTGATTCAATTCTAGAATTTACAGGTAAGGGTTTGAATTTTTCAGCGACTTTGATAAAAGTCCGAATGTTTTATTTTCATACTTTTGGTAACTTAAACTTTTGTCAGCATTTTTTTTTTTTTTGACAACAGTTGCTTGGGTGGCAGCTGCCGCCGGCCGGCAGGTTCCAAGGACTTGAACTCCTTTTTTGGTTCCATTAGTCCCACACACGCAAGTTCTAGGGTATGTTAAAATAAAAATTAAACTACATTTTCATAAGGCTTACGAACATCGTGATTATTATTTATTTAATTAAGTTAAAATAATCCATTTGTTACTGTTATAAAGATATCAGCAATGAAATCTATAATAATTACGAATTCGAGTTCAAAGGACGATAAGAAGTTCTGAAGCTCTATACATTTCTGTAGATAATAATATTTTCCCAGAGCCTAGCGATTAACATTTTGTTTCATCAATTTTGCTGAAGTAGATATTTTATTTGAAATAAATGAGACGTAAAAATTCATACTATCATGCATACGTATGTATGTATGTGTATAGATAAATACCTGCTAAATGATATGTATGTAAGATTGTAAACAAAAGTAAAACAATTGAAAATGTGTTCATCGACACTGAGTTCAGAGCAAGGGATATGTGTAATTAAATAGTATGTAGGTCATAGATAACAATGCAGATTACAAGATCAAAATAAATAAAATATGGTAGGCCGAAATTTACAGGGTGATTCACTGAAAAACAAAAATCTATATTTGTGTATCTGATTGAAAACTGATTTAAAAATGTTGTTCGTATTTCTACACAATCGTCAACCGAAATCACTATATTACTTGCGGTTGCGATATATACATAGGCATGTACTTATAGAGCTAGTTTGTTTTTTTACCTGTTTCAAAAGCTAAAATTAAATCAAGGTAACTCAGTTTTATGTGAATCATTACCTACGCAAATTTTAGTTGTTGAAGTTTGTTGATTGTGTCAATTAAAAGTTATTATTTGTTCTATTTATTTAATTCTATTATCACAATCTAGATTCCAAATAGATTTGTGTTAGTAATTTGTTTCGAACTGATATATCATAAATAAAGAATCTTTTTATCTATCGCCAAACGACCGGAATAATGGACGACCTCTGAAAAGATTTTTGGATCAATATGGAAACAGTGAGTCTGTACACGTTCACCTCCATGCTATCGCGCCGCGCCCATACATCGATTTGCAGTATCTACCGGGAAATAATTGAAAAAAAAAATTAAAATCTTTAAAGAAAAAAACCAATAACTCCTTGAGTAGATAGACAGTTGTAGGATTAGCCCCCCCCCACCCTTTTTACCCCTCTCATTGTGTTTGCGCCCCTCAGGTAGTCGGAATTCGATCGTCACTCGCAGTGCATTTTATTTATTTTCGGTTCCCACATTTAATGACTTTTTATAAAGCTATAAAATGTTTGCAAAGTTGTTTAGTTAAGTGAAAGTGATGGATTCTCATAATTCAGATAAGCATTTAATACAAAAATTATAATTTGTATCTTAGTTTTAACTTTCGTAATATTTGTTGGTCATTTATCAAAACACTTCTTTCAAATAAAAAAATCATTGTTTTTTATTTGAAAAGCTATTTTGTTATATATCAGGACTTCCCGGGCATGATTGATTATTTACTCAATAAAACACATATTCAGAATTATTCTGCAAAAAACAACCGCAGAATCCCGCAAATTACTTATTGGCGCCAGTTTAAAGTTTTTACAATAAAAAAAAAACTCGAATTTTTTTCTTTTGTCGTAATTTTGTATTTTCTTAGTTATGGAGTCACCCAGTTCCTCGGGGATGAAAATAGTGACCCGTTAGTATCTGTTTGAGGTAATCCAAAGGCAAAATTTACCAACTTTAAGTGAGAAATTGGATTACATATTTCGAAAACCACTTGGTACTATGTTATGGAAACACTGAGGAAACAAAAAAGATCCTGAAGCATAACTTAACTAATTTATATACATATATCCAAAAAATCGTAAAATAATACAAGTTGTTTGTTTTAACAATTTAGTTTTATCAAACACGGTCTTTAGAAGCAATTAGGACCCTTAAATATTTTTGGCCCCCCAAATATTCGAAATCGATGTATGTGCGCCGGTCCGGATCTAGTAATATAGGGGTAAACTATTGCTCTGTTTTCGTATTTGTTTGTATTTACTCCATACAATTTTTTTTAAATTCAGCTCAGTCAAAACACCACTCCAAGTCAACTTTCTTTTAATTTTCTGGGCAAATTTTACCGCATTTGACGAACTCAAAATTTTGTTGCCATATTTTTGTTATGACCGATGCAACGGCAGACTCCATCTAAAAATACCTATTATGACATTTATAAATTTCAAAGCGTCATATAAATTTAGTACGATGCAAAAAATATAAAACAGAAGGTAATTTGGTGATTGTAATAAACTCGTTTAAAATAAGCTAAATATAATTTTTAACCCCGTGTCATACTAAATATGTTTTATCAACGTTCTAAATCGACTAAAATTTTTCGCAATTGATTTCTTCATTTTTTAATCTAATTTTTGTTAATTTTTCTAGCGTATTTTTGATCAATCAAAATTTGTAAACAATCTATTTCGATATGAAATGTTATTATTATATTAAAGTGTCCCGAAACAAAGCGTCAAGCGGAAATAGGTTGAAAATCCAGGCCATGGTTTCTCATAATGTAGTTCCTTGCTCATACCGAATAATAACGGTTTTGGTTTAACAACTGTTTACATATTTTGAAATTTTAAGGAACACCTCTGAACAAATTATTTGCACAACCTGTAGAACTAATTTAATTTAAGGAAATATATTTTATTGCCTTACCATTTTGCAAGAAATTAATGACAAACTTCGAAGTTTTATCAAACCTAGTTTTTGACCCCAACCATTGAAAAATGTATTGCTTCCTTTTTAAAAACTTGCTTGTTTGGTTAATAGGTTAAACACATGCCAGAGATGACATTAAATCGAAGGGTATTGACACATGGAGGCACTTAGCAGCCAGCGCGTGTAGCTCCAATACAATGCTTAAATTAATTCTGAATCAAATTAAAACACCGAATGATTTTATGTCTTCCAATTTTTGAAAAAAAAAAATAAAAATTACTAAAACTACTTTTTTTTAAATATTTATATTTTTTGGGTTCTCCTTCTTTGTCTTTATAGGATAAATTCAAAATTTCTTTAAATCAAGATTATTTAAATGCAAAAGAAACTTTACATACACCCAACCTCGCATTACCCCCAAATCCGGCGATAGTCAATAACGCTCATGAAAAAAAACTCCCAAATCGATTTGGAGCCCAAAATAACTTTGAACAAATTTTTGTTGTAATTATGTTTTCAGTTTTAGGCGTTCTTTCCATTTTTTGCAATCTTTCTCAAGATCAAAAAATGCCCAAAATTTTAAATTGAATTAGAAAACTGGAAATAAGGCCCAAAAAGGAAATGTTGTCAAAAATAATTACAAAATAATGAATCGTTGCCCAAATGCAAGGAAATATTGCCCAAAGCCAAAACATTGTGAGTGGGTATTTTGCTGAAACTATTTGAATGAAGCTACACGATTATTCATCTATTTCTGAGAAAATACTGTTTTTAGTCTGGAGACTGAGCATACCCTAAACGGGGCGAAACAGACGCCCCTCCCATAGTAAAAAAAATGCTTGGTTTTATCCCCTCTAAAAAAATTTTTGTCAATTTTTGGCGCCAAAGTCATCGTACTCGTGCCAATCATCTTATGGTTTTGATCTCAATCGAAACTCCACCGTTCAGCTTTACTTACTTTCTCTGAATACAAGAACCAAACTTGAATTGAGGTGACATATAGAATAAAAATAATAATGAACCACCCAAGACGCTATTATGTTCAGCTAACATTACTTGCTAATTTTGCTGCGTATCGTTATTATTTCATAAATGAATCAGCATTAAACAACTAATATTTGTATCAACTACCAGGCACAATACTTTTAACCCCAAGTGTATAAATATGTGAATTAAAATTTTTGCAGCATCTAGTATGACATGTGTTAGTCACATGACTTTTAGAATAACTCGATTATATTATCTATAAAGAGATCGAAGTCTCAATTCAACCACCAACATCGAACAACGATTACACCTACACCCAAAAAAAATCCAGTTCCTAACAGTTTTATTATCTTTATGACTTTGAATAAAATGTCTGTCGCTAATAATTCGCCTGTATAAATGATGAATCGACCTCAACCTATCATATACGACATGTGAGTGTGATAAAGGAATACAAACAAAATTACATATTAAAGCATAATAATAAATAAGTTATGTATGTATAGTTATATTTTAAGATTCATTCATTTAATTTCACCATGTTATCTGCAAAAAAAGACAAGGCAATTTTGGGTTGTGTCACACTTATGCGATTTTTTTTTAATGATTTGTTGCACCCTGTATACGGAGATATTTGCTGACATTTTCTAGAACGAGGCGCTTATATTTCCGTTCGTTAAATACTTATCCGTTGGCGCTCGGTGTTTGTTAAAGTGTATTGTGTACCATTAATACTAACGCACCATGTTTCATTCTCTTGAATTTAATTTCGAGTGGAAACAAAAACAAATATGGTGATGATAAAGAAACTTAAAATTTCTCATCGGCCAACATTCCATAAGCTTAAACCAATTATGCAGGGCCGGATCTTTATTCACCAGCTATGTAGCGCAAATAGTCACGTAAGGTCTTATGTTAAACTTATTTTTATATTTACATATATTTTAGCTTCCTTTAGTAGTGGCCCGTAGCGTAATGGTTAGTGCGTTCGACTGTCACGCTGGAGGTCTGGGATCGCTTCCCAGCCTCGTCCACCTAAAAACTAAAAAGTTTTTTTTCAGGGCTACTGCCTCTTGCGAGGAATTGACAAATCCTCCAAGAGTATCACTTGTCACGAATAAGTGCTTCTCGTCTAGCCGTTCGGATTCGGCATAAAATTGTAGGTCTCTTCCATTCCTGTCGAAGGGCGCACACAGGAATTGTTGCGAGTTGTTAGTCACTAGGCCCTGGTTCTTCATGAGCCGTTGTGCCACCCGATTTATTTTTTTATTTTATTTAGCTTCCTTTAAGCGGTCCTTAATGCTTTTAAAAATCTTCATATTATCTGCAAAAATAAGAATTTCACTACACAAAAGAATACCTAAATTATTGAAAAGTTAGATACAAGAGAAGTGGTCCTATATGTCTAATGTCTATACTCATAGCTTTTCACTCATAGTAAATGGATACTTAGGGCCAGTTTTTCAGTGAGGAATTAAGTTTAAACTAAACCTGGATTACCTCAACACGCGCTTTTGATATTTTATCTTCAGTGTTTTTGAATTATTTCTGTATTCCTCCTCCACTTAAAAAAAGCTTTTTGACGTAACTGTATAGACAAATCTATTTTTAAAGTATTCACCTTAAGTTTCAAATTATAAGCACTTTCAATGTGTGTGTAGTAGAATTTGTGAGGCGAAGTATTCTTTCATAAGTATCATAGGCTTTTTTGAACATAATTTTGACAATAAAATCAATGATAACAGTAACACTAAACAGTCCATGAAAATTTTGACATAAGAATACAAAAAAAAGTCTTAAAATTGTAATAAACCAGACAAATACCAACCAAGTTCTATCAAATAATCTTATTTCAAACAGATTTGAAATAAATATTTCACAGATTTAATATTAGAAAACCAGTTAAACAGAGATCGAATAGTACCAAAAAATGTCAGTTAGGTTTTGCAAAATAAAAAAAAAGATCCAAACACTTTAAAATACTTTCCACATTCCACTACAACTCAATATTATTTCCCTTCCACAAAGTTAGCTAAAAATTGTTAAAAAAGTGCATTACTTTCAAAAATAAAAAGGGAAATCAGATGAAAAATAACTGAGTTTCAGACTATTTTAAGCAAAAAGTACAAAATAATTGTTTCAGTCGTAAAATGATATTTTCGGTGTAGGTTATGGAGAATTTCCCTCAAATCATCCTTTTCAGTTTCAAAGATACCCGCGCAGAAAAACATTCTAGTTTTCGACATGGCACTAGAGACTTTTAACTAGATTCTGGCAAGGCCCTAGCATGGCTGAGTAATGGCCAAAACTAGGGCCTTGTCGATTATGAATCCTTTTGCCTCGTCAGAAAAACCACTCTAGGCCCCGGACCAGCAAAAACTAGACTTGTTCATATTTTTGCTAGAAACATTAAAAGAGGGTATTTTAGTATCGGTTGTGACCCGGTAGTAAAATAACTCAGATCAAAAATAAAAACCTGAATAATAATAATAATAACGCAAATTGTTATGAATTTAATATGATATTGAAGCAAATTTAGTATGATACTGGGCTAGTAAAATACTCTTATTATCATATTCTTTGATTTGGTATCGTGTACAAAAATCTGCTTAATCTAAACTACATCCCACCACAAAAACAACCGGATATGAACCACTTAAGATGAACCATCTGGTATTAAGTAAATATAGTTTAAGACAGGAAATTATAATTTTTGGTTAATTTTAATGAAAAGTTCAAAAAGCCTTTGGGGGGGGTGGGTGGTTGAAAATAGCGATTTTCGAAATTAAATACCTATATGATCATCTTGGTAGGATTTGCAAGAGCGTGAAATTTTTAACTTTTTTTTTTAGACCAAAACTGATCAATTATAATAAAAGTTAAAATGTTGCATATGTATCAATAACGATAGTGTTAAGTCTGATAGGATGCCGAAAACGTCCAACAAGTTCTTACTAGCGAGAACCTGACGAGGGTATGAAACATTTTCCTCGTCTAAATTTTACTTACTGAAAACTTGCAAGGGCTTGACGTATATTTGACAAGTTTTCCTCGTCTAGATTTTCCCTAAAGAAAACTGACTAGTGCCATGTCAAAACTAGACAGAAACTGGGCATTTTTCCAGCCGGTCTCGACACAAGTGACAAATGATTGTGGCATACTGTTAAACATACTAGGACCTACTGACTAGGACCTAATCTTGTATCACGATTGCCCTCATCGCTGTTCTTATAACTTCTACGTTATCTTAAAAAAAAAAAGAAACGACGGCTTTTAATTGACTCCCAAGTCCCAACCATAGGCTCTCAAAAAAAATCAGATGCATCACCGGCCGCCAGCAAAACCAGCACCAGTTTATGCTGCCTACTTACTGACTACCAGCAGAAGCGCCCATTACACCAGCAACACCATAATACCATTCACCAGCTAAGAGCAGCAGAACATATTGGCGGCGCGGCGCGGAGGCTCTACAATCAGTGTTTCTTTTCCAGCAATTTAGTATCACTTCGGACAAACGAAACGTTAGACACGACACGCCAGTCAATTCAAGTTAATTTTATATTTTTTAGTTCAGTACCGTCGTTGTCGTCGCCGCCGCCGATCATACTTTGAGCAGTTTGATGTGCATGTGGAGTATAAGCCAAAAATTTAAAAATAAAATAAATTAAAATATTGAAATTAACTTATTTAACTAGAAAACAACTGAAAGTGAATTAATTGAAGTTTTATGTTTATTCAGTGTGTTGCTTAAGTGTTTTATCTGTTGAATTACACTCTTACATAAGCAAATAAGCAATTAATTAAAAATTTTATTTTTTCTATAAATCAGCTGAAAAAAAAAGAAACCGCACATATAATTGGTAAATACACATGAGCAAAAAAAAAATAATTTATCTATATACCTACAGAAAATTGCTTAAGTAATGAAATGCAAAACATAAATGCATTCGACGTGTGAACAAACTCTCCGAAGCATATTTTCAGGTTTCACCACCAACCAGCATATTTTTTTTTACACTGAACCAACAAAAAACAAACTCATCAATGGAAAATTTTCTGCAATTGTATTTGTTTTCTTTCACTCTTGGAGTATTTTCGTTTCCTGTCTCTTTCCCTCGCTTAAACTTAGGATGAAAATTCGAAACCAGTCTTATTTTAAACTCCTACATTTTTTTCTTCTTTCCATTTTGCTTTATCATGCTTCGTATTTTTTTTTTTGTTTCATTGAAAAAAAATAAATAAAAATGTTTCTTTTTTTTCGAGAAAAAAAAACACCTCACGTACAAAAATTCAACTAGAAGAAATAAAAAATCTGCCACACACTGTTAGGCGCTAGTGTAAAGAAGAAACGATGGATTATTTACATACTTGGGAATGTGCGTTGAGTTGCGGGCTGCGACTGCCCCCGTTTATGCGCCAACTTACACGCGCAATCGTGAGGCAGTGGCATACCAATGGTTTGATGTTTTGTGCGGTGCATTGTGGCGGCAATGGGGCTTTTGGTTGGGTATTTTTTTTAAAGTTGAGGCACAATCATGGTGGAAGGATGGTCGGGATGAAATGCCTAGGGGGTTCACATAAAATGGGAGCAGTTGTATAGCTTTAATGATGATGTCGCAATGTAAATTCACATGTCGCGACAACGACCGTACAATGATGTCGGCGGCGGCTGCGTCTGTCTGATGGATGAGATTGAGATATGTGTGGTGACTGGTGATATTGTTTCAGGCGACCACCTTGGCAAGGTTCATTTGCTTTTGCCGCGAAATGTTGGCAAATTATTATGATCAAGTTTCCCTAAGATTCCAAAAGCAAAATTAATTTCAAATATTTTTTTTTTCTCCACCGGGAGAGTTCCATCGATCGGTTTAAATTGATTACCTTTATTTGGGTTGGGTTATATTCGGGGCACTTTGTGGGGAGTTGAAGCTATGCTGCTGATGCGAAACGACAAATCCCCTACAAAAATGACACAACGAAATCAAACGAAAAATTTCGGACTGCTTCTCATTCTGCAGTAGGAATGTATGCTGTTCGACGTGCGAAATTGATAATTATATAGCTGATATTTGGAGAAGTCTCCATTCCACATTGTTCGCATAAAGTTAATGGTCTGTCCATTATTTGTGTACAAAAAAATTTCATTTGAGTTTTTTGTGTTGGTTTTTTGTTATTTCCTTCATTATACTGTATAGTTCTGTGATTTTCTTGATATTGTTTTATGGTTGTCTTTTCGGAGACCACAGACAAATTTATTTTCGTATCAGCAGCGTTCTTGGATTTTATACAACAGATGAGGTTATAATTTAAAGAAATTCGAATTTGCAGGTTAAGTAAAATCATTAATTAAAAAAATCTGTGTCCAATGAAAAAATCAAATATCAAAAAATATATAAAACAGGCTCATGAGAAATCTCAAAACAAGTTAAAACAGAAAATGCATATAATCTACGTCAAATTCCAAAACAGGAATTATTGTTCCTTATTGTCTTGATAGCTTTTAGTAACCTACGTCGGCATTTGTTTTAAATTTTTATATTACACGACCATTTATCTGCCTTTCAAACTTTCTACAAAAATTATACGAGTAAAAACAAAAACATACTAATTCAGTGATTATATTAGTCTAGAAAATCATTTTATTTATTTATATTTTTATTTTATTATTCTATAACATTTTTTAAATGCACTTTCTGATGAAATTATCTTGTTTTTTTTCGTTCATTTGTTCACTTTAATACAGAATCAGATGATATATTGGGAATGTACATAAGAATGTATGTTTTTTATAAATCAAAACACAAGATGAAAGTTCAAAGATAATGTCGCCTTGCAATTTCAACAAAACTGATTAGATTATCGGACCTAACAACACAACAAAAATCTATTTTCTTCACTCTTGTTGTTAACATCTTGATATAGGAACTTATGTACAATTTATTGTTCATACCTTTTAAAATAAATAACTATTGTTTATTCAGTCGTAAGACCTCCGAATGTCTTTATTCCATTTATAACAACCTTTGTTATTTCGATTCATCTTATTATCACCACTATGTTAATCGATGTTGATCCGAGTAAAAAATCCTGCAAGAAAAATCGAGAAGTGAAAAAGTTTATTTTAATTCTTATTTTGAATGCATAGGTTGAACATGATTGAATTTGGCATTGAGGGAAGTTCACATGATATGAATCACACAATTTGTCACTTTGATTTCCTCTCAAATATTAAAGTAGAATTATTTAATTACATTTTTAGCACCGAACTTATTGCAGACATTAAAGCTGAATTAAAAATATATGATTCATTTATTTTTCGAGCTATTTTAAAATATTTCAATACAAATTTAAATGCCTTCACTGAGAAAGTACATGGATCCCGGCTGGAAAAATGCCAAGTACCTGTCTAGTTTGGGCAATGCATTACTAAGTTTTCAGTAGGGAAAATATAGACAAGGAAAACTTGTCAGAAAATTAACAAGCCCTTGCTGGATTTCAGTACCAAACATTTAGACGAGGAAAACTTTTCAAACACTCGTGAGGCAATCCCTAGTAAAAAGTTGTTTGACACGTTTCGGGACCCCATCAAGAATGTCCCTTGTACACCAGAAACACAAATTTTATAAGCACCTTGCAATTTCAGCATCATACGACACTTTTTTTAATCTTTGTCTTCGTTTTCGGATCACACTTTACTATGGGTGTGATACTTGAGACATCTGTATATGATTGTTCAATGAGGAAAAACCTGTTGTTCTACCTTAAAACCAAGTACATACAATTCGGTTCTATTCTGTATGTATTTGTTATGCACTATGGAATGAAACTTATTCACTTTTGACATTGAATTTTTGTATAGCGAGTTAGCCCAGTGGGTAGCGCATTGGACTGACATTCAGAAGATCGCGGGATCAAGTCCCGCTTAAGCCAGCTCTTTTTTCTGCCTGACGAGGCAAAAGGGTTCATAATCGCCAAAGCCCGTGTTCTAGCCTTTGGTAAATCTTGCTAGTGCCTTGCAAGAATCTATATAAAACTCTCTAGTGCCTTGTCGAAAACTAGATTGTTTTTCTGCGCGGGGACTTATCGTTTTTTTTTTCGAAACACTACAGATATATACAGGGTGTCCAGTAAATAATGGATAACCTTGGAATGCCTTATAGTAGACTTTATGACCGTCCTGAAAACTAATAAAAAAAAAGTCTATCTCCCCAACCACAAGGAAAGATATGTGCATTTTTTTGTTCAGTGCATTATTTTTTGCGTTACTTTACGTTTTTGAATACCACGACTACAAGTGAATGAATTCGACCGTTTTTTTTCGTAGCAATATTTAACATTGTTTGTGCCAAAACAAAAGAAGACAAAAATTATAATAACTGTTGGAATTGTTGGAGAAAAAAATTATTGAACTTTGATTCTGGATGCAAAATGTGAAAGAAAATAATTTTTGAAAAAGTTAAATCATCTCTGGTATGAAAAAATGCACGAATACCTAAGCGTTAAATGCGGATTTCAAAATGTTATAATTTATTATTGCATCGTGAACCAATAGGAAGTTATTGGTAAAAATCAGCAACAAGAGAGTCAATTAAGCAAAAACAAATGTTTTAAAAATTAGCAAATTAAACGTGAAAATAATATCATGCGTCCAACATGGCAGATTTTTGATTGATTGCCTATTTTTATGATATTATCCTAGTAATAAATCCAAGCTTTTAACTTCTAAGGCCAATTGCAACATTACCAAAAATGTCAACAAAGTGCAAAAAATGGCTACTTTTTCAAGCTTGTTTGGAATTATACCTGGTCTATTGGGCCCTAACAAAACCATAAAATATTTTTGCAGTTGCTTTTAGTTTATTCGTTGTTTTCTTCAAACAAACAGTCTTTTGAGTTTTTAGCCAACTTTCAATCACTTGATCACTTAGTTCAAAAACAAAAACAAAAGTAGATATTTTTTTTTTTTTAATTTAAAGCAAATGCTCAAACTGTTTTCCACCCATTCTAATACAGGTTCTGCACCTCCGAATAAATGAAAATCTTATAATAATCTTGTTAATTTTTGCTCAGAATCTTGTAACGCAGCTGCCTCCCCAAGATTTCTCATCTCCTCTAAGGACCTGATGGGCTTGCTGTACTAGATTTTCTTAATGCAGCCCCAAAAATCAAGTTGATTTAGGTCTGGTGAACGGGGTGGCCATAAAATTGGCCTAGACCTCATGTCCATCTGCCTGTATCTCTGGCATATTTGTAATGCAGCGGCTTGCACAAGATTGCATACCTCCTCTGAGAAGCTGATCGGCTTGCTGTATTCGATTTATTTAATGCACCTCTTATAAGAAAATTAATTTGGTAATAACCACTACCAAAATATTTGATGGTTTCTTAAAAGGCCAATTGAAGAGGTGTAATTCAAAACAAGCTCGAAAACGTAGCCGTTTTTTGCACTTTGTTAACATTTTTGGTAATGTTGCATTCGTCCCTAGAAGTTAAAAGCTTGGATTTATCATAAGGACAACTTTATAGAGACAGGCAATCAATCAAAAATCTACCATCTGCAACGCATAGTATTATTTTCACGTTTACTGTGCTAATTTTGAAAACTTTTGTTTTTGCTAAATTGGCTCTAGTATTGGAGAGATGATTTAACTTTTTCAAAAATTATTTTCTTTCAAATTTTGCATCGAAAATCAAAGTTCAATAATTTTTTTCTCTAAGAATTCCAACAGTTATTATAATTTCTGTCTTCTTATGTTTTGGCACAAACAATTTTAAATATTGCTACGAAAAAAAAACGGTAGAATTCATTCACTCGTAGTCGTGGTATTCAAAAATGTAAAGTAACGCAAAACATAATGGGCCCTATTGCGGTTGTCGATCAGCGATCGCACTTTCAACGATCATCACCATCGACTGATTTCTCAATCGGTATTGCGTAACTTGATCGACTAGTATATGAGTTATTGTGAATGAAAAAGTATAAATTGTGAATTATTCATACTTTGACGTTTGACAGATCGATTTTTTTTCAGACTGGATTGTTTATTTATTTATCTCGTTTTGTGAAGTTTGCAATAAAAATAGTTTATTTTTATAAAAATAAACTTAAAATAAGAAATGGATGAATCGAAGCGTTAAGTGAAAAAGATTCAGAAGAATATACAATAAATAGAATTTTAGAGGCCATCAGAAAACCGCGCAATATAAGAATTTCATCCAACCCCTTGGAGTTGATAAATTGTACATTTTACTTGATTTTGTAGTTTTTTTTCTTTTCATTTATTTGTCTTTTATAGCTTTGTTAACTATTTTTGATAATCCAAGCCAACCTTTATGGATTTAATTTCTGAAAACTTAAGCTGGGAATAAGAAATTCTGTGCCCAAGCATCATCAACTAAGTGTGGGAAATGATTTGTTCATTGGGTTGGCTCAATGTACTCTATCCTTAAAAGAAGTGCTAAGTGTAAAAGAAACTCACATATGTAAGTCCAAAATAAACGAAAGTGAAATACGCCAAACAAAAATGTACTTCCTTCAAAAATTCGGATTCTCAAGAGTTATTGGGTGAATTGATGGCTTTTATCTGTTTTTTTGTTAAAACTTGTTTCGCCCTGCATTAAGAATAATAATTAAATATACCTTTTTCACTTATAAACACACATTTTTTAAATAAAAACACTCACATTTTATTCTCTACATAATTTTTTACTTGTTGAATAGACCCAGTCGATCACAAAAATGCGGTCGTCAACGAGCGATCGAATTTTCGATATTTGTCGAACGCAATCGATAACCACAATACCGATTTCTCAAATTGTCGGTCGTTGATCGCTCGTTAGCGAATATCGATCGACGATCGACAACCGCAATAGGGCCCAATGCACTGAACAAAAAAATGCCATATCATTTCTTGTGGTTGGGATAGACTTTTTTTTTATTAGTTTTCGGAACGGTCATAAAGTCTACTATGAGGCATTCCAAGGTTATCCATTATTTACTGGACACCCTGTATATACATTATACATACCTGCTATCGATTTTATAGAAAATTTTCTTGGCTTTATTTTTGTAGAAGATTATTTTTAGATACGAGAAACAATTTCCAAGTCAAACCGAAAAAACAACATGTTTCTCTTAACTGTCGCTAGAGTTATTTTCTAAACAATTGCGTATACGAATAAAATACATACAATGTTTTTTTTTTAGGAAATTTAATAAGTTTTACTTTTGTTGAGTACACATTATATTACTTTTGTTGATTATTATCGAAGATAAAAGTAAAAAACCGAAAAAAAACTACATATTTCTCTTGATTTCCGCATTACATTTCATCGCAAGATATCTCTTAGTTAGTTTGCCAAGTCTCAAAACTGTTGAATTTAACTCATCTAATTCAAAGGGTTACTAGTTACACCCCGAGACTCGGCTGTTCTTGCACTCAAAAATTGGGCCTTAGTTGTTTAGAACAAAAATATATTGGTTAAATAGCTCAAATATATGACTCACAATCACCGGCACATAATATGTATGTATGTGTGTATGTATCAATGGTTCCACACTATGTATTTCCAGCCTTAAAACAGCACAAGATCTTATACAGAACTTTAAACCAAACTCTTATTATTGTATATAACTTAAAAAGCCAATCGACAGTGACAAGTCGAATCAATGTTTGACTGCAGATCGGTCTTTGATTGAGTTTTATTAATACATATAAGAACTTGCCTTCTCTTTTTTTTGTACGTTTAAATTTCTACACGTGTGTTTCAGTTCAGTAAGACATGTGTGCGATAGCAGAACTGGTTACATTCTGCGAAATAAAAAGAAGAAAACGGAAACATGAATCATTGAAGGTCAATAAATAAAATACCCTTGAACGAATCCTGATTGTAAACAAAAACCAAATACGACATGAGTTGGGTACCTATGTAATTTGAAGCACATTTCAAGTCTTCAATTTAATTCATACTTTACCTATCCCGCTTCTTCTAAATGATCACACGCCTTACCTTAAATCAAAAACTTGCCTTTATTTTTTGTTCCAAGTCATAATATTTGGTGTATTTATTTCTCCAGATATTTTAAAACACAACTGGCTTCTTAGAATAATTTCCTTTAAACAAGGCGGCATTGAAGCTTAAAGACTTGTGATCTTTCTTTCTAAATGTTAGTTTATTTTTTAGGGAATTGGCACTTTCGGAGAGCAAAAATGTGGATGCAACAATTATTTAGTTTGAAATTTGTTTAATCATTTGTTGTCATAAGTGTGGGTCCGAGTATATGTAGTAGCCACTGTTTAAAAAGATAGAACTTGTTTTTATCTCTATGACAAAGAGATATGTCAATCAAAATATTTAATCTATTATCTCAATTTATGTAGAACGATTTACATCGACTTATCGGATAATGGGCACTGAAATCAATAAATCCAAGTGGATATGGTGAAAGAAATTTAAAAACATTGTACTACCCTACCTTCAAAAACAAAAACAACAACTATTCCATAGAAGACAGAAAAGATAGAAATTGTCAGTCCATACTACGGATTTGATTATTATTATAATTTTTGAGAACATTTTTTTTTCGGTAATAAGACCCTTGTTTGGTACCTTGAACATTCCACCATGTTTCCCAAAGTAATTTTGTTTCCTTTTCTTTTGGCACTAATATGTTAATTTGTACAAATTCGTAGTCGAGATCAGCCCTTGTAAAGTGTCTGAACAAATTTGTAACATTCTGGTCAAAACCAGTTTAGTGACTTCTCAGATTAGCCTTAAAAATAGACAGATAGTTTTAATAAAGTGTTTTATGGAAGTTGGTACTTCAATTTTATTTTTATTCGTAATAAGTCATTTTTAATCATCTGTGACTTTTGCCTCATCAGGTAAAACAAAAACGATCGGACGATTTCATATCCACCATTGCTATCTCTAACATATCAGTAGAGAAACATAAGGACAGCTATCTTCAAATCGATATTGTTCAAACGCTTTCATTTTACGTGATGGGGCATGAGGCAGTTATAAAACTTTGTCTTTTAAATGATAAGCCCTAAAAATAGTTTTTGAAATAGTAAGTGGCTATAACTTAACTATATCCAAAATCTGTTTTTTAATTACCGAGGTCTACATAATGTATACGTTAGACTTAGGTCTTTTAAATGTAACCTGAATTGCAGTAAACTAAGGAAACGGAATAGAAGGATAGGAAAGAATATTTGTTGGTACAGTGTATCTCACTGGATCTAGTTTAAACTAGGGATATACTATAGAAAAAAAATTATACCTATACAGTAGGGCTCGAACTCAGATCTCTATCCCCCATATTAATAAACGAAGCTAGCGGCAAGTTATCTTTAACTCGCGGATAAGGAGTAAGAGTTCTGCCACTTGCGAGCTAGCTAAACCACCAAGGATGGTAGTTTAGCGAAGGATTAACTAGGACAAATAAATATACCTTACATTGATGGTTTAGCTAGCTCGTAAGTGGCAGAAACCTTACTCCTAATCCACGAGTGAAAGATAGCTTCGTTTATTAATATGGGGGTATAAGTTTACTTTCAAGCATTAAGTATATCTTCTTTGAAAATATATTAAGTTTTGTTTTAATATTAAATTTAATTGTAGGTACTTGTTCTTGTCGCTATTTTAATACTTTCCTTGAACCTGGAAGATCGGTAGCTCAATCAGAAAGAAAATTAATATCTTATTTACTTTGATCTCAACAATTTCTATTTAATGTTTCCGTGACTTGAATACCATTAAACTAAATGTATAACTTCTTAAAAAACTTTAGATTATGTAACATACTAGATTCTTTTTACGTTATACATTGTTCTCAAAATGCGTAGGTTGGCTAAAAAACTACGTGTTATAAACATAACAGATATACCACACTATGTCATTGATTAAAAAAAAACAAAAATGACAAACAAAAAATGTGTATGTAATATGTCAATATGTTTACAAGCGATCAAATTCTGCTAACTACGACCCGACGCAGAATTTTTCTTTTTTTTTAATTGCTTAAACACAATTTAACTTGCAAATTCGATAGGAAATATATGTACATACTTGAACAGTATGTATAACTTATATATACTGTTCAACAAAACTTATGATTGATTTTTTTTATTGTATACTATTTGGCCAATTGTAAACAAAATATCTTTTTAGAATTATGAACAATATGGTTACAGTTTTACTTTTGGCTTAAAAGCTCAAATCTCTTAATTTTGTTATGGGCACGATTCAATATTTTGAGCTTAATTTTGGTTTAATTGTGAATTTTATAATTTAACGAGAACTTCATAAAATAGAACATCTAATTCTAAGCAATAATTCTAATTCAACAAAAGATAGTCTTAAGGTTCTGTTATATCTTCAGTTCTATTGGTCGGATTGCCAAGATTAATATAATTGGACTTAAGGAAAATGATAGAACATCATAACATATTTTGTTTTTAATTTATTGAAGTGATAATACCTCTGACAAAAATATTGGATAATCGCTATTTTCATAAACTGCTACCCCCGCCAAAGGCTGAGAAAAAACCTGCCAGGCTTTTGTTTTCGATCACACTATATGCATATACAGGGTGTCCCGTAAAGAATGGATAACCCTGAAACGCCTCATAGTAGACTTTATGGCCGTCCTGAAAACTGATACAAAAAAGTTCTATCCCAACCACAAGAAAAGATACATGCATTATTTTTTGCCTTACTTTACATTTTTGAATACCACGTCTACAAGTGAATGAATTGCACCGTTTTTTTTTTTTTTTTGTAGCAATATTTAACATTATTTATGCCAGAACATTAGTAGAAAAAAATTATAATAACTGTTGGACTTCTTAGAGACAAAAAATTATTTAACTTTGATTTTTAATGCAAAATGTATATTTGTAATTTTTGAAAAATTAAATCATCTCCGGTATAAAAAAAATTCATGAATAACTAAGTGGCCAACCATTTTAAAAATATGCGCGTTAAATGCTAATTTCAAATAAGTATAGCTTGTTCTTGTATCTAGAGTCAATAGCAAGTTATTGGTAAAAATCTGCAATACTATGGGCAATTTAACAAAAAATAATGCCTTGCGTTGAACATGGTAGATTTTTGACTGATTGCCCTTTTTTATGATGTTGTCCTAATGATAAATCCAAGCTTTTAACTTCTAGGGCCGAGTTTAACATTACTAAAAATGTCAACAAAGTGCAAAAAACGGTTGAATTTTCGAGGTTGTTTTGAGTTAAACCTCTTCAATTGAGCTTTAACAAAACCATTAAATATTTTGTTGGTTGCAGTTAGTTTATTTGTTATTGTTTCCTAAAAAATAATTTCAGCCAATTTTTAACTGAAGCTGGCTACTAAATTTACAAAAAAACAAAGTGCTGCACACTATACTGTGCTGGCAAATCTGAAGACTAGGTACCCAGGCAGATGGATAGGACGTCTGAGACCATCATTTTATGGCCTCCACGTTTACCAGAAGTGCATTAAATAAATCGAATACAGCAAGCCAAGCAGCTTCTTAAAGGGGATGTGGAATCTGGTGCAGGCAGCTGCATTACAAGTATCCTAGCAAAACCTTGAAAATCTTTTATTCGGGGGAGCATCCGCGCGCCGTTCTGCACTAGAGTGGTCGAAAACACTTATCAAGTGCTTTATAAATAAAAAATGTTGATATGTTTTTTTTTTTTTAACTTAGTGGCCAAGGACAATTGAAAATTGGCTGAAATTATTTTTTAGAAAATAATAACAAATAAATAAAAGCCCAATTGAAGAGGTTTAACTCAAAACAACCTCGAAAATTTAACCGATTTTTGCACTTTGTTGACATTTTTAGTAATGTTGCATTCGGCCCTAGAAAATAAAAGCTTGTATTTATCATTAGGACAACATCATAAAAACAGGCAATCAATCAAAAATCTACCCAGTTCAACGCATGGCATTATTTTCACGTTTACTGTGCTGATTTTGAAAACTTTTGTTTATGTCAAATTAACTCTAGTATTGCAGACTTTTACCAATAACTTGCTATTGGCTCTAGTTACAATAACAAGCTATACCAATTTGAAATTCTCATTTAATGCGCATATTTTTAAAATGGTTGGCCACTTAGGTATTCATGCATTTTTTTTTTATACCAGAGATGCTTTAACTTGTTCAAAAATTATTTTCTTTCACATTTTGCATTAAAAATCAAAGTTAAATAATTTTTTTATCTCCAATAGTAATTATAATTTTCTTCTATAAATGTTTTGGCACAAATAATGTAAAATATTGCTACGAAAAAGAAACGGTGGAATTCATTCACTTGTAGTCGTGGTATTCAAAAATGTAAAGTAAGGCAAAAATTAATGCACTGAACAAAAAAATGCATATATCTTTTCTAGTGGTTGGAATAGAACTTTTTTGTATCAGTTTTCAGGACAGCCATAAAGTCTCCTATGAGGCATTTCAGGGTTTTCCATTCTTTACGGGGCACCCTGTATGTATATTAGGGTGGCGCTTATTTTGGCAAAGTTGGAATTTCTTTCGGGTCCCCCTAAAAGTGATCAAGGTAATAAAATAAAAGGCTGTGCAAATTTTTGACGTTAACACGTGCCACTGAGCAGTTGAATGTTCCCATACAAAATACATGGAGATTTTTAGCCTTTTACTAAAAAAATCAGCAAAAGTGAATATTAATAAAACTTACCATTTATCTTAATTTATTATATGGACTAAAAACTAAAAATATTTTCAGAATTTTAAACATTTTTCTAACCAGCTAAAAATCGAAATGAAAATAAGCAAATTTAGCAAAATAACAATAATAACTCATCTCCTTTGCAACCGATAATTAGGCCTATTCGGCGCAATCTTTTATACTGTTTTCTTTTCTTTTATCAATTTCCATACAAATTTTCGAACTGTCAAAAAATCTTTTATTCTTTTATTAATTGGTATTCTGCAGTTCGAATTCTGTTATGAAATCTGTTATAAACCATAACAGAATAAAAGATAGATTTTGTTGACTTGTATCATAAAAGATTTCAATTTATGAGGTAAAACTTTCATTTTGTTACTAAATTGTTATTAAAAGGAGACGAATATAGTAAAATAATATTAAGATACATAACTACAAACACAAATACGTTATTGCAAGCAAAATTATTTTTACACAGAAATGCACAGAACACTTATGATGGATGAAAGGTAAAAAAGAAGTCGCCTTAATATTGCCAGTGTGTGTTTCGTACAACTTTTTAAATTGGATATTAAATTCAGGAACGATAATAGACAAATTACATAGAACACCAATTTATCTACGCGAAACAAAACACGAAAATTCATCAAGTTAATTTTATTTTGGTCACACGTCAGTGCCGAGTTTTTTTTTATTTACTACAGCTGATAATTTGATGGCAGATTTTCGGTCTGTTCATATAAATGTTTCTATTTCGAAGTTCCATAACAGACTTTTATAAAAGATCAAACTCCTGAATACCAGTTATAAAATATCTTTTATGGTGGAGATCTGTTATGCATCATAACAGAAAATTCATAGCAGAATAACAGATATGACAGAAAAGGCCTAAATATTTGTATTCTTTTCGATGTTTCTTAAAAAAAAAAACTTATGATTTCTACCTAATCCTCATATTGTGGCGACATGTCCGAAGAGAAACAAAAAAATCTTAAGAATATAGGTATTATAAAAAATATAAACAGTGGCGCAAAATCTATTTAAGGTTTAAGTATGATCTCGTACTACTTACAATTTGTCTGCTTTTAAAACAGTTTCTTCAGCTGAACACGTCCAAAACAGTGACAGCTCGTGGAAAAAATTCGCAAACATATTAATTTTGACATTTATAAATGTCAAGGTGTCATTTGGATTTAATACGATGGTAAAAAGATTAAATAGACATTTGGTAATATTAACTTTAATAAAAGGTTTACGAAATAGTACTTAAAATTAGTTAAATCATATTTTTAACCTAGTATCATACTAAAAATGATTAAACATTATAATGGTCATGATTCAAATTTTGAGCCAATAAATTTTGGAGTTGGTCGACAGGTTGAGTCTGGCTTAAATATTTGTTGTTAAATATTTGTGTTGATAAATACCTATCAGAAAATTTCTCGTGACTCTTTATTTTGTAAAGAAATAAAAATAAAAAACAATGCAAATTGAATGATGCAATGTTTGCCGGCAACTTCATTATACTTAACATTTGACCTTCTCTTTTTGTATTTCATGTGCCACGTAGCGTTGCTCTGCCTTTTTTTCCTTCACCGACTTATTGGCATTATAAGTATAGTTTTAATCAAAGAAACTCTCGCTATGTGTCATCTTAAAACAACAACAAAAAACAATACTTAAAAAGCTATTCGAAATTATTTTAGTAGATTTTTTTATCAACAACAAAAAATGGCTATTAATAAGCTTTGTATGCTTGTTAGTATAGGAGTAATAAAAATATAATAATATATATATGTAGGTAACGAATATACACAAACAAATAAAATATTTATTTGTGTTATTGTATGTGTGTCTAAGGAGATACATGCATAATTGTATATCTTAAAGATTCCCAAAAACTCAGCACACGGAATGGCTTATAAATAAAATGAGAGAAACCACTCCATGGAAGACAAGCCCCTCGTGATTTGTGAGACTTCGGCGAGAGATAATATTATTGTATATCAAGCAAAACTTATATTATGAAATGATCATATCTCTTAAATCTAGTTTCACTTATCAAGGTAGCCCTGACTTGATGGAAACTCTCTTCTGAGAGCAAAAGTGTTCCATTCCGATTTCACTAATCAAAAACTCTACACTGTATTTAAAATATAAAAAAAAATCGGATCAAAAATTATTTTATTTTAATTGAAAATAAAAATGTCAGTGGTCAATAATTTTTGTTTGATAGCGAAACAGCAAATAAAATCCCATGAACTCGGTAACTTTATGACGCACACGCAAACATTATCAAATTGCATGCATTGAAAAAAATCTGTAAAGAAGTGGTATTCTGTAGGTTTGTGATTAAGTAACGGTTCTATTTTTGGAATTTAAACTACATAACTTTGATACAAATGTTTTATGCTGTTGACTATTTTGTACATTTACATTTATGTACATGATTGGATATTGTTTAACTGACGTTTTTACATTGTATATGTACCTTCATACAATACAAGGTTATTATAAAATAAAATGCACTACTTGATCGCATGAACTTGTTCTCACGGTTCAGGCGTACAGTGTAGCTAAACATTGTATAAATAAAAACGATTTTTTTTATAAATATACAATTTCATTGTTATGGGAAAGTGTAAACAAAATCAAAAGTACTAACAAAGTTTAATTTTGTCCGCGATTGTTTTGTTTGTCAACATTTTTTTTTGTTGCAAGCCCTTTAGAATGCAATATTCTTTTTACTCTTTAGATGTGCAAAATATGCACAAAATTTGTATAGTTATTTACTAGATGAACGCATATTTCTATACAAAAAACTGACAAACCACCCTTTTCTCGTAAAATGCGTTTTAGCATTAGCATTTATCCGTATTACATATGTACGTCCGTATTACACGTGTAGTTAGTATAACACGTGTACTTAGTTTTACACTTGTACTTAGTATTACACGTGTACTTAATCTTACACTTGTACTTAATATTACTGCACGTAGTATTACAATTATACTTAGTAATAAACGTTTACTTAGAATAACAGGTGTACCTGTATTTTTTATTACGCGTGTACTAAGTATTACAGGTGCAATTACATATATTTAATTCATTTGAAACTTTCTAATCGAATAAACATTGTATAAACTGAAAATTTCAACAATCTTTCTGAATAATCTTCAGCTGACTTTGGTGGCTGAAAGAATTTATTTATTTTTTGCTGTCAGCTAGGCAGAAACAACATTATTGACACTTCGTCTTGATTAAATGAGTCGTTAAATAGGAAACTGAAGCCTTATTTTTGCAACGAACAAGTGTAAATAGCTTCTAAGTTAACGTATACACGTGAAACGAATTGAATGTGAAATTAAATACACGTCTGAAATAAACTTTAAACATTACATGCTTGAAGTTCAATCAAAGTCGTTTAAAATCTGGCCTTATTTCCATACAAAAATAAGGCCCGACTTGGAAATTAGGTCACATTTAAACATGGAAACATGGAAACATTTTTACTTTTTTTTTTTTTGATTATTTATCAGAATAAGACAAAGACTTCAACTTCACTTTTCAATTTCTAAAATTGAACAAAAGATTGTAAGTTTTCAGAAATACCTATCTAAAAATTAAATAACGCCTGACGGGTCTTATTTCAGAATAGAAATTGAAGTAAGGCCACATGTTCGATGTGGCCTTATTTCCACTTAAAAATAGAAACAAGGCCACATGTGGCCTTAATTCGTAGAGAGTTATTTCACGTCACCCTTTTTTTTTGGGCTTCTGCAACTTCGTAATGAATTCTTGACAAGTTTTGACCAACTCTTAAGTAATTAAAACATTTTTTTTTATCTAATAGATAGGGCACTTTTTTTTCTTTTTTACATAGTAGGTATATACATTTACGGCAAGAGTTCATGTAATTACGTAAAAGTACGTAATATGTAGGTGTTTACATTATGAAGGAAATCTTGATCTAGACTCTTTAAAAGATTATTAAAGAAACCATTTCAGTAAACAAAATTACTTATTCTTGTTAATGAATAAATTGAATGGCATGGAATTTGTTTATCAATAAAAATGCATTTCATAAATATTTCAGCATTATATTGCACGTCCGTCCGGCAAAACGTCGCCGTTATCACATCATTGCCCATTCAATAACTCAAGAAACTTACTTAAACTTAAAGATAAATCCTTCTTCTCATCGAAAATTGAAATGTATTTTTTTTTCTTCTTTTTAATTAAATTATGCAAAACACGCAGCTCCACTCAAATTCCTCTTTTATCGAAATGACAAATTGTATGTTGCCTTTGTCTTGCACAACGATGATTGAACATTAATTTTAAAGAGGACATTCGGACAACATTGCAAATTATAAATAAATAAGTTTTCCATTTCGAGTTTCTTTCGAGTTGAAAAAAAAAACCGAAAACCATTTAGTATGTGTAGCAATATACATATGTATAAGCTGGAAGTGAGCAGAGTATACCTATTTCGCAAACAAAAAAAAAAAGTATTACATAGGTAATACAAATTATTTTATCAATTAAAAATGTATAGATACCCAAAAAATTTAAATATTTGTATGTAACTAGCTAAAAATTAACTGGATCAAGACATGTTCTGAGCCGGTGTTCGAAAAAGATCTGAAAGTGTAAAAAAAAAATTAAAACTACATATATAAAAACTACGAATGCAGTCGAATCCATGATATCGTTCGTTAATAATAGATATATAGCTACTGTACACTGTTTAATAATTTCTTTTTTTTTTTTCAATTTCAATTCATGGTCGGCTTGACGCCAGGAGCTAAAATAATTCATATTTTTTTTTATTTTGAAAACAAAATTTATTATAAATGGACGTGATTAATTTTGTGCTATCTTTTATTTGGTTTTATATTTTTATATTAATTAAAACGTAAAACAAAAAAAAAACGTAAACAAAGGTTTCAATTCACGTCTCACTCGAAGTGAATACAAATGGTTAATAATTAAAAAAATTATAATATTAACCTGGATTATTATTGATAATGTCCGAAAATGTTCGCAGAAAGTTACTTATAATTATAAAACCTTTTCCCTAGCATGGTTAAATAATAACAATGTTGGCTTGTAGCAACCTCAACCATCTTGTGATCGTTGACGTCTGAAAGGATTAATATCTGATTAATATAAACATATCCTTAGCGTTATCTGAGTGTGATTTCAAAAAAATTATTTTCGTCGTAACAAAACCTTTTTCCCATACTATCTATGTACTTACCTACGATTTTAAATTTATCGATTGATCGTTCCCTGGATTAATATTTATTTTTGAAGTTTGGATATATGGGGTATATATCAAATGTATGAGTTTACAAACGAAGATAAATACTCGTTAAAATTCTAGTATCAAATAATTCGCAGTTAACGCAGATAACGAATGATATCGTTCTGAGAAAATCAGTTGTTTGCAAATCTCGAAAACTGTCTTGTAAGTAACTTTAAAAATTTTTTAAAAATGTTAGCTTTTGAATAAATATGAAGACGAAAACAGCTGATAAAACTTCGCACAATAAAGATTAGACACTTTTTTACTTGCTCTATAGTTTTAATAAAAACTTACGTAACGATAATGGAGAAGTCCAAAAAATTGATTTTCGACAAGAAATCCGTCGCGTCGTGTCGGCCTGTTTATCTGTGCGCCATGATCTGACATACATCGAACTAGAGCCTTATACATCGAGCTAGATCTATTTGCTTCGAATTTGGTGTGAAGCATTTGTATGTGATTCCCTATAAAAGAAACATTCAAATTGTTTTATTATCTCATCTTCAACGATTTCGGTTGTATCAAGTTTTCTCGAAAACGGCTTTAACGATTTTGATTAAACTTCGTCCATTTAATTTCTAGAACAATTTCAATAATACTGCATTCCAGGTTTTTTACAACAAAATTCAAATAAAGGAAATAAAGTTTCAAGATTTTTTGAGCAAATGGCTTAGTTGATTTTGTCATAATTTAGCATACCGGTAGTTCTAAGTTAGTCAAAAAACATTGCATTTAAAATTTGTATAAATAATTTTGTATACGAACAAATAAAATATGTTTTTTGTTTTTTCCAATTTGTTTGTGTAAAATCAAAAAATTTCAAAATTGTAATTTTAACTTGTTTTTAAAATTTCCTTGTTAACGTTATAATAAATATAATAATAATTATAATAATTTTAATTTTAAAATATTGAACTATTTACATATAGGTAAATACGTCAAAGTATAGCTACATTCTTGTTGTTAATTACAAGAGCAAAGTCGTGGGATCCAGTCTAGCATTTTATTTTATTAAGAATTAGTTAAGCTACAATTTCAACGTTCACAATAACTTACATTTTTCAGAAACTTTCATAAATATAATTATTTTCAAATTGAAGGTTGAACTATAATTGTCGGCAGGGCACTGAAGTTAATGTCAAAAACCAACGACATGTACCTTTCCGAACATTCAAAAGGTGAAATCAGCCACATTAAACAAATGAAATTAATCATCTTTTCCTTTTTTTTTTGTATTCCTACTTCACCTAGATTTTAAATTTGTTTCTTAAGTGGTTACGAGCGTTCTTACACTCCGAAATCAAAAGTGATGGAAACTAAACGAAAATCGGTAATCCCGAATAAAAGACGCATGTTAAGATTTCTTGTATTCGCTTGTTTTCGTCCGACCACTTCAGTGCCCCTCCGACAATTATTGTCTCGGCTTCACTCTTTCATTGTGTACCTTGTCTACTAGCAGTTTTTTTTTTTAATTGAATGATTTATATGCAAAGAATTTAACTACATAATTGTTTAATTGTTTGTATATTGCGCTTAATTCAAGCGGAGTTGAATTATAAGTATTTATAAATGCATTATTAATTTAAAACTATATCAAACATTGTTAAACGTCACTCAAGCTAAACTAATGAGCTCCAGCAAATGAACTCCATAAGGTCAATGTACATAAAAGTATTAATCAAACTAACAAACTCAAGTTTTCTCAATGCCAGATTGATCTATGCTCGTCTAAACGTAAATAGGAAACTAAAATTGCAAATTTTATATTTACTTCACAGGTCGGAAGTAAAATGTTAAAATTATAATTGCAAACATTAGCTAATTGAACGATCAAGCAATCGATTATAATAATTTTAAGTGGCTTTATAGGTTTTTATTTTGCTGGTGTTTTGATCTGATTTCCTGCTATAATCTTTCTCCACTTAAAGATAAACAAACCATAAAAAAAAAAATTGACTAGCGAAAAAAAAACCGAGCAAATCAAAGCTATGAAAAATTGTTTAGATATAGAAATAACATTAACTTCATCACAGACAGATAGGGTCGGTCTGGTCTGCTTATGGTTGACAATAGGTTTTTCTGGGTAAAATGTAACGAATGTCGTTAATATAAAGATTATGTTCTTCAGCGACATATATTGGGAAACAAGTAAAAGTTTGAATAACAAGCAATACTGACTTCACTACGGAGCCTTGCACATGCAAGTGCATGTATCTTCTCTTTGCATGGATTTAAAACTAGGTTCGCATTTTTGTGTAGATTCATAATTGAACGGAACCTTACTCGTACCGTTGACCTAAAAAAAGTAAATTTTTGTGTGGATTCATTATTAAATAAAAAAAAACAACACAAACCACAGTTTTAAAACGACTTGAATCTCGTATTATTATAAATAATGACTTGTGTCTAAATGTCATGTAATATTTTACCAACTCAAATTTTTGCTCAAACAGCAAAAAAAAAAAAAAAAAAACACCTTATATATAAATCAACTTTTTATATGAGCCAATCACGCAAACTTTTGTATGCTCTGCTATTGTCATACGCATATTATTGAAGGGCAGACCTTAATTCAATTAACTCACTTTTAACATGATATACAAAAATTCAAGGATTTAATAATAATATTCATTCCTTACGAAGTAAAAATTCTTCTTCAAGGGATGAGCCTGGCCTGAGGTTTGTCTAATTTATTATTATATAATTTGATTCGTTAAAATTAGTGCGTGCTAGATATAAGTTGAATTATTTGTTTATAAACATATGTATATGTACCTTACCTATAGACAGGCAAAACAGCAGGCGTTTATTTTGTTTCTATAAATATTTATACCTATACACAAATGTATGCAGGTTAGTACTTTTTTCTCAACTTTTCTTAGATTCTATTTTTGTTTTGTTTTTAATTATATAGACAACAATTAAAGTTTGCTTTGCTTCAAAGTTTGAAGAAACAAAGAAGAAGAAACAAAAATACGTATGTATGTACATGGTAGTTAAGGTGTTTTTGTTTGATAAATGATAATAACTATATTTGTATTGTTTCTATAAGCATCGATATAATTATGTACCTATACATTTAAAACGAAAAACTTAGGAAAATAATATTTATATAAATAGAAAAATAAGTTATTTGTGTTTTATTTTTTGTATGACGGATTTACCAAATTAGCAGGAGCAACCAAACTGGGGCGGCATATTTAAGTGGGAAAAATATTTTACCAATCGTAGAATAGTTATACAAAAAAAGGTATGCAATAAATGATTTGTTTGACATTTTTAATAAATGTCAGAATAATATAATATTCTTGACTTATCCAACTTGTCATTATAATTCAATTATAATAATTTAAGGAGGTAAGTTAATTATTTTTCACTTTTTTAAGCAGAATTTCAGTTCAACATTTCTTTGATATTCTTTCTAAAATTCTAAATATATAATTTAGTTTAAGCGAAATTAGAAATCCACTCGTGGTATTCGTCTATTCACCGTAAACAAGTTGTTGGATAGAATGACGCTAGTCAACAAACGTCCTAGACCTACTTTTAGTTTTTCAAGAATAACCAAATGCGCTGCGATGAGAAGAAATAAATTAGTTGGCAGTTTATATATTTTTTTTTTATTTTCTCACTCAAAAGAATGAAATTTTTTATTTTAAAAATTAATCGTTATTTAATTAAAAACAAAATGTTTTTATACTATAAAATTGTCATTTCTGAAGATAACACCGCATTTGAAAAATTATTTCCCTCACTTCTACTTGTTTAAAGGATCTTTAAAAAAATGGCCCCGCTTGTAATGCAGTCAAAAAATACCTATTATGATAAGCTATTTTAATTTGTGTCATTATTTCAGAAATGTTTATTTGTACGTTTAGGTGGACAAATGGAATTGCTGAGCATTAGCTACAATTGAAAGAAAAAAAATACAATATAAACCGCGGTTACAAAAATGCTGAAAGCGATATCTTGAAATAATTAATTTCATGATATTTGAAATTAGCATTGTATGTAGTACATATGTACTTGTACATCCAATTACCAATTTTAATTAATTAATCATTCCGTGGTGTAAGCTAGGGGTGGATAACATTAGTTTAAAATTTTGGATAATTGAAATGGCACTTATATTTTGCAAAGGTTCGCATGCATCTGTCAAAATCAGTAAATGTCCAATTGTAATTCTTGGTTACTTATCGCGGAAACGCTGTCGACGGTTCGACTTGCGAGTCATAATAGGAGCCATAATTCTGCGAAAGAAAGAAAAACAATTTAAAAAAGAGGTTAACTCTGTCAATTTAATTGTAACAGTTTTTGGTCTCAAACTAAATAATATTTAAAACAAATAATCTCTTTAGTGAAATGAAACATCTTTTTCGAATCACCCCTAACATGATCCTTGAAGGTGGATTTACATGCAATCTTCGTCTGACTTCTTCAAAAAAAGGGGATGTAAAATATAGAATTTAAATTTATTGGATAGAGGGAGAACACCAAAATGCAAAAGATCTTCCTAAATGCAGATTATAGGAAGTGCCATAATACAGATATCAAGACGAACATGTTCATCTTCATATGATGGTTCTCTTTCACACATTCTTTTTTTAAATTTATAGATGAATTTACATGGCAAACTAAGTGTTGTGTTGTAAACTGTCGGGTCTACTTTTTACATTACCTTAATCTTAACATTATAAGAAACTGTATTAAGTAAAGATAAAGTAATGTTAAGAAAAGTTTACAAACGAACAATTAAGCAGCAAGGGCAAGGGGCCATCGATATGCTTATGTACCTACCTACGAACCAGTGATCTTCCCATTTAAAGTCTGCATACGTTGTGTTACTTTCGCATCGATAAAACTAATCGAGAAACGTTGGAAAATGGAACAAAACCCATGTGTTGTATCAATTTCCATCGTTTCTCAGCGAATTTTATCGATGCGAGAGTTACAGAACGGGCGAACTTAATTTTAGTAAGAAAAATGTTAAGTATCATCGTATTGTATATAAATACTAGCTGTCTCGGCAGACGTTGTTCTGCCCTTTCCAGTAAGTAGCGCGATAATATGGATAGAAACATTACCAACATAAACGCGTCGGCCATTCTTTTCACATTTTTGCATATACCCCTAAGAACATTTATTAGCACATTTCCTCCGAGTATAACATTTTCTGGGATTCATCTACTATTACAAATAAATGTTGAGCCATCATCGTGCCTTTCTTCGCTTTGTTCCCACACTGGGGCCAAAACAGTGAAATGAATAATAGAATTAAAAAAAATATAATTCATTGAAGTTCGATTGAATTTTTTTTCTTTTTTTAAGAATGTTTTATAAAACAGCAGTAGGTAAGTTCTATTATTGTCCGCGTTTGCCCGCATAGTTTTGTGAACCCTCCGAATAAAATAAGCCCTTTCTCAATAAATTAAGTTTTTTCCAACTGCAAAAATATAATTGCAATTGCAATTTCTTACCACTTCTTCCACTTCTTACCAACTTTTTGTTAAACTTATTTTAGTCATTCTTAAATAAAACTAAAATTTCCATCCACTTTTCTTGAATACAATGATTTTTCCCGGGCCATAAGAAATAATTGTACAAATTTTCAGGAGGTAAGGAAGATATACAAATATTTTTAATTTTTATTTATTTTGAGAGAAATTGCAACTGCAATTGCGTGCATCCTGCGAACCTTCATTCATAATACATTTTGAGAAATTCTTTGAAAGATATTTAAAAAAAAAAAAAAAACAATTTTATTTTATTTTCAAATGCAACTGCAACTGTTATTGCAACTTTAATATCTACGTGATCCGTGCACTTTACGAACCTCAGTAAATAAATAAAAAAAAAAAAACTTTTTCTCGCAATGCATTTTTCCAAATGCAAGTTCAACTTATACTGCGACTGCAATTGTTGATCGCCGATATTTCAATAGTTATTCTGCTATTGGGGGTGGAGACGAATCCAACAAATATGAAATCATTAAAATCTGTCCATCCGTTCTTGACGTTGTCCTGCAGATACTACAGCGCCATCTACCGGGCTGATTTGTGAATCTAATTCAAATCGGTCCAGCCGTTTAGGAGCAATTCAGTGACATACACACGTACAGTAGAATTATATATATAAAGAAGAAGATAGTGTGAGTTCCAAAAGGTTTTTATGCGGCAGCAATACTCTTTTGATGCGCATCTGCTACGCAAACTGCTGCTTTCGCTTTGTAAACATTTTCACGTTTGAATTTTGGAACTTATGACTTTGCATCAAATGCGCATCTGATGCATTTCGGAACTCAGCCATATTTCTGCCAGTATTATTAGTATTGCATAACTACTGATTTTGTTTCTGTTTCATTTAAATTTAATACATGTTTATTAATTTAGACGAATTCCTTGTAACTTTGGTGAGCTTTTGAAAATTACTGTTGATTTGTATACATGCTTCTTATTTATCTCCGTCTACGTCCACTTTTGGCAATACCATATTTTTCTCACATAAATAAATTGGAAACGTTCCGTACCTAGCATTGAAACGTGCGTTACTTTTGCTTTCAAGCTCCCCCTTAATCAATTTAATGACTTGTTTTCAAAAACAGTTGTTGACACAACTGTTTTAAACTTAAACAAAAAACTCCACTCAGTGTTTCGTTTTTGAATACGTATGTATGTATATAGGCAGGTACCTAAACACACAGTTCGATGAATTTCACGAGCAACAGTTAAATTTAGACATAATTTATTGATTGAATGTCAGTTAGAATTTAACTCCGCTACTCCCATATTCATATCTTTACATTCAGTAACTTCAAAAAGGACAAATCCAACAGCCTTTTCAATGTCTTTTGTGAGTCAAACCAAAATAGCACCTTAAGATCGCGTGCTCGAAAGAAGAGTTCGGTATGTCCCAGTCTTGAATTACCACGGACAAAAGAAGAACATCGTATATATATATATATACATGTATATATATAATACATATATACATATATATATATACATATATATATATATACATATATATATATACATATATATATATATAATATATGTATATATATTTACGATGTTCTTCTTATATATACAATATATATATTTACGATGTTCTTCTTATATATACAATATATATATTTACGATGTTCTTCTTATATATACAATATATTTATTTACGATGTTCTTCTTATATATACAATATATATATTTACGATGTTCTTCTTATATATACAATATATATATTTACAATGTTCTTATAAATATATATATATATATGTAAATATATATATATATATGTACATATTTTAATTTGTATTAAAAAGAAGAACGCATGTCCTAACAAAACTATGTATTATACTTTACTATGTATGTATGGCATAATCGTTATAGATGATAAACAAGCAACAAACAAGAAGAAACTAATGAAATATTTAAGCTTTAGTCCTTTTTTCTTAAAACATTTATAAACAAAGTAAAATTTTCTGCAGCATTTTATTTTTGCGTTTCGTCTATTTATAAATTAATTTTTCAGCCAAAAATAACTCGGACCACTTTTGAGTTAAATGACGAAATGATTGTGTTTTCGTCTGGCAGCAGAAATTCGGTGCCGATAAACAGGGCTGTCAGAGTGGAAATATGAAAAGAATTTTTTTTACACTACCATTGGTTGTCCATGCTTTACATTTAGATGGAGTTGTTGTTTGCATAAATTAACTTATCAATTAAGGTAAGATGATATTCTCTTTCAGTTTTTGCCGCTGAAAACGAATACACTTTGATATAATTCACTCCATTTAAATAGAATTAATTCAATTTCAAAATCTCTTCATCTTCGAAAACACTTTAATACAAATGTTTAATACAAAACAAACCGTGAGATATTAGTTAAAATGCATTTTCCAGAATGACGGCTGAAGCAAACCAATAGGTACGCAAAGATAACCCACAAATCTTTCGTTTTAAAACCTTACAATACTCTTTTTCAAAACCTCAATACTTATTAATAAAATTCTTCAAAAGAATTTTTACATAAGTAATTATATTCATCATGACAACGCTTTTTGAGAAAAACAAAAATAAAGCTGATCAATTTCGATGCTTTCAAGTGATACTTACGGTTATTGTTCAAAATTGTTCACTAACTTTTTACAAGAAAAATACCAGAAAAATCTGTTTTAAGAATACATATTATAACATTGTATTAAGAATACAAACCCCTTTCCCTAAAGTTATTCTTTTTGATATTTTTTTTTCTAAACGACAGCCCTGTCACCATTAGCTCTATTGCCGCACCCCCACTTTTATATCAAAACAAAATAACTTTCGCTCTTATTCTCTGTCCCACCCATAAGAACACACTCAAAACAACGCACCACTTTCATTTAACTCAGTTCATTTGGTTCATTATAAGCGAATAGGCAGACGAATTTAAGCCTGTGCAATATATCCTAATAAAACATACAAAAATATTTAAAAGAAGAAATTACAAATTCAACTGAATACATGGCTTCGGAGATGTTGGGTTCACACAATTTATCTTTGAAAAACAAAAAAAAAAAAACACTTCTAACACAAATTTTTTTCTTCTGTTTGTTTTAGCAATTAAAATTGTAATGTGTAATGCTTGAAAAAAAGGGAAATTTATCGCAAGTGGAAAAAAATAAGGAATACAAATTTAATTTTAAATAAATGTTCAAAAAAGTGTAAATATCCTAAAAACTTATAATAAAATCAAACACAAAATTAAAATTAAAAAATTAAAATTTAAAACAAAATCAAGTGCATGAAAACAATTCTGATGGAAACAACACCAGCACTAACGGTACCAATTAGAATTCCCTTGAGCGAGAACTTCTCCTCATCTGCTATTGGTCAACCGCAATTTGGCTGCTCTGCCGACAGTGGGGTCATCACCCGAAAAACGTCCAGCCAAAGTCTACACACCCGTAGTACGTCCGGATCGTTGAGTTTACGACCGCAAAGATGCAGTACTCTACGATTGCCCTATAAACTTCTGTCACAGGACAGCGGCATTGATAGTGTTGCTGACGTTAATTGTGGTGGCAGTGAGAACGATTTAAAATGTCGAACAGGACTATCCTCGACTGTTTCGTCATCAACAGAATCCCTAGGAACGAGCTCCTCGTCAGGGACTTCGTCAGGCAAGGTGTCAGAGTGTATAAGCAGTATCCTTCCCGTAGATTTAGAATTGCTGCCACCTGTAAAGGAGGGATATGTAACTGGGGAAGGCACCATCGATGCAGTCAGAGCTGCTGCTGTTCCTTTAAGACAATTATCAAAATTAAGGACGAATACGATCACTGCAGCAGTAGTTGTGGAGGATAAAATTGATGAAGTCGTCCTGGAGGACGACGATACGAACTTTGACACTTTCACCAATAATTATTTGAAAGACAAGCAAGGAGCCACCGCTGCTGACACCGCTGTCCAGTCGCAATCGGTTAGAGAAGGCTTCCAAAAAGTCGATGACTCTGATCTGTTCTTTCCAATTTTCAAGAACGCTGATGAGCCCATGATCAATGCGAAATTGATCAATAAAAAAGATGGCTTACAAGATACAATGTATTTCTTGGATGAATTTGGCAGTCCGAAGTTGCGTGAGAAATACGTACGTAAAGAGCGCCAGAGGGCGATAAAAAAGCAAAAGAAAAAGAAGACCAATAACAAATTGGCCCCTAAATCAAATAAAGTTCCTTGTGTTGTAATAACAACGGATAATGGCGAAGAGGATTTTAATGTTGATGTTGAGGAAGATGAAAAAGAAAAACAAAAATGTGATAGTAGACACTTAAGTGAAAATAGTTTTAAGAGTAGGATATCTAAGGACGAAGGAGACGAAGATGAAGCTGAAGATAGTGAAAATAATAATGGTGATGATTCGCACAAACTGACGAAAAGTAATACAACGCATTCTTGTGTTAGTTGGACAAAAGTCTTTTCAAAATTTCGCAATATTTTGGGTAGGTTGTAATTTATTGTAATGCTCAGAAACTTCAAATATCCATTTGTTTATTTTTTGTTTAATAATGCATATCCGTCACAGAATCCATCGCAATCGAAATTCTCTACACGAAATCCCATCACAATTCATAGCTTTTGGAGTAATTCATTTCCATTAAATTCTAATTTCTATTAAAAAGGATTATCTCTTTTGTTGGAGATGCGTCGCAGAATTCCGATTTCGACTTGTTCTGTAAAAGGAGTCATGCTATTAGTTGTACAATTTGTATACATATTAATATTCTCTATAATTTTTTTATTTCAGGTAAGTGCGCAACCGGTAATGACAATTCACTTATTTTACAAACGGACCAAGGTAAGACGCAAGAGTTATACATTATAAAAAATTTGATTTATAAAAAAAGAAATACAAATTTAAGAATAATAACAGATCTATTGGAATGCTAGATGTTATTTATGTGAATTGTACTAAACAACAATATTCAACATTATCCCTTAATATGATGAGTCCTAGCTTAGTTTTTTAAGTTACATGTTTTGAAGTCATTCAAACAATAATTACAAGGTTAATTTTCCCTTTTAAAAAAAGATAAAGGCGTTATAGACCGAGAGCCAGCAGAAGATTTTGGTCGTGAAAGGAAACCAAAAGATATGAATAGTATACGTAGTCCTGGTGAAGGTGATAACGAATACGTTCATCTGCCAGCATGTAGTGGCCCCGTTACCACGTAAAAGTGCATCAAAAGTACAACTTTTCTGAAAATTGAAATCGGGTGGGAAACCATTTCAAATGTAATACAACTTGACGCCATGAACTCCCTGATTACAAAACTGGTTTCGACAGACGTGTAGGTGGCCCCAAAACCCAGACAAACGTCCCCGAAAACGCTTTTTTTTTTCGCGTTTTTAAGCTTTTGGGAAACCACTTGATCACAACTTTTAGCCATGGACTTCCTGAGTGTGAATATGGACGTGACAGACGTCTAAGTGGCCCCGAAACCACCGACAGACGTCCCTGAAAACCCGTTTTTTTTTTGCGTTTTTTGTCAAAAAGGAAACCACTTGAAATGTTATCACAAACGAAAGATCTTGACCTCCTGAGTGCGAATATGTACATGACAGACGTCTAAGTGGCCCCAAAACCCCCGACAGACGCGATTAAAGTCGCGAATTTTTTATTGAAATTTTAAGATAATTGATGTATGCTACCAAAATGTATCTCAATCGGAAGGTCTTCACTACCAGAGTATTAATGTATACAAAAAAAAGTTTATAGTGTCACCCAACAGCTGGAAAATCGCTAAATAAATCACGGATTTTTTCTTTTATATTTTTAGTAAGAGAATTTTGAGGGAAACCACTTGAAATGTATCCCAATCAAATGATCTAGACCCAAAAAAAAAACGTAAGTGACAGACGTTTGAGTGGCCCCAAACAACTGACAGCTGCGATATAATTCGCGGATATTTTTTTTTTTTAATTGTATATTAGTGGTAGCTTCTTCAAATGTTTACCAATTAAAAGGTTCTGACTCAAGAAAGTGATTTTATAAGTTACAGGCGATTGAGTTAGGCCAAACTGCTGAAAAGCGCGATAAAAGTCGCGGATGTAATTACTAGGTTATCAAAAAGATTAAAGATACAAATATCTTAAAATGTATCTCAATTTAAAGGGCTTGACTCCCTGAGTTGCAAAATGTTACTGACAGACGTTTTGAGTTACGCCATACTGCTGAAAAGTGCGATTAAAGTCGCGGATGTAATTACTAGCTTATCAATTAGATTATCAATACAAATCTCTTGAAATGTATCTCAATTTATAGGGATTGAACCCTGAGTCGGAGGATGTAACTGACAGAGACGTTTTAAGTTACACCAAACTACTGAAAAGCGCGATAAAAGTCGAGAATGTAATTACTTGTTCATCAATTAGATTATCAATACAAATCTCTTGTTAATGTGTCTCAATTTATAGGGTTTGACTCCCTGAGTCGGAAAATATAACTGACAGACGTTTTAAATTACGCCAAACTATTACAATCCACGATATAATTCGCCTTCGAATATAATTATTGTTTTTTCTTTCAATTTAAATGGTACCTACCTAATTAAAAGGTTTTGACTAGCTGAAAAAAAGAAATTTTCAAGGAAACACGTTTTGAACACACCAAACCATTCAAATAGGTGACATAAGTGGCTTATATTCTTTTCTTTATGAAATGTGAAGTTGCACTCGCACTCACTTCACGTTTTTATAATTCTAGTAAGCTCGCTACGACAAAGCTTATATTGCTTATTTGAATAAAAACAAATATTTGAATATTAATAAATAAGCGATATAAACTTTGTATGTATGTCGTAGCGAGCTTACTACAATTATAAAAACGTGAAGTTAAACAAAATCTGATGTCAGTAAGTTGAGAAAATTGAAAATATGTCTTACAAAATAATTAAAGCGAAAAGCAAGTTTTTCACTATAAAATACTCTAAAACTGGACATTTTTGCCGGTAAATGTATACAAAAATTTGATTTTCTTAGACAGAGCTTATGTTTTCTAAGTACATACAAATCCAGGAAAATGTTCACCGCATAAAACTAAGCCATTTTTTTAGATCCCGAATTGATAAATATTTTTCAATGCTTAACTTTAATTTTGAATAAATAACGGATATAAGAACATTCTTCAAATAATTTTGAGTTTAGTAGATTAGTAGATATTGAATTTGGGGCTGAATTTATTCTGTACTTGCGTTTAATTTAAACTTGTTCACACTTTGAACGTTAACCTGTCACACCCGTTACAAAGAACATTTTTGATATGTCTTGTATTCAAAGTTGTGTTCCTCTACAAAACATTAACTCAACTTTCAGGTTAATATTTCAAAAACAATGAAACATAGCTTTCTTGTCATATTTTACACCCCATAAACGGGTATGGTACGTTTCGTCTTTTTTCTTTCGTTTTTTGGTTCTTTCGTTTAAGTCGTTTCACATTTTGTTGTTTTGCATTTCACTGTTTCACTTTGCATTTATTTGGTTTCTTTTTGTTTCGACAACTTTTGTTTTATTTTGTATTTTGTTTTAATTTCATTTTGTTCTTGATAGTTTCGTTTTTTGATCATTTCGTTTTGGAATTAATTCGTCTTACGTTTGTTTCGTCTTTAATTTTTTCGTTTTCGTTAAGTTCCATTTTGATCATTTCGTCACCATTTATTTATTCTCGATTTAATTTTTGAGCATGTAAAGAACCTAAAGGCGTTAAAATTCGCGCGAATTTTAACGCCTTTACGTTCTCAACATGCACAAACCGTAACAGTAAAGAAGAGTAAGAATAACATCGAAGAACCTCAAAATTATTAGAGACATCTATTATTTAATGATTACTGACTTAAATTGAGTTGGTTTACTTGGCAAGTTTTCTTTTTTTACCTAATAACTCAATTTTGAAATGAAAGCTTGACTAGTAAACCAACTCAATTTAAGTCAGTATTCATTAAATAATAAATGTCTCTAATAATTTTAAGGTTCTTCGATGTTACTCTACTTAAAATATTTGATATTTAACATTAATAAACATAGAACATGGCGTATAAGAAGAACTTGGCTACTTTTTTTAACATTTATGTTTTTGTTGTGATATTTATTTTCACAACTATAAGATATGCTTTGCGTTACGCCAGCATTTTATTAAAGTTGATACAAGCCAAAGATTCTCAAATTGGCATACATTTTTAATATCCAGGAATCCAGGTTGCAATTAAAACAAAGGAAAACTCTGAAAAATATTATCAATTTTTATAAAGTTATTTTTATTTAACAAAAATAATTTCTCCAAACAAAAAAAGATATACCAACTTCATTTAAAATACAAGAAGGTCGATATACATATTAGGGTGGAGCGAATATGGCAAACAAAAAAAATCAAAATTTGTTTGTTCCTGTATTGTAAACTGGTGAACCTCTATTAGTAATTGTGATTGGAAGTGATTAAAAATAATCTTTCCGTCGGCTTTTTTTTGGTCACTGTAGTTTTTGCAATGAAACAATTAAGTTACATTAGCTTTCCCGACGTTTCGGCAGGGGTTGCTGCCTTCTTCAGGGGAACTTTATTTGGACAACAAGAAAAATATATTGTTTACATTATAATAACAATAATTGAAACAATACAAAATACACTCACTTTAATAAAACTGTGTTTAAATTTAAACTGACATTTAAAGTGAGTGTATTTTGTATTGTTTCAATTATTGTTATTATAATGTAAACAATATATTTTTCTTGTTGTCCAAATAAAGTTCCCCTGAAGAAGGCAGCAACCCCTGCCGAAACGTCGGGAAAGCTAATGTAACTTAATTGTTTCATTGCAAAAACTACAGTGACCAAAAAAAGCCGACGGAAAGATTATTTTTAATCACTTCCAATCACAATTATTAATTCCAAATTGGTCAATAAATCATTTTTAGAACCTCTATTAGGACATCATTTATGCGAAAAATCAGGAAGCTGTGATTTTATCTTTAGGTGGCGCAGACGACTTCAATTTAATGAAAATTAATACCTCATATTAAAAAGTTCTTCCCTCACATCAGAGTTATTTTAAATCAGGAACCTATGATTTTACTCTCAGTTGCCGCAAATTATTTGAATTAAAAATAAATTTAAGGCCTACAATTTAATTCTACCTTCGATTCAGAGTAATTTTTAATATTTTTTGTGTTAGAATCAAAATGTGTTAGAATCGCTGTCTATGAAGTGTAATTGTGCGTACTAACTATTTTTATATAATATTTATACCTTTAACTAAGTTCTTTCGCGCGAATTTTAACGCCTTTACGTTCTTAACATGCACAAACCGTAACAGTAAAGAAGAGTAAGAATAACATCGAAGAACCTAAAAATTATTAGAGACATCTATTATTTAATGATTACTGACTTAAATTGAGTTGGTTTACTTGGCAAGTTTTCTTTTTTTACCTAATAACTCAATTTTAAAATGAAAGCTTGACTAGTAAACCAATTCAATTTAAGTCAGTTTTCATTAAATAATAGATGTCTCTAATAATTTTAAGGTTCTTCGATGTTACTCTACTTAAAATATTTGA
Organism: Melangyna quadrimaculata; assembly: GCA_949320155.1. Classification (NCBI taxonomy): domain Eukaryota; kingdom Metazoa; phylum Arthropoda; class Insecta; order Diptera; family Syrphidae; genus Melangyna; species Melangyna quadrimaculata. Next base: position 103,656,251 of record OX439484.1, read on the forward strand.
TATTTAACATTAATAAACATAGAACTGGCGACTTGTTACGCAAAGGTTTTTGTATTAGAAGAACTTGGCTACTTTTTTTAACATTTATGTTTTTGTTGTGATATTTATTTTCACAACTATGAGATATGCTTTGCGTTACGCCAGCATTTTATTAAAGTTGATACAAACCAAAGATTCTCAAATTGGCATAGATTTTTAATATCCAGGAATCCAGGTTGCAATTAAAACAAAGGAAAACTCTGAAAAATATTATCAATTTTTATAAAGTTATTTTTATTTAACAAAAATAATTTCTCCAAACAAAAAAAGATATACCAACTTCATTTAAAATACAAGAAGGTCGATATACATAATTCACTTCTTTTGAAGAATTGAATCCCCTTTTTTTAATTGTACCTTCAACACATATGTACATTATACACCTAACATTGGCTTTAATGACAGAATTTATAAACCTTTGTGAGCATATTCATCTCAAACTGATTGTAAATGCTCCAAAACATAGGAAGGTACATTGGTGGGTTTCCATTTTTAATTGGATTTTTTGCAGAAGGCATTTCTTCCTTTAATTTTTGTTTGTATCTATAATTCCTCTTTACTTACAAACTGATAACAAAATAATAATAATCGAATTCCAAAAAAATAGATATATACGTAGAGACAAAATTCGAAACAACCTTTGACGAAACAAACCAGTCTTAAGTGATCCATAGCAGTTTTAAAGAAAATGCAAAACAAGTAAAGAAAAAAAGAAGAAATTCGAAGTAATCGTGAAACGAAATGAACTCAAAATAAAATACATGCAAAATAAAAAAAAAGTTTTCGAACTAAACATAAATAATTTTAACAAACACGAAACAACAATTGGCGAAATAAAAAAAACGAAACAATAGGCACCCCCCATAAACTTATATAAGATCATAACCCCAAAGGCAACCGAAATGGATTATGTTGCTTTATGTGGTATTTTTTAAAGTTTAATATACTACTTTATTAAAAGAACATCCTACGTTTTATCTTAGAGCCGTTTTATAATCAAAACAAAAATTCACTCCTTAACGCACGGAGATCTTGTCCGTTTGATAACTTTACCCGTTAATTAATATGAATATGAGTATACTTGAGTTGAAATCGTTCTTATGAAAAGCACGCGTGTGTGTGTTAAGAAGTCACCGGTTCCTTAAACGATTAATTTAGCGATTTAAAAGTTATCCGCTCGCTATCTAACATGCCACACATTTTTTGATAGGTACAAATGATGAGTTAAAACACCGGTATTATGCGTTTAAGAAGAGCAATGATTGTTTTTGTTCTATTTATTTAGAACATTCTGTGAATAATAATTTTGTATCAATGTATCAATGTTACACCTGTAAGAACGGAAACACCCGTTTGTTAGAGTTTGAGTCCACCCTCTGTTTACGAAGAAAAACCGAATTCTAACATCGAGAACAACAACGAATCCGAACGGCTAGACGAGAAGCACTTATTCGTGACAAGTGATACTCTTGGAGGATTTGTCAATTCCTCGCAAGAGGCAGTAGCCCTGAAAAAAACTTTTTAGTTTTTAGGTGGACGAGGCTGGGAAGCGAACCCAGACCTTCAGCGTGACAGTCGAAAGCACTGACCATTACGCTACGGGCTACTATGCAAAATAAATGGGGAACATATATAAAACCAAAGTAAAGAGGAAAATATTTCTATTGTGTTTTTAATACATAGAAATTTACTAAAATGAAGGGAAAATGGCTTATAACGATTTTTCGTCGAAGAAGCGATTACTTTTTTTTACAATTCTAGCTATAAGTTGTATAATTGTTTCATGTGATATGTTGTTCCAGCAATCCCGGAGTGTATTCCATAACGCAGATTCCGATGATGGGCATTGATCCCGGACTTTTCTATCCATATCCTCCCACAACAGCTCTATAGGGTTAATATCTGGTGATTGTGGCGGCCATGTCATAATTTTTAATATTACTTCATCCTTGTTTTGTTTGAGGTATTGCTGACAAGGTTTTGACGTGTGTTTGGGGTCGTTGTCTTGCTGAAATACGAATCCTTTGCCAATCAATATAAGGCCAGATGTCACAGCGCTTTCTTCTTATATCGTTTAATACGCCTCCTTGTTCATTTTTCTAATCAAACGAGTCAGATATCCCACCCAACTTGAAGAGAAACATCCCCAGACCATTATAGAACCACCTCCATGCTTGACGAAAAGCACCAGACAGTCCGGTGCCATCTTCTGTTCAGCACTGCATCGAAACGAAACGAAAACTCTTTCGTTTGGTTCCAAATACCTCAAACTTGAATTCGTCGCTCCATAAAACTCTGTTAAAAACTTTTTCTGTCCAGTATCTATGCCTTTTAGCTCGATCTAACGGTATTAGTTTATTTTGGGGTCGAAGAAGGGGTTTTCAAACAGCAACTCCCCAAATAGTCCAGCATCTCTTAGACTCCGTTTGACCGTTGGTAAGGACAGCGGCTAACTCCGTGTCTGATTTACTTCGGCACGTATTTCGGGTGCTTTTTATCGCCTACTTCGTTTGCTAGAAGTCCCTATTTGCTACCTCATGTTTTGTTGTAGCTCTAGGCCATCCTGACCTTGGTTTATCCTCAAGCCTTCCGGTTTGAGAATGACTTTCAATGTTACGTTGAAAATAGCCCTTTGATATTTTTATCTGCGAAGCAACTTCCCGCTCTGATTCGCCTTCTTTAAGAAGGGTGATGATGGCAGATCGTTTTTCAATGGTGGTTTCCGCGACTTTTCCCATTTAAGACTTGTTGTTTACACAAACCGTAAATATTCACAAATAAATTCCTTTGACTGCAAATTGTGCAAGGAATTTTTTCAAATTTTCAGAGTTTCCTACATCCGTTTTGAACTGAAGTGCTATGAATACTTGAAATTGTATTCAAATACGAGATTTAAATAATGCGTAAATTTCGAGATTTTTTGCGAGATGTGTATAATTTGAGAACGAGATTTTGATGATGTAAGATTTTGATAAAACGAGATTTCGTTATAAAGGAACTTAGAGCTATTTTATAAGTATTTCAATTTGAGGTCAATTTTACCGTTCCCGCCAAACCCGAACTTAAAGCTTTCCCTCAAAACTATTGACGCCGCTCATGATCGACCGTAGCTTACCAATGAAGCGAGCGATAGCGATTTGTCAAACTGTAAACAAGATGCATTTCTGAATTAGATCAACAAATCGGTGTATTAATCTTTTAAAACGTATAATACACGTCTAATTCTTCAAACTAGAGCTTAAAGTCAGTTCCGGATCCTCAAACTATCCGGATATCCGGATCGGATCCAAAAATTTACAGATTTCACTCATAGAGTAAGAATGGGAGCATTGAAAATGACTTGCATTTGCTAGATAAAACAAAAACATAACTAATTGTTTGCACTTAAACAAAATTACATTAATTAAAATTAAGTTGAAGCAAGATAAGTTATATAAGAAAACGATAATGTTAATTGAATAGAAGAACTCATTATTTTTGCATAAATACACAATAAAAGTAAATAATTCTATTTCTATATCATTTTAATTTTGAAATTCTTGTAAGGAGGTGATGTTGACAACGTATCGTAATGCAATAAGGTTCATTATAATTATTTTAATTTGGTAAGCTTTTCATTTGTGAAAGCTACAAAAATAGTTGTAACTTCAATCAAAAGTGCTCAACTTTGTGTCATACCATACATTTCTTGCAATAACTAAAACGTTATACGAGTATTATAGAGCTTTCACTGTTTTCGTATCTTTTTATTTTGACAGTGATATACAAGCTTCATCCACAGCTACCTACACAATTAGGCTTAACCATTTGACAATGTGCTTGGAAGGTTGAAGTTCCAAGCGAATTAGGTGCCTCTTCCTATCATTACTAATTTGTTGACAAATTTCATCGTGCCTAAATATGTCATTCTACTTTTACTGACTAATGACTTTTTCTGACTTAATTGACTGCCTAGACTACCTGTAGCAAAAAGTTGAATTTGAATTTTGAATTTTGTTTGAAAATATTAACATCTGCAAGTAACACTTGAATTTTTTCTTGTTTGTTATCGTCATTTAATCTTTTTTTCTGTGCGTCAAACCAACTTTGCAGTCGGATAAAAGCACATTTTTTTATTTCATCTTCATATGGTTATGAAGGGGCTCGACTGTATAATGTTTTCTTCCTTTTGACTTCGTCAATTGTACTAGCTATCTTCAACTAAAAGTGAAAAAGTGTTGTTTGCTTCAGAACGTTTGGAGCTTTCAATAAGTGCACAGCTCTATGTTTGATTAACATAAACGCTTAATTGCTGACAAGAGAAACAGAAGATTGAAATCCTTCAGTAAAATATAAAGTAAGGAACGATTTTATCATTAATCTGTCCGATTGAGTGTCACAAGGTCACAACAGCTTGTCCTTAATAACCATAATTCAAAAAGCATTAAATTTGAATTTTGTATTAGATTTCCATTTTGTAAATGTAAAGAATATGCCAACCAACGAATTTAAATTAATAATTTTTGAATAATTAAGTAAGTGAAAAAAAACATTATTTAAAATTGTTTTAAATTTTTTCGAAGTTTTCAAGAATTTGTAGATAGTTTTTTTTTTTTGTAAATCTTAAGGGCAGTATTTTTAAACCTTAATCTGGATGATCCGTTTAGAATTTTGTAAGTTAAATTAATGTTAAATGTTAATGTTAATGTTAAATTAATCAACAATTTTTTTCTAAACATTATCTTTTACCTAATCGTAGGAGGTTTAAGTCAATAAGTCAATATGTGCGTGGGTTTTGTTTTACAAATTTGTTAAATTTTGTATCAACTATTCAATTTTATGCGCCAAAAATTGAACACTATTAACTCAATCACATTTTTAGAATGAATTTGTACAACATTTTCCCATTAAGTTTGCATACAAATTTAAGTCAACCCTGCTTCAATTTTTCGCCTCATTCATAAAGATCTGATATATTTTGTTTAGGACAAGCCATCTTCAGAATTAGGTAAAAAACAACCACATTTGTCTCTCATCTTCTTGTGACTATAAGTGGCCTCTACTGTATATTACTTCTATTTTTCCAGTGGTACGAGCTACAAAATAGATTATTACATAGAAACACAAGAAAAAAAAAAAAGTTAGGAACGATTGTACCTGTCCGTTGCGGTGTCACAAAATGCTCATCTTTTTTAATCATAATTCAAAAAGTACTAAATTTTAAATTTTCTCTTATATCTACAACTATTTAATCCTCTACTATATGTAGAGAATATGCTACCAAGAATCTTAAATTACAACTTCTTTACCACATCAATTTTCCGTATAAAGTTTTGAATAATTAAGTCAAGGAGGAATAATTAAGTTAGGAAGGTACAAAAACATTAACTCATTGATTTTCATTTTTTTTTCAAAGTATTCATGCAATTATTGTAGATTGTTTTTTTCGATTAATCTTTTATGTCTGGCTTAATGAAGTATTTTAAAATTTTAATATCAGAGACTAGTTGGTTGCAGGATCCCAAAGGCGCCCGTCGAACATAATTATGTTAGCCAGGGCTGAGCACAAACATGTATAAAATTTAGTTCACAAACTCACCGTTTACTTTCATAAAAAAGTTAATTCCAGAAAATTGGCATTTTCGTTTAGAAGCAGGAGTGTTTTTTTTCTGATTTTACCATCATAGCAGCGTTACCCAGTCAGTGAGTCAGAAAAGATCGTTAATGTATGCATATTTTGTATGTATAGGTAATTTATAATAAAAATATAAAACATAATTGAATAATTTCTCATCACTTTTGATTAAGCAAAGATATTTATTTTTACAAGAAATTTAGTTTGAAAAAAGTTTATTAATTTTTTTTGTAAACAAGTTAATTTTTTTGTACAAGTTTTTTTTTTGTAGCAAAGCTATTTTTTTATAAAAAAGTTTTTGTAAAAACGTTAATTTTTTTTTGTAAAAAAGTTATTTTTTTTTTTGTAAAAAAGTTATTTTTTTTTGTAAAAGAGTTATTTTTTTTTGTAAGAAAGTTACTTTTTTTTTGTGAAAAAGATATTTTAAATTTATTATTACATGCAAAAAAGTTAATTTTTTTGTTGTAGAAAAGCTATTTTTTTATAAAAAAGTTTTTGTAAAAAAGTTAACTTGTTTTTGTAAAAAAGTTTTTTTTTTTGTAAAAAAGTTATTTTTTTTTGTAAAAGAGTTATTTTTGTTTTGTGAAAAAGATATTTTAAATTTATTATTACATATAATAAATAGGTTCAAAACTTTTGTAAATTTTACTGTGGTAAATTTTGCAATTATCCCTTTATCTTCCGTTCCTTTCCTACCCACTACACTCTGTAAACACGCACTGTGACTGTACACAACACAACATATCACCGAAAATTCGATGCTCTGCTGTAGTTGTGCTCTGCAGTCAGCACCTGCCAATAAAAGATCATTATTTATGTCATCGTTTATTTTGCATTCTTTCATTCTCTTCTTACTTCTTTGGTAGCACAAGCAATCCGGATCTGGATCCGGATAGTGTCGGATCCTCGGATCCAGATCCGGATCTGTATCCGAGGATCCGACACTGAATCCGAGGATCCGACACTGGCTCCAAGGATCCGACACTGGATCCGAGGATCCGGATACTTTCAAGCACTACTTCAAATCAACATGTTTAATATTGCGATTACAAGAAACTTATGGCAAACAATTAGAGCACCCTACGACACCAATGTAAGAGAAAATACTTAAAAATAACATTTTATTTGTTTAGCATAGTGCTAAAATTATCGATAATTTGGTATTAAATGAAATAGTATTCTTAATTAGTCCCCTTGGTACTTTGAAATATTTCCAAAGATTTTTCTTTTCAAGACCTCATTATTTTTTGTTTTATTATGTGTTATGAATGGTGTTGACTCTATTTTTAAATAAAAATACTAAAGTTTAGCTTTGTGTAAAAAAACATGAGTGTTTGAGTCGGGCTTAGTAACTCGTGGCACTTATAAACATTTCCAATGATTATTTGCTTATTTGAAAGAGCTGATTAATTTTAGTTTATTTTTTTGTGTTTAAAGATTGTTGAACCTATTTTTAAATTAAAATTAAATTTAAGTTTACCTACATATTTAACATCATCAGTTTCTGAGTCATGAATATCTTGGTTGTATAATAGTTCTTGTAACGTTATCTTCTTTATAATCTTAACTCCTAATTAAGCCCAACTAGGAGCTTTTAATACTCTGTGGGCCCTACCAATAATTAAATTTAATAACGACTTAAATATTTAAGGAAAGTAGACCATAATGGTATGGACTATAAAAAATGAACCATACATGTTATGTTACATATTTTAGAGTTCATACCATGAGAAATTGATTATTTAGGGTCCACCTAAATTTTGAAGTCATACCATGGTGGGTTTATTATTTAGAGCCCATACAATTATGGTTCATTTTTCTTAAATATTTAAGTCGTTACTAAATTTGATTATTTGCAGGGCCCTATGTTGGTATCTCCATGTGCTTAGCAGATCGTGCACCGTCAAACGCTAAACCGATTTTTGTTCAACTTAGGAACTGGAATCATAGGATTATTATAGCAGTTAATAGATAAATCGGTTATTCTACTAAAAGCGTACGTCTTTCTTAATTAAAATTTGAAATAAAAGTTTCATATTTGACGCAACAGTTTGCTATAATCGTTATACCTACATGCATATGTACGTATTAGTTTTGAAAATTCAAAATACTATTTTGTTTATTTTTCTACATTTAACAAACCGAATCACATGATTGTTGTGTTAAAGAATTTCAGAATGTACTGTTGTTCAGCAATCAAAGTTTTTTACCAGACACGCCTCTTAAATGAAAATAAAAAATAACAAAATAAAATTATTCGTAAATTCAGTATAAGATGTATTATATTCATTGACAAAGAGTCTCATTTACTGAAAATGACAATGAAAGTTCCTAAAAATAATCTCAGATACTAGTACCTATCTACATAGTACAAATTTATTTAAATGAAATTCTCTTCTCGCGTCTTTGTTTTAAGTGGGATTTTAGTTTATAATTAAAATTATTTTTTTTTGTTAAATAAGAAAAAACCTTACGTAGTAATAAGTGATATTTTTCTGTTTGATATTTGTGTTTTGTTTGTTGTTTTTGCATAAAAAATAAAATTATCTCTCTCAGTTATCATTTAATAATGACGTGCATGATAACCTTTAACTAGGCTTTGTAATCTTATCACACTCATTGTGATGTGTAATATTTGGAAAATTTTTAAAATTTGTTTACACATTTAATATTAAATTGAAATAAAAATAAAGAAATAAAGTGCAGTTATAAGCATGCCATAAACTTCTACTTAAAATTAATGCACAACTTTATGAATACATTTATTTGGTAGCACTACAACTCTTGGAGAACTAGGGCCTAGTGATAGTAGCTTATAACTCTCGATCATTCGAAATTCGTCTGTGAAACCACAACGAAAAAACGCCTTTTCAAAATGTCACCAATTACAAACAAAAAACACAAAACGAACAAAAACCAAAGAAAAAAAAAACAAATACAAACACGAATAACACTGAAATGTCATTTTCCCGCACACAATTAATAGTCCGGTCAATTAATTCCGTTCAAAAAAGGAGTGGAGACTTCTACAAAATAATCTGCTACAAATATCGATTTCGCTCTTTTAACAGCGTACTGCAAAACGAAAAGCAGAACTGAATTTTTCGTGTCGCATCAGCAGAGTACTTCGCTTTAGTCGGCAGGAATTGAGGGAATCTATAAATGTGTGAACACCAAAAGCTTATGTGCTTGGTTTTTGTAGGATCTGTGGGGAGTGGGATTGTTTTGTTTAACTTCTTCGCTTAAGATAAAATTGCAGAAAAAAACTTCATCACCGCTTACCTCATCTCTATAACAGTTGTACAATTGTTATAATGCTGTTTATACAGGGTGTCCCATTAATAATGGTCCAAACTAAAGCTGGTGAAAGCCCATGTCTGATCTATCAGAATTTGGTAACTTTTCTATACTGAATCATAGCGGTTCTCGAGTAACGGCTATTTTTTGAAATTTGAAAACAACCTTACTTTGAACTAGTTTTTTCCTCAGCCTGTCCATAACTGATTTTTGTTTTTTTTTTTTACAATGTTTGCATTAAAACATTGGTTAATAGTTTTACTAATTTTACTGAGTAAAATAATTTTCATTGGCATCACCATTTGCCTTGAATTAATCTTGAACTTTGCCAAACTTAATTTTTGACCTCAATCTTCTGAAGAGCCCCCTGATCAGAATTCGTATGGCACAATACAAATTTTATCTTTGAAAAATGGTCTATTTTTCTGTAGTTTTTAAAAAGGTATATAACTTGTCAAATCTATGCTGTTCAAATATTTCGATGAAATAAGAATTTCACTTCAAATGTATGTAACATTGTAACTCTGAAAAAGCTGAATATTGGTGGAGAAAACCATCAGGTTTTTCAAGAAGCGTCTTTGGAAAACTTGCGCATTTGCACACATCTGTCTCAAAATCTATTGGTCTAACGCAAAAAAAGGGTCCTTTTCTTTTTTCTAAGAAGCTCTCCACCAAAATTCTGCTTTTTCGCGACTTGACATTTTTCTTACACATTGTTTATATGGTTTAAAAAGCAATAGTTTTTATAAAATTAACCAACCGAGCAAAATATTACAGTTTGGAACGTATAATGTTATTGCTTCAAAGCGTTTCACAAAATAGTGTGAGGGGAATACCTAGAGTGACCACCTGTACCGAAGAAAAGCCTCGGTACACACAAATATACCGACATCAAATTCGTGTAACGAAATTCAAAAATAAATTGAGATAAAATCTTAAATAGTGTAAGCACATCCTTTAATATTTCTTTCCTAGTTTTTTAATTTAATTCATCAACATCCTGAACACAACTTTAGTGTTTGAGATTTCATTATTCTTGTATATGATTTCTTTTGTTTTTAACTGTATTCCAACTATTATCGTTTCGAATCGTTTCTTACGGTGTTCGCGACTGGTTTTTGTCGATTGTTAAAAAAAAATTGGACCGAATCCATTAAATTCGAAGAGAGCGTGGAATAAATCTGTTGAATGGGAATTTAAAAGAAAAAGACAATTTTATTAAGAAAACCTTTTCAACAAAATATGTTACTGTGGAAAAGATTCAATCATGGGAAGAAAACAGCGTTGCTAGTTGCTACTGACCATTGATTTGTAGAGTTTTTTAAACATTTTTAAAAACAAAAAATTCCATACAATCATTTACTAAGAATCGTGGAGTACATTCCTTGTTTTTCAGCGATTTCAGCCAAAATAGAGAGTGTTCTCTTAGATAAACGAAATATGGTCTACCGACCGATAATAGCCGGTTTAGCATTTCAACTTTGTAAGACCCTTTAAATTAGGTACAACATAAAAATGTCATGTCGAATTCTTGTTGGGTCAGCCAAAAATGTTTGAGAAATATTGTCGGATGGGAAATATTCATTAAAAAGCACGATAATTCAAATAAATATTTTTATTTATATTTATTAAATATTCATATAATATTAAGGCCCAGTTTCTCAGTGGTCAGTTAAACCAGAGTTACTTAACTCTGGAAATAAATTTGTCTACAGTTACGTCAAGAAGCAATTTTTAAATGAAAGGTGAATGCAGAAAGTCTTGAGAAAGTCTTAAAAACAAAGAAGATAAAATAACAAAAGAATTCGTTTAGTTAATCAAGAGTTAACTCACCAAATTTGATGAGTTAACTCGGGCTTAACTTAAACCCCACACTGAAAAACTGACCCATAGTAAATTAAACAAAAATTTAAAAAAAAACTTTCTTCTATAACGAAATCGACGTTTGGAAAGGTGGTGACCCTAGGAATACCTTTTAATTAGATAAGATAAAATTAATTTAAATAGTAAATTTATTCACTATTAACAACATGAAATACAAGTAATAAACCAAAAAATGTAAAATAAAAAAAAAAAAAAAAGGAAGTTCCCATTTCAAAAATGAACGTTATTCATTAAAAATACTAGTTGAAATTCGAAAAATCAAGTGAACAGTCTTCGAGTAGGTACCATTTCCATGATTCATATATACATACATATGTAGTCATTATGTAGATGAGCAAACTTGAACGAAAGCGATGTAGTCACTCAAAAAATGTACTTAAGTAGGCACTTGAAGTTTTAAATAATTATAAACAACAACAAAATATAATTTGTTCATGCTAGAATTACTTAGTACATGTACTTGTACATTGAACATGGGTACTTAAAAACTTATTGCATCGTAAAACCGAAAACAAACTAACAAATGATAATGAAAACCGTTTCCCGACTTAAGTCAGCAGAAAGTTCATAAGTGTACCCACACCTACTTAACTACGTTAAGTAGGTACTTTCCTATAAATTGTCTCTTTTTGTTTTATTCAAAAACCAACATAATATTGAACAATAAAATATTACGTGTATAGTGATATACTTATTCACGTCTCTTTCACATGAGACTGCTGATTTAGCACATTTTATCACACGCTCTTTATTATATGACTCGATCTAATTGAAAAATAATAAACACCTTATTGTGACGCAGATTTTCAGGCGAATTGTCAGACAGTAAAAAAAACAGTTAAAAAGTGCGCTGTAACTAGATCAGTTCGAATTCGAAGCAACTTTAATTGCCTTTTGTTGTTGACATTGTTTTGTAGTTTATTCTCTTAAAATTTTATTTCTAGTGAATTGGGTTTGTTTAGAGATTTTTCAGTCAAATGCAACTTAATGTGTTACGGTGTTTATATGGAATGATTTATCAACTGTTCATGTGCAAGAAAAAGACAAAAGGTATATAATTTGTATGATAAAATAATAGTTTAGGTATATTCGCGCATTTGCATTTTATACAGTTTGCTAAGTTTCCATTTATTCCTAAAAACCTCGGATATTCACGTTTTAACAGATGAGCAAAGAAAAGATTATTTTGTTTGCTTATTCGACACATATTTGAGAATAAACAAGCAAAGTACATACTAATACTAACACACACAACAATATAAATACGTCGTTTTGCAGTGATACAAATGGTAGATGAAATAAAATACCTTTACCTACCAAACTTATATACTGTCAACTATAACACCGCAAACAGATTGTAGTGGTATTTACGTACGATTTTTATTCAACGTTTAGAAATCTGCAACTTATATTTCTTGATATGACAGTGCTGTGCAAAAAAGAATTTCCTTAGGGCCAGTTTTTCAGTGCGGGGTTAGAGTTAAACCCGAGTTAACTCACCAAATTTGGTTAACTTTGGATTAACTCAAAAAATGTTTGTGATATTTTATCTTCCGTGTTTTTACTAAAAAAAAACAGCTTCCTGACCTAACTGTCAGACAGACAGATATATTTGCAGAGTTAACTTACTCGGGCTTATTAACCCAACACTCAAAAACTGGGCGTTGGTCATTTAAATCGTTAAAAGAGGGCGTAAATCAATAACGGTAATAAGATGTTTACAAAAAATGCTGTCTTCCACGTCTTTAGGCAAACTTAATAAATCTCAGAATCGTCAATATTTAAACTAAATTTTCTAAGGACAAATTATTATTATCTACCATACAGGTGGTAAAAAAAGGATATCCTAATTTTTCTAAGTAAGATACCTACTTACTTCCAGGTTTTGACCAGAGAAATAAACAACTTCTTTTCTTATACTTTTGTATGATTGAAATAAATTTGAATCCTTAAACCTCGGAAATAATTTTGTTTGAACCATGGTAGTTAATTTTGTTTGTAATGTTGTTTAAGTAAGTTCTATAATTTTATTCAACTCTGTTCAAAATATAAAATACACGCTTCACAAACTTGTTGAATGATTTAAATACAAAATTTCCTTCAAACTAAGAAAATACTACGGATAGAATTTTTTAGAGACATCCTGTTGTGAAAATATTTAATCTTCTAGAAGAATACACGTTTCAAAAACTTTTTTTTCAAGAATTTCTCTTGGACAACATTACCTTGGATGGCCCGCATTTGATGGGCGGACCCAAGGTACTGCTGCCCAAGAAATATGGTTACATTGGTACTTGCCTGGCGACTGATAAAATCTAGACAGGTATGACTTTAAAAATAAATAAATAAATTGGGTGGCGCAATGGCTCGTGAAGAGCCACGGCCTATACTCTGTTCAGATTGTATTTTCAGTACAGGCCTTATGGGAGAGCTTTTTCAAACATACACCTGCTGGCTAGTGTTTGCATTGCACTCAACTTAAGAAATTGCCTGTGAAATAAAAAACAGAACCCCTGACTTCCATAGAAATTGTTTTTGTAATATTCCATAATGTATGTATATCATCTCATCAGGATATTTGTCTATCACAGAATATTTATTTTCAAATGTCACATAAAAGCCCTAACCCAGGGGCTCCATTGGCAATATTTGAGGCAATAACTCTCTGCTTTTATTTATATTTCTTTGAATTTCGTCAATGTAAACGTTTTGGCAAGGGCAATATTGCTTAGTAGATGAAAGGCAATTATTACTTTCCATCGTCGAGACTTGGAATTTTCGCCTTTTTGGGTAAATAGAGAGACAATTTACTTCCTCAAATATTGTCAATGGAGCCGTTGGGTAAAATCGCATTTTCCCGCGCGAAAATTCAAAAGTTTAGAATAAGGGAATACGGAGAAGGGAAGCATTTCCCCGGGAATTTTCATTTAGAATTGAGAAGAAGAAAAAATGAAATCGATATGCAGGAACTAAGCAGGTATGCGGAACATCTCCCATAAACGCTTAGTTTAATGTAAGTCATCTAAACTACACGACTTTTTACAATTTTCCGAACTCTGGCATGACGCGACGACGTGAAACGCTTTGTTTTGTATATTTTGGAATGCTCTCTAAATACTAAGATTTAATTGTTCAACAAGGGAAGTTTTGATCTTTCAAGCAATTACTACCACGTTTGTTTTGTTAGAGAAGTGTTTTTAATTTTTTGAGCAACTAGAGTTAAAAAAGTAATTGTTGACTAGTTGTAGTTGACTTGTTATTTTGTGTTACACACTTACAAAAATTGACAAGGGACCAAGCAGTTCTGATCTGCTGGTGGGGATGTTGTGAACAAACTCCAATTCTTATGATAAGTACCTACTTCATTTGCGTTGTAACGTATTTTTGTACAGCTGTTATAGTAGTTTTGGTGTTTTTAATTGCTTTCGAATTGAATAATAAACAACTGAGTTTTTAAACGATGATTAGCCCTAAATCCTTACTCCTAAACCTTTTGGAATATCATTTGAAATTGGTATGTTAATGTGTTATGTTACATTTTCAGACTTGAGTAACAATATAAACACTATCCTAAGATTTAAAATCTATCTTATATCTATCTTATCTAGGTATCCAACAAGTCGTTTGTAACCCACAAAATAAGTTATAAAATACAAAATTTATGAAAACTATGAATGTATGTAAATAATAATCCAAAAAATCCTTATTGCTTGTTATATTTCTATATATGTATATAAAACCTATAGCATCTTATATCATAAGCCAGCTGTTCGATACGCGATGTGGATACATTGGCGGCGCTAATGTTCTTTTTGAGTTGACATACTTATGTATAAGTATCTATAAGCTAGCTAAGTTAGTTGTGGAATCCCCAGGCGTCACCACCGTCTATTTGGACCATAATTGTACTAAATATTTTGTATACAGAGTTGTTATTAAAAAAAACACACATTTTCTGAAGTTTATTTAATTGTTATTTCTTTTTTTTTTTCACATAAGGTGTGCGAACACTCTTGTTCTTAATTCAAATATTGTGCACTTTGTATCTTTAAAAGTTAAGAGCATTTAAATGCAAAATACAGAGTGCCCGGTAATTCGTGTGCCATACTTTGGGATGTGATTCTTGGTCATATTCTAAGAAAAAAATTGTTTTACAATAAAGTCTGATTTTCAGCTTTGACATCACTGAGTCCTGACTTATGTTAAGGTCAATTTCTCTGTTGGTAGTAATGGTAGGGACCTCATTTTGGACTTTTTTTTTAGTAAAAATACTCACCTTTAAAACTAAAGAGCTGCTACTTTTTTAGGGCTGCCAGATATTCAATTTTAAATGGTGTTCAATTTTTCTTGCCTGAACAAAATTTTGATTTTGAGGTCAATTTTTTTTTTTTTCAAAAAATGCGTAATAAACATAAAGATTTCTTATTTTTACCTGATGAACATAACAATAATAAATAAAACTCATTAATAAGTGCACCAAAAAACCCATACATTTTATGATACTTGGGCAAATCTAAAACAGGTGTAATTAAAACAAAAAAATGATTTTTTGCCCTCAGGTGTAAAGGGTTTGAATAAAAAAATAATTTGTGTAGTTTAAAGTAATTTTTTATTTTATGTACACACAAATACAGTCATAATAAGTGCTCAAAATACCCTCCTGCGTTTTGATTGCATGCTAGAGCCCGATTTTGGTTTTCAATTTGAATGCTTATTCTCGATAACTCTTGACAAACTTTTAGTGATCTTTCGGAAATACGTTGTTCTAAATCAGTTAAAGTTGTTATTTCAAATGATTAAACTATTTCTTTCATTCGTCCCCATACAAAAAAGTTCAGTACAGTGAGATCGGGAGATCTTGCAGGCCAGTGAATTGGTCCATTTCTGAATATCACCGTATACTTCATCCAGCCAATCCTTAACTTCACGACCATAGTAGGCATCTTGTTGGAAATATGATGATGCTTGAAGCAGTGGAACATCCTTTAACAGGTCTGGTAGATTATTTTGTAAAAACTCCAGATAGTTAGTAGAATTAAGTCGGGGTGGTAATTTGAAAGGCCTGATTAATTTATTTCCAATTACACCTGCCCACATATTGACACTGAATTTTTGCTGAAATGATCTTTGCAGTTTTGAATGTGGATTGCTCGAATTCCATGTATGGATATTATGGAAATTCGTAATACTATCTCTTGTGAATTGAGATTAGTCTGTCCAAAGAATTCTGTTTATAAACTGGTTGTCATCAAAGGTTCTCTCTTTGATGACAGTTACAAAATTCGAGTCTCTTATCCAACTGTAATCGTATCCAATGAATTTGTTTTTCTATTCTCTTATACCACTTATTCGGTTAATTTACCCATTACACATTCATACCACAAATTTAACTCTACCTGAGAAGAGGTAAGGTAATAAGGGTTTTGACAGCAAGTCAAGTGGGCATAAGTACACTTTTAACTGTTTTCAAGAGTGCACAGTCTTAAAAATTACATTAAAACTATTAATTAATTGAAAATCACTCCAATTGCCAAGTGCTGCAATAAAAGTAGGTAAAAAACAAAAATTCGATTTTTTATCTGTTTAAAATTTCCCCAAGTATCATAAAATTGACCTCAAAGTCAAAATTTTGCTCGGGCAAAAAAAATTGAACACCATTTAAAATTGAATATCTGGCAACACTAAAACATAGCATAGATCCCTTCCATTACTACCGACTGAGAAATTGACCTTAAAAGGGTCAGAGTACACCAAAGTTAGCCTTTTTTAAACCGTCGAAAAGTGATATTAAAGTTGAAAATCAGACTTCAATCTAGAACAATTGTTTTCTTAGAATATGACTAAGAATCACATCTCAAAGTATGGCACCCGAATTACCGGACACCCTGTATGCAATGAGGTTGAATGACGTGTTTACGATCGTTTATCCGAGTCTGTTCTATTATATGTATTTTGTTTGCTTTGGATTTATCGATTTGTTTCTTGTTGTTTTTAAATCGTTTTTTTTTCAGTTTTTATTTTAGTCCACAAACAGATACCTACAGATCTAAAAAAAAAAACAGAAACTAACTTATGACAAAATGAGGGGTGTTGGTTTCTGTTCTAAGTATTTATTTTCACTTAAATAGTACATTAAAAAACCCCAGGGAGTACAAACATTTTGTACGCACCACTTGAAGCCAAATGGAAAACAAGAATTGAAACAACACTTAAAACCTTGCAGAAAACATCCACCTCGACATATGTTACTAACAATATGTATTAATTATTAGAAAACGAAATTTGTGTTGGAAGTCATAAATGACAATTTCAAAGATCACAACAATGTTTTTGTTTGTCAATTTTGGCATTGAAAAATGTAAATTTATAGCTTTCATTTGAAAACCATCATTGAAAATTTTAATGAACTTAAAACAAATAAAACTGATGGCATTTTGGTACTAAATCGGATCAAATCGGATTCAAAGAGAATTTTTTGATACGATTTGCGAGCTGAATCAAATTGAGAAATACAAGAAGGTAGACCTAAATTGAAAAATTAAAGATTCGAGTTTTAAGTGTGTGTGTATTTCAATTTGCTTTGTTTTGTTGTTTTTTTTTTTTTTCTCTCGTAGTCCATCGATTCTATTTGAATTCAATCCAGTGATCTCAATCTGATTCGATTCGATTCGATCGTCGAATCATATCATGTTAACGGAGTAAATGTAGCATATGTTTCAAATCGAATTGAAAAAGTACAAAAAATCCATTTAAAGATGCTCCTGATTCGTTTTCCGAACTGCTACATTTATGTACAGTACATACTTGCAACTGGCCCCTTACATGCATAATAATTCATTATCAATATTTATTCTATTAAAGATTTTTGTTTGCATTATTTTTATCAACCACGTTCTATTAAAATGATCAATTCTAATAATTCAGATTATATTACTCTATAAATTTCCATCTCACATCACGATCCTTTACTAAATTTGTTTATTTCCATTATATTATTAGGTAATATATGGAATATGAAAATATTGCACTAAATTATTGTATTAAAAATGTAAAAAAGATTAGATTTTCAGTAAAACAAATGTAAACATTGCATTGCATTCTCACAACAAAAATATTTTTGCACTAAATTGTAATTGCTTACACGTTCATTCTAATTCAATTCCTTTCAATTTTATTTATTATTTGTTAACAGTGAATGACATTATATCCACTTAGGATGATTTCACTTACTTTTTCTTATACATAGGTATAATTTTTTTTTCTGAGTTAGCTATTTAGTTTTTATTCATTTTTCTTCATTGACTTTTTTATGTTAATCAGATTATCGTTAAAGTGGTAAATTGAAGTTTTATTTTTAAATTATTTGCAAAGTATATTCTGATTCTCTAAACCATTAAATTTATTATTTGTGTTTTTCGATTTAATATATCAATATGGTATGTGCTAATTATTCGCAATTGCATCAATATTACTTGTTAATGAGCTATCCTAAAGTTAGAAGTATAAGTGTTCTGTAAAGATTATATTTAGATAAGAAAATAAATTAGTTTAATGTATTTATTTGTAAACAAACTGTCTAAGAAGACTGATTTTGTATGAACATGTTGGCTGCACAATGTTAAATTTATAGTCTGGTTAATAGGGTTTCAAATAAAGCTTGAAGCTCTTCTATCTTTGAAAAATACAAAAAATAAATATCTGCCATGTGATAGCGAGCGGATAACTTTCAACTCACCGACTTTCTCATTTAAGGAACGGGTAGCTTTTAAAGACACACACGCTATACTTTTGCATAAGAACCATTTCAACACAAGCATACTTGCCATGAATCAGAACATCTGTGTGACATATGTATGTATTAGAATGCTTCCAAGATTTGATGATAGAGACTGGAAATATATCATACAACGCAAATATGTTTATTAATAAGTAAAGTTATCAAACATACAAGTTCTATATGCTTGTGTCAGCTTACAGAAAATCATGTTTTAGGCAGTGGATCGTTATTTTTTGTATTAATGCTTCAGGTAGGGCCAATAGATATAATGCTGCCAGATAGAATTGTTCGCTTTTTAACGATAATAAATTTAAATGGAAATGGTACAAATGGCTTCGTATTATCAGACAATTTTGTATTCTAAAAAAAATACAAAGCTCTCTCGAAAGTCATTCCTTCTTAACTATTGCAGAATTGGGCAGACGTCATTTGATTTTGGTTCTTTCTTTAAATATTCTACGCATTTGGTTAAGTAAAGAAGTTGCAGTTTTATGTCAATCAGGGGTGGAATCCGCTAAGAAAATCCGATTTTCAGTTTTGTTGATTATCGTTTTAAAGATATAGAGCTGTCTTTATTACATCTAAACTGCAAAGATAGAGAAACAAATGGCCTAATTGACAATCTAAAAATTTATAATCAAATATCAGAATCACTGATTCTACCTCAGTATCAGAATGAATACTTAATTAATTCTAAATTAAAATATTCATCCAATTTGGCAAATGCAAGTACTACAATATCAAAATGGTTCGGCGCCAACTCTCGGTTTAAAAAATAGACAAAGATTCTCTCCATAGATAGTAAATTCCAGCTTTTCTTATTTATTTTGAAATAATACTTGAGCACAGTTTTCGATTTCAAATTTTGTATCTGTTCCTTCTTATTTCCGCCTCTTTGATAGTGGCTCAATTTGTTTTATCTGTTCCTCCTTATATAGTGGGTTTTGCCGTGCTCGGCTTTTACTCAGATTGCTCTGTAATTAACTTTTGAGTAAACTCACATTGAAATCGTTGAGCGCTTGACTCAGGCTCTGATCTCGGCTAAAAAAGAAAAACGCCCACAATTTAAACAAAATATTTCAAACTTTAAAAAATCTATATCGCTCGCCAATATTGCCAACTTACCTTTTAAGAAAACGAGACCTAAAATATAAATTAAGGCTTTATTCTTCGAGAACTTACGTATGCAAAATGCGCATGATAAAAGCAAATTATTTTTGTGTCAAATTTTCTTTCCCTTATTTAGACATGGGAAACTAGGATTATTGGAAAAAAAAAACTTGAACCAAATCACGTTTTCGTTCTCACAAAAAAACAATATTGGATGTGTGCCCAAACAGACGATTCATTTTCTTACTTTAACTTGTTATGCCATAAGTACACAATCTAATTTTCGTAGATAATTTTTAAGCATTAAATTGAAAGAGGAACACAGGTGCATAGAGAATTTGTTATAATCCATGGTGATCACAAGATACGAAGCTATAAGTTAAATTAAGTACATAATGCTACAACGCACACAGGGGCCAAATGAATGAATTCTTGGCAAAAAATATTTTATTGCACTAAGCCCTTGGAAAATGAATAAAAATCATACATCTACAGCCTTATGCATAAACGAATTATAGCGAGTGCATAGCGCTATGCACTCTTTATAATGCCTCTGAACGCAAAAACCTTATTCTTAAACTTATGCAACGTTGAATGGAAGCAACATAAGCTAAACGCGTTTGGAGGTTGTATAGAGCCAACATAAGGGTTGTTTAGTATTGGAATGTCACTTTGACTCACACATAGCAATAATGGAGATAGATGTTAGGGGAGCGCTTATTTTTGCAATCTTTGAGGTGTTGAAATCTCACTTTCAAAATATTATATAAAATTTAATACAGCAATTAATAATGTTGTTTTTTTTTTAAATTTACTGTACATTTTTGTTGGGATATTGTTTAAAAAAATAAAGAATATTTTTTTGTACACTTTATTTTATTGAAGCTGCTTAATAAATGTGCAAAATTTAAAGATTTTCCATCAAATCTTACAACTTTTGCAAATGCTCGACGGCATGCTTGATTTAAATTTACTGTACATTTTTGTTGGGATATTGTTTAAAAAAATAAAGAATATTTTTTTGTACACTTCATTTTATAGAAGCTGCTTAATAAATGTGCAAAATTTAAAGATTTTCCATCAAATCTTACAACTTTTGCAAATGCTCGACGGCATGCGTGATTTAAATAAAATTATACAAAGATTCACCTTCATCACTTTCAAAAACAAATGAATTTTAAGCATTACAAAATAAGCACCACCCTTTTATTTTTCTCCTCAACAAAAACATCACGATGTGAGTGAATAGAACAATTCATGGAATAAATCAAAAACGACGTATTTTTTGTTTCAAATATTTTTAATTTTATTTGCGAACACAAAAAAACAACAAAGTAACTGGATATTTATAATAATAGTAAAAGAAATGAATAAGAAACCAAAAAGAATCCAATCGCCAGCAGAATTACTTCTATTGATTTTTCACACAGCACACACACAGCTGGGTCTCCTTTGTCAGTTTTGAAAGTAAAACGTACTAGATTCCTCCTTTATGGTACTAATTTTGACACAAGCTCATTATAACTATAATGGGTTGAAAAATATTTTATGTATAACAATTTATGCAACGTTGTATAGTGGCTAGATAACTCCTTATGCAGTGCATAACTATTCATCTGTTCAGCGGATACGGCTGCTAGTGTTTAAATAATAATATTTTATTTTTTCATGCAAAAAAAAAAAATGATTATTCAGCTTCGGAAGAACTATCGGAACTAAGAATATCTGATGTACCGAAAGTACCCGAGGTCAACGGAAGGTCAGGCGCCTTCAACAATTCAAGAACATCATTCTCAATATTATAAGCCTTTTTCTGGGGCAGTTTTCTTAGGCTTGTAATAAACGGGTCAGAAGAAATGGAAGTGAATTCAAAATATCCTCATTTGTTTTGACACGCGATATCTTACGAGAGAAACTTTCTCTATATTTTTGTAATTCCTTGTTGCGTGCTTCCTGTGCTTCTTCGCTAAGCTGGCCATGAATCAAAACTTTGTGGATTGTAGGTGGCATTGGGTACCAATTATACTTTTCCACAAACAGTCTAGCAGTTTCAAAGGCATATTGATAAGTACTAGCTATAATAGTCTGCAAAACAATTTTAAACCTTTTGATAACATTTATATCCAACCCAGTAATCTTTGCCGCAACTTCTGGATCGATAAAAAAGTCTTCTAGCCGTGTTTCCGTCGTTACTGCTTCCAAAGCCAGGTTTTGGCTTATCGACTACCAAACCCATCTCAATTTTAAATTTGATTTGGATTTCTTTTTTTCTCTCAGCAACTAATTTTTTCTCATCCTATCCACGAGCTTGCCACTTCATTAATGGTAGTTTATAACTAATATGCAACAAGCATTCGAAGAAACGTATGCATGCAGCACAGATAACGTAAGTCCCTAAACGAAGCATCATTGCAAATTTTTCCATCCACCATTGTAAAGAGCATAGTAATTGTTACACGTATTGCGATGTTATTCATTGTATATGTGACTTCTTGCTGCTCTTCAATTTGCTTGCGCATTAGTTCCACTTTGTTCTTTGCCAGTTCTGTTGTTTCATGCTCGAAAATAAACTTAATGGGCCTGCAGTACCGTGCTGATGAGGGCCTTTCGTTTTGCCAAATAACAAGTTGCTGCTTTTCTCCTGGATTGTTTGTTATCAATCGAATAGGAACTAAGGACACAATAAAAATACTAGAATCTTTAGCATTTGCATCAGAAAAATGCTGTTTATATTATGACTGCGCTGAACCATCTAAGCCCAATTTACATATAAGATTCAAATTATTTAAAGAATCCGTTTCTTGCACTTCCAAAACTCCTTTTCAGCATCTAATAGCCTATTGATAGTATGATCAAGTAAAGCCTGCAATTTGATATCAGCAACAGTCTCCGTAACCGTAATCTGTTCTTTTGCGGGGTAACATTCTTTTTTGGCGAGTTGTATTTTTTTATAAGACGGAAACTTTGATTTAGCATTCAATCGTATGATGCTTTATTGGTGTCTTGTAAGTAGAACCTTACACGAGAACACGGAAAAACATAAATTTCTTCAATAATTACAACCCACTTTCAAAAATTCCACAACATTTTATTTACCAACACAAAAATATAATTTTACATAAATATTGTCCAAATACCTGTGGGAATTGAATCCCTTTCAAAAAAATAAGTATATACAAATTAATAAATTGGTAAATAATTGACTTTAACACTTCCTAGTTTTTTTTACTTTAATATTGCTGCTCAATCACTGCTCAGAATGCACAACTTCAGACGCATAACGTGGTCAAAATACATTAAACATTAACATTAAAAAAATAATAACGCACTTGTAAAATTAGGTCAGTTAACCGTACAATACAGTCATTTTTTTTTGACCCCCCCCCCAATTTTTTTTTTTTTTTAATTTTTGCCAACGTTGTATAGTGGCTAGATAACTCCTTATGCAGTGCATAACTATTCATCTGTTCAGCGGATACGGCTGCTAGTGTTTAAATAATAATATTTTATTTTTTCATGCAAAAAAAAAAAATGATTATTCAGCTTCGGAAGAACTATCGGAACTAAGAATATCTGATGTACCGAAAGTACCCGAGGTCAACGGAAGGTCAGGCGCCTTCAACAATTCAAGAACATCATTCTCAATATTATAAGCCTTTTTCTGGGGCAGTTTTCTTAGGCTTGTAATAAACGGGTCAGAAGAAATGGAAGTGAATTCAAAATATCCTCATTTGTTTTGACACGCGATATCTTACGAGAGAAACTTTCTCTATATTTTTGTAATTCCTTGTTGCGTGCTTCCTGTGCTTCTTCGCTAAGCTGGCCATGAATCAAAACTTTGTGGATTGTAGGTGGCATTGGGTACCAATTATACTTTTCCACAAACAGTCTAGCAGTTTCAAAGGCATATTGATAAGTACTAGCTATAATAGTCTGCAAAACAATTTTAAACCTTTTGATAACATTTATATCCAACCCAGTAATCTTTGCCGCAACTTCTGGATCGATAAAAAAGTCTTCTAGCCGTGTTTCCGTCGTTACTGCTTCCAAAGCCAGGTTTTGGCTTATCGACTACCAAACCCATCTCAATTTTAAATTTGATTTGGATTTCTTTTTTTCTCTCAGCAACTAATTTTTTCTCATCCTATCCACGAGCTTGCCACTTCATTAATGGTAGTTTATAACTAATATGCAACAAGCATGCGAAGAAACGTATGCATGCAGCACAGATAACGTAAGTCCCTAAACGAAGCATCATTGCAAATTTTTCCATCCACCATTGTAAAGAGCATAGTAATTGTTACACGTATTGCGATGTTATTCATTGTATATGTGACTTCTTGCTGCTCTTCAATTTGCTTGCGCATTAGTTCCACTTTGTTCTTTGCCAGTTCTGTTGTTTCATGCTCGAAAATAAACTTAATGGGCCTGCAGTACCGTGCTGATGAGGGCCTTTCGTTTTGCCAAATAACAAGTTGCTGCTTTTCTCCTGGATTGTTTGTTATCAATCGAATAGGAACTAAGGACACAATAAAAATACTAGAATCTTTAGCATTTGCATCAGAAAAATGCTGTTTATATTATGACTGCGCTGAACCATCTAAGCCCAATTTACATATAAGATTCAAATTATTTAAAGAATCCGTTTCTTGCACTTCCAAAACTCCTTTTCAGCATCTAATAGCCTATTGATAGTATGATCAAGTAAAGCCTGCAATTTGATATCAGCAACAGTCTCTGTAACCGTAATCTGTTCTTTTGCGGGGTAACATTCTTTTTTGGCGAGTTGTATTTTTTTATAAGACGGAAACTTTGATTTAGCATTCAATCGTATGATGCTTTATTGGTGTCTTGTAAGTAGAACCTTACACGAGAACACGGAAAAACATAAATTTCTTCAATAATTACAACCCACTTTCAAAAATTCCACAACATTTTATTTACCAACACAAAAATATAATTTTACATAAATATTGTCCAAATACCTGTGGGAATTGAATCCCTTTCAAAAAAATAAGTATATACAAATTAATAAATTGGTAAATAATTGACTTTAACACTTCCTAGTTTTTTTTACTTTAATATTGCTGCTCAATCACTGCTCAGAATGCACAACTTCAGACGCATAACGTGGTCAAAATACATTAAACATTAACATTAAAAAAATAATAACGCACTTGTAAAATTAGGTCAGTTAACCGTACAATACAGTCATTTTTTTTTGACCCCCCCCCCCCAATTTTTTTTTTTTTTTAATTTTTGCCAAGAATTCATGCATTTGCCTAGAAACGAGACCTACGCAAATGATTAGGTACTATGGAGTGTACCAAGGTACGAGTATTTTTGTTGTCCCAAACAATTGTAGTTGACTAAATCAAGCGACGAATAAAACAAGAAAAACACTTTGCAAATTCGAATAAACAAAGACGAATTGTTTTATATTTTGTAATATAATTCCTAAACCCCATGGTTTACAGTTCTATTTCCATATTCAAAAAATGATATTCTTGAACTAAGCTTTCTGACGTTGTATATCTCAATTGTGGGCACTAGACGCACAATTATTCCCATTCATTAAATATGCTTAATCGAATAACAATTTTCATACTGAACCGAATTATTGGCCAACCACCAACCATGATATTATTCGCTATTATTGGCCATTGGTATAAAAGTTCCTTTATTTTGGGGTCTATTCAGTTCATCGAAAGTGACTAATACTGTCATTTCAATGGAATACTATTGCCATCAATTTTTGTTCTAATTGCAATCTTTGTTGCCATATACTGCCTAAGCCCCATGGTTAACAGCTTCGTGTCCATACAAAAAAATGAAATAATACGGATAAGCTTTCCAACGATATATATTTCATTCGATGGCAATAGGTACCTAGACCAAAATGCCAATTCTCCTTAACTTCACTTTTTTTATATATGTATTTTTATAAAAATAACATTGAGTCACATTTTTTTTAAAAATAAAAATATAAAAAGCGTTGAAATTAAAAAATAATAGTGCAGGTGAAATTCCTCAAACACAAGCATCAAAAGCAATAAACATTTATAACCACAATGTTAAAATGCATGTGAACTTTCAGTACACTTGGATTTAAATTCACTGTTGGCTTTTTGGCTACGGAAAATCAATTTAAAAAAATTAATAAAATAAAAACCAAAACCGCAAGTATAAAAAATAACTAATCAATCAATGCATTACAAAAAAAAGCGCCAACAAATTTACTTTGCACTGGCACCTTTGTAGAAAAAACGAAAATGACTTTCCCCAATGAGCATTTGGGTAATACAAAAGATCTGCAAAAGTTTTTCTTTTACATACCTACATTTATGTATTGATTAAAAAAAGAGAAAAAGACTGACCTGCAATTTATCACGTTCATTCTATGTTTGTATGTATGTAATTTGTGTTGAGATTTTTTTTGTTTTTACATTTATTAGATAATACACCTTTTCTTTACTAATTTTATTCGCCGAATTTGAAGTGCCCAGGCTATACTATACATTTAATTTAATATTATTAATTTTGATTTATTCAATTCAGTATACAGAAGTTTACTGAGTTTTGTTAATGTGTCCACTCAGTCGGAACCATACTTGTTTTGTTTTCTTTCTTAACCTAAGCGAATAAGTGGGAACAAGTAGAGGAAATCATTCTTTGTTTACCTTTGCTATATGCTATAATCTAATAGAAATGTTTTTAATTAGACCATACGAAAATCATCTTGAGATTCTTCCGAAAAATAAAACAAAAATAATAAAGTGCATGGTTACGTTGCACGTACACGTACATGTAATGTGTTCTTGGACCAAGGATACCTAATGGCTTTCAGTTGTGACTTTTGAAGGATTAGTTTAAATATACATATGTATTTACAAATAGTTAAAACAACAATTTATTTAAAAAGCTTTAACAGATAAAAACTGCTTATTAAAACATTATTGTAAATGTTTTATAGATATCGTCAGTTAAACGGTAAAATTCACTCACTAGCAGCCAAATTTATAAACGTGGAATAGGGAAGGGTTACCCTTATTCCGTTATCTAAGTACAAAATGTTATTTAAAAAACAAAATTTCGTCTAAGTGACGTTTACTAAGTTAAGCCACCGAACATGTTGGTTTAGCGAAGGAATACAAATCAGACGTGTCAAACAAACGATAATAACTTTGACAGAATTATTAGGCGTATAGGGTAACGTGATCTACTTACTTATTGTAGTAGATTTTCGTTTTGTTTTTATTAATAGGAAATTTTATTCCATGGACTAACTCTTTTTCCATGGTTTTGTAACCTCATGGAATAAAGGTGGAGTAAGCGTTTTTTATTAATATGGCTCTAGAGGTTTATCTCTGACTTTTAGATTTTTAAAAAACTTTGATTTTCATAGAATTGGGATAAAATGCCAGTTGTCAAACAAATTTTCAGTAAAAAAAGAACAAAAATAATAAAGAATAAAATTAGTTTTATATTGTGTTTTTAAAGTTTGGTTTATATGTAGATTGACTTTTAAAAAAGTGCAATTTTGGCATATTTATACCTATAAGTTCTCCCAATCAGTTCCACCGTTGAGAATATTGACCATTTCAGCATCGTTTAAGTAACTCTTTCCAAGAGTACTTCTCCTAGTTTCAACAAGTATAGGACATCTACCCAGAAAATGGAACACCTCCTCCCTCTTTCTAAGATTGCATAGCTAACACGTAAGTAGTGGATCACTTCTGTGGATAACATAACTCTCCTCGTGTTTTTTTAAACAAGTGACATGAGGTCGATGGAAAACTCCACCCTAAAATAGTTGTTTGCTGCCAAGTTGTGTACAAGCCCCGCATATATGTTTCTATGGAACGAGCTTCTTGCTTTCCAAACAAAATCTTCTCGTTTCTTTTCGTCTACCGAGCTTATTAGGCTATAGAGTTTACTTTTCCACGTGTCGATTGGATCATTTTGAAGGAAGAGTGAAAGTCCACAGTACTCGGCTAGATTTCTCCACGACTCAAACCATGATGTTTTCTTACGAATCACCAGCATTGTTATTGTCCTCGGTAATCGGCTTTTATCCATTATCGTTGTTTTAAGAATGTAGTCCAAACAAAGGGGAAATACCTGTCTCCAGCATAAGAACATGGTTTGCCGTACTATTCGGTAGCCTCAGAGTACGTTTTAAAAAGTATCGCAGAAGCTGCTCGACTTCTTCAAACTCTTTGTGTCCCCAGACTTGAGCTGCGTAGAACATGATAGGCTTTAGCGGCTGTTTCAAAAATTCGATATTTAGCTTCATATTCGATATCTTTGCTGTGCATCACTCCAGGAAGGGTTTAACGTATTTTTTGCTTTAACTAACTTATCTGTCATATGGTTCTTCAAATTAAGATTTCTACCTCCGCGGAACGAATTGAGTCGTTTTACGCTTGAAAATCTTAAGAGCCAGCAGGCCTTAACTCTTTCAGTCACGCGTTTATACGGACAAATTTAAAATAATTTTTTTGTGGTTTTGTCTTAGTTATGACGTTAAATAAATAATAGCGTTATCAAAAATTTTGATTTCCATTTTTTAAGCAAAATGGTTTGGTGGTTAGCGTAGGTAACCACCGTGACTGTAAATGAAAAAAATAAATCTTTATTGTATAATATTTCAGAAAAAAGGAGCAAAAAGAATGACTTTCTTTGATTGGTATAACTTATTGCTTATTAAAAGTAATAAGTAAATGCCAAAACAATTTAAAAAAAAAAACTTTTACTTAGTTTTTTACGATATTATACAAAAAGCTTACAAAACAATGACGGCACCAAAAGGTTAGAATTCCAATCACGTGACAAGGAATTAAGTTTTTTTGTACCGGTCTTTCTAGCGGTTTATTAGTAGCTTCGATACTTTCGCTCAAGGTTAAAATTGAATTGATAAGTAGCACGGTTAAAAATACATAAAATAAAAAGAGGTGGTAAGTAAACTAACCACCATGACTTAAAGAGGTAAAGCAGCTTGAATTAGACAACGCTATTGGGCGAAAAATCATCTTTTCTGACGAGGCGCATTTTCATCTCGGCGGCTTCGTTAACAAACAAAATTGCCACATCTGGGGCTCAGAAAACCGGCAAGTAACTGTCCAGAAGCCAATGCATCCACAAAGAGTGACAGTTTAGTGCGTATTGTGAAGTGGTGGCAAATGCGGCTGGGAACAACGTTTCGGTCAACAGCGGGCGTTACAGAGCCATGTAAACCGACTTTTTTTTTTACTGAAATTGAAGACATGGATTTGGATGACCTGGTTCATGCGGGATGGCGCGTCATGCCACAGCTCATGCCACAATCAATCTTTTGCGCACCAAATTCCCAAATCGTGTCTTGGCGATGTCAACTTGCCATCTCGGAGCTGTGATTTTACCCCTTTGAACTTTTTTTTAGAGAGGAATCGTGAAGGACCCTTGTTATGCCAACAATCCGGAAACGACTCAAGCACTTAAGGACAATACCATCCTAGCAATCCGTGAGCTACAGCCCGAAACCATCAACAAGGTCTTGGAAAATAAGAGAGACAGAATGCGCTACGGCGAAGCCAGCCGCTTGACCGACGTTGTGTTCCATAATTAATAGGAATGCTTGCTCTTACTAATAAAGCCATAATATGTACATGGAAAAAATTTAATTTTGTTAATGTTATTGCATTTTTATTAAGAAACATGTATTTGGCCCACCCTGTACTTATATGAACATACATATACAATGTACATTTCAGAAAAATAGATGCTCTAATATGACTAAATTCTTTAGCATAATTGGTTCCCTTGCTTCTTAAATGTTTCACTAGCTAATCGTTAGCTATTCTGTGTAAAATTTGGTTTATAAAACAATTAATGCTATTGAACTATTTTTCCCTGAATTTAATTTCGAGTGCAGACGATACAATTTTATCAGAAGTAGTTTATCTATTTATATCGTTTTATAGATATACCTACACAGAAAGAAAAAACTGTATAATTACAAAATCTATACAGTTTATATTTTAAATTATTGGGACAGGTTTCTTTAATACCAAACTTAAAAATGAACAAGCTTATGTTTTACTTTTTCCTCATAAACTGTTACACAAGCTCTCATTTAGTAGCCCGTATCGTAATGGTTAGTGCGTTGGACTGTCATGCTGGAGGTCTGGGTTCAAATCTCAGCCTCGCCGTTCACCTTAAAAACTAAAAAGTTTTTTTGGACGGCTTGTGCTTCCTTGCGAGGAATTGATAAATCCTGATAGGGTACCACTTGTCATGAAAAAGTGCTTTCTCGTCTAGTCGTTCGAATTCAGCATAAAATAGTAGTTCCCCTCCATTCCTGTCGACACGCGTGAGAGTTGTAAGTCACTAGGCTAGGGATGCAACTTTGACATCGATACATAGAAAACATCGATGTTTTGTTGTTCGATGTATCGAATCAATTGATTTATCCGATACTTTCGACGTTTAACGATACATCCATGTATTTTATTCGATACATCGAATAAACCCTGACCTGAACTTGAACTACGCTTCAACCTTCAACTGCTTTGCCCTTCTATCAGTTGAAATGAGTTTTCGACTCGATTGCGCTCCAACAGTTAAGTTGAGTCGAAATCTTGCTATCCGTTTCTTCAAATTTCAATTTCCAACTCTATCTCTTTATTACTGCACATAAACGAAATCTATTAGTTGGCTTGCATTGCAAAACCCAGAGATTATGAACTTGATTGATAATCTGTGGAAAAAACCACTAAATATGAGACCGCATACACGCACATTCGAATAGATGTGGTGAAATACAACTGCAATGTAATACCAATAATTTTCACGCATACTTACCAAATTATTCTTAACAGATTACTCATTATAATACTATTTTCGATGTTTTCATTCGATGCATCGAAAACATCAATATTTTTATTCGATATTCGATGTATCGGTAAACATAGATGCGACTTTTCGAAACATTAAATCGAATAAAACATCGATGTATTTTTTCCATTAACATCCCTAGGCCCTAGTTTTTAACGAGCTGTTGCGCCAGCATAATTATTTAAGTTCTCATGTTGAACTGAAATACTTAAGTTTCGTTAAAGAAAATAGGCCTAAGCTTCGTTTTAAGAATGTAAATATTAACAAAAATTAGCAAAAAGTTGTGTTTTGTATTCAGAATTTTAAGCCCAATAGAAACAAATCTGGGCCTTTGACTGCTTCCAGAAGCACATGTTAATCAATAAAGGACACACATATACGCGATATGTAAATAACGATCTTATCGTGCGATAAATGCTGTAGTGGATGAAAAGTATGTAGTGCGTGAAGTCTCAAACAGCCCAAATAATGTTTTTACGAAAAGAATACAAAAATAAAAAGTTTCCCGGAAAACTGAAAATTTTGATAGGACAATATCGATCGGGTTAAAAAATTAAACAGATTCCTACTAATATGATGCACTATTAAAACAAAAAAGAACTGCCCAATTATGTATAAATCCTATGTTAAAACCTCGAAGACGGGACTACGTTAAAATTTTCTCCGAGTGTTCTGAGACGAGACAGCAAATTTGTGTGACAATTTTATCTCATCCGGCTGTCATGTCAGTCGCAGCAGTATCGGGAAACGAATATCATAATAATCAGAAGGATGCCAAGGTCAACAATTCACTTAGTGTGTTTATTTTTCCCGTCCTTGCGTGCGAATCGGATGCATCATCATTTCTTAATGTCAATGCTGTGATGCGCTCGAGATTTTAATTTTAATTACAAAAATAAAAATGCATTCAATCACTATCGTCGGTCGTCTATAACATTCAATTGTTTCTGTTTTAATTAGATAAGACTCGAAGTTTTTACCTTAAGCTATTCGAGGGCGACGGTGAGGGTCAAAGGAATCATCACGATAAGAGAATTTATCGAAAGAAGAAATACAAATATATAAAAACAAAAAAATCAATCAATAGTTGTATCTTGTCTTCCATCTCAGTCTATCTTTATTTTTTTTTTTGCATTTTTTTTAATTCTATGTCGCACTATATTCTTGAACACATGAAAGCACAAATTTTAATTAGTTCATGATTGATCCTCTACTAAAACGGGGTCGTAATAGTTCGGTGTTTTTCTATCTCTCGGTCATTTCTAGATAATCGTCCTTTCTCTTTTTTCAATTTTTGAGTCGTCTCGTAAAGCTTCTGGATTTATAGTTTAAAAAAATTAAAAAAATAATATTTTATATTTAATAACCTTCGTATCCATTCCAGTTTCAAAGTGTTAAAAACGGGTCGCTTAAAGAAAATTATAAAAATTAGGCGAAAAAAGAAGAAGACCGATGACGGTAGTGAGCCCGATACAGAGCGTAAAAATTCAATACTTACATCATTTGATAATGACGATGGTGATGATGAGGACGCTACAGACGATATAATACTAGGGGAGGAAGTTAAAAAAACTAGACTTAGACGACGCACTAGTGATAAATTAAAATGTGATTCCGATAAAACTGATTCCAATGCTTCGTCAACATCAACATCATCGATAAATGTAAAAGCCGTACGCTCACGATCAAAAAGTTATGCGGATTCAAGTAATAATGGTTTTTAATATCCTTTTCCGGAAATCATAATTAAAACAATCTCCAGACGAAAAATTTTCAAATCAAAAAAAAATTTAATTTAATTTAAGCAAACAAAAAAAAAAAAATCAAAACAAAATTTAATTTAAGCAAACAAAAAAAAAACAAAATCAAATGTGTTTGGAGTACAAGAACAATATCATTATGCGTTTAATTACTAAGTACCAGATCTTAAAATAACATTTTTGAGATCTTGAAAGTTCCTTTGAAGTTAAAGGTTTTTTCTTTAGTCTTGCTCTTCCTTTTCTCACTTGATCTTGACTCAAATAATGTGACCGTGTAATACATAACAATTGATTTAAAGAATTTAGAACATATTGTTTTGATGCATGTACATTCTCCTATAGCATATGTATGCAGTATGGTATATTAAAATAAAACTAAAGAATTTCAAACCTTGATAATTAATGACAGAACAAAACATACACCTTATTGTGATCCTAAGTACTTAAATACTTGTGGCCCAGATCGCATTTCTTTTTCGACGAGGTTATCAACGTTAATCTGGCCGAATTCGCGATGAAAGATCGTTTTTTGACATAAGTCAATTAAAATTTCGGACAAAATGAAATTCAGATTTTGCAATGGCGCTTTAAAACAAATCTATATGTGAAAGAATTTTTTTTGTTTTTTGTTTATTATGTAGCTACACTGATGACAAAGTATGTTATACCATTGGGTAAATCTTGAAAAACGGCGACAAGTTCTTTGGATTTAGATCATACAATATTTAAAACTTCTGCTATCAGTGGATCTTCTTCTTCTTCTCTCCAAAAAGATAGTTAAGCCCAATCGTGTTATAATCTATCTTTTCTATAATCCCCAGTTTCAAAAACTGGTTGCCACTCGTGGAATTTCATGAGATAGTTAAACAAATTCTTTCTTTTCCTTCTAAATATAGTTTGTCATATATACCTTTAGGTTTTAAAGGTATATGATTAAATTTCCAATTAAAAAAAAAAATAAGAATCTTTAAATAATAGAATAACTAAGAGGGTGGTCAATAAGTCCCTGAAAATTAAAAGAAAGGACGCTTGTTTCGGAAAAAAAGAAAAACTTTTTATTTCTCGACTTAATCAGTTTTTAGCTCGACACACTTCATCCAACATTTTTCTTATTTTTGTAAGCCCTCCAAAAAATAGTTTTTTTCGAAAGCCTTAAATTATTCATTTGTGTCTTGATTAACCAATTTTTTGTCCATCGAGCTATTCCTTCATATTTTGGAAATAAGAAATATTCGAAAAGCTTTTTCATATTCAAATATTTGTGTAAAATTAAAATTACCGAGACGTGTGATAAGCCCGTAGCTCCATAACCTTCACTCGCCTATCCTCGACCACAAACACCCTTCAGAATATTATTTTAACAAAAGAGTTAATAGACTCCAAAGAAGATTGTTGGCCGCCTTCAGAATAAACAGGCATTGTTGTATTTTTCACAAAATTTAAATTCATAAATGACGAATATAAATGAAAGCATGGTCAAAATATTTGTAAATGTATGAAGAATTCTCCAAACGAAATGTGACTGTTCGTTTGTTTTGTTTTTTATTTTTTTTTTGTTTCGTTATTGCTCACTTAGACGAAACGGTGCTCAAATTCGACTGACTCCTCCAATTTTTTTAATACACAAAAGAAAACGTCAACAAAAATCCACGAAAATTCCTTATGGGGTGGGTACCGAAACGTGTTCAATAAGTTTTTACTAGGGAGGGCCTCACGAGTGTTTGAAAAGTTTCTCACGTCTAAATTTTTGGTACTGTAATCCAGCAAGGGCTTCTGGTTATCTGAAAAGTTTTCCTCGTCTAGATTTTCCCGAAAACTTACTAGGGCCTTTCCCAAACTAGACAGAAACTTGGCATTTTCCAGTGTCTTATAATTTATCGTGGAGTACGTTTTTGAATTTATTGTGAAATCTCCAGATTCTCCTGTTTTTATTCGATGGTAAAATGAATTTAAAATGGATTGAATTTTATTTTTTTTATTTGTAGTATTTTTGTAAGATCTACTGCGGATATTGCAATCTACTGCGCTCAATCATCTATGGGCTGACAGCGATGGTTAGAGCGTTCTGCGTCAGTTGTGCTGGAGCCGGAGCGTCCGCAGCGCAATTGGGTAAACCAACAGTGGATTGTCCCAATGGATGGAGAAGAGTCCCCATAATATTTGTAGACCTTTTTTTTTGCTTCCGTAATAGTTTTTTCCGCAAAATATAGTGTTTTATCAGAACTCTAAATTCAGATTTTTGCATTTTGTTGAAAACTTTTTGACCACATCTGATTGAAACCGCTATAAAAAAAACAATTCGACAGATACCTATGAATACGAATTTCAGGACATTAATTTGAAATATTTTGTATTACAACCTGATTGTTGGAATTGAGATTGCAAGATGATAAATTAATAAGTGTAAATTTTCGGGGACTTATTGACCAACCTTCTACATATATGAAAGTATTGAATTTTTAACTTTCACTGGTTTCAACAAAATCGCTAGTTTAACTATTTAAAATAAAATCACTTAAGTAGAATAAATATTATTTTGTAAAACATGTAAGTCTACAGAAGGCTTAATATGAGTTCACAATTGATGCAATTCAATTAACTTGTTTATCAATATAGACACAAATTTAACAATATGTTGAGTTGCTAGGTCATTAAAATAAACAGATTTTGATTGTTTCATACCAAACTTCTATTTCCTGTTATCATCTAGATTATAAACCATAAAATAAATGGTTAGTCCTAAACTTAATGAGGCATTTTTACATGTTTTAAGAGAAAAATTATTAATTTGCTGTTTAATGTTCACTCATTGAATAATGGCCTGTAAAATCAACAATATTTTCTCAGATGATAACACGGTCGGCTGTTTTCTTCTATAAATAGAAAATATAGCATTCCGATTTGGGAAAAAATTAAAGAAGGTAGTTGGTGATTTAGTGTGTTTTTTTATTAAAATTATCTAGAAGTCAAAACGAAAAATTGAAAATTATGCCTTCTTTTTACGTTATAAAGTTTATATTCAATTAATACTTACATTTTTATGACTCACCTTGTAAACATATGGCTATGGCTGATACTGGTAACTGTCGTGATGCTAAACATAAATTCTCAACTTAATCTATTCTAATCTTAAATTATATCGCAAAACACGAAAACACAATTTTTTCTTCGTTTCTATTTTTGATTTCATTGTTTATGCACGCGAAACATTTATTTTGGTTGATTTTTTTTTTAATAGCAAAGCGTTGAAAATACATATATTTTTAATAGTATCTTATTTGTTTAATGATTAGGTTTACTATTAAAAAAGAATACAAACAAAAAACAGTAGAAGTAAAATGAATGTTTACAAAAATAAAACTCAAAAATAAAAATTAAACAAAAGATCTTAAATGTATGTGTTATAAATGCAAAATCGGATATATTAAATTTTACGATCTTATACAATGTTTACAAAATTGTTTTCCTTCTGCAAGATAGACATTTTCAGTTGAAAATTAGTTCATAATAGCAAGGAAGGTGGGAATGTTAACGAGTTGGTTTAAAATCCGAGCTGCTGTTTGATAATTCTTCCTTTTTAATTTTTAAGGAGTGATGTTTTTGGAAAATGATTCCCATATTTCTATAAGCTATAATTTTTTGTAATGTTAGGTTTTCACTGGACAAAGAATGGCGCAGTTTTACAAGACAATGTAAATTGCAAGTTGTGTCTTTCAATGGCAATTGGAAATCTAGCATAAGATGTAACTTTAGCTGGTGGTTTAACTAAATAAACGGGTCTCGAATAGGGAATGTAGATTATAAAATCTAATTAAGCAAGTTGTGTGTTAGATAAGCCTATTAATTACAGTGCGTGGAGTGTTACAGTTTTTGAGCGGCGCGGTTCCATCCGAGGGGTCAAAATTGCGATGACTGGTTTATAGATCATGCTGAATTTGAGCGATGGAACGTGTCCTTTGCGACAAATCGGCATAAAGCTGCTATTTAAAGAAACCCCATAACGTTAGAAGAAATTGGTTTTTCTCGATCGGTAAAGGCTATCAGCTGGCTTGTACGAGCAATGTCACCGTCATCGTTTCCGTAGAAGAACGAACCAATGATGCCCACAATCAACACCAAACTTAACTTTCGCTATCGAAATCGAGAGGGCGACCTATGGAAATCACCCTTTCCATAGTGTTGCACTTCGATTTTAATACATTTTTGACACCCACAATGCAACATCTGTCAAAAATATCTGTTTAATTTTAGGGGTAATCCCCTTGATTGGTAACATTTTATAATTTATATACAAATTCATGTTAAATATATGTTGAACATACATAAATGTTTTTTTTTATAATACAAATTCTATATACTTCTGATTCTCAAATTTGGCGTTTCGTCGGGACGTTATCACTCGAGCTTATCAGTTAACAGGCGAGGGAGGACCTTGTCAACATCCAATTTTTGTTAAGTTCAGTCGCACTTATATCAATTTTACAGCGAATACCAATTGTAGATGTATATGTTTAATAAGCCTCCAGGCCTTAGGTGATTAATCGCAAAAGATTCTACAGTAAACCTAGGGCGTATACATAGGTTGGTTCCAGGCAAACGAAAAAATATGCAAAAAAGCGTATAGAAGGGGAGTCCACTGCAACAGTTATAGCAAGATTTATATACGATACAAAATTCCAGCTGTTTAACCTTAGTACAAAATACATATGAGCATACAAGTATGTGTTTGTATATTTAAATTGCTTAAATATATTTTTTAAGAAATCTACTGCTCTCAAACAAAACTAATTGATGTTATTATTAGATTAAAATAGCCCTTTAGCTTTTTAAAAGAAACTCTCTATTATAAAATTCTGTTGTCCTTTGTATAAATGCATAAACATATATATATATTAATATTAATTGTCAATTTATATTCCACGACAAATCTTTTGTTGAACTTAATTGACATGACTTACAAGGGAGTGACATTCAATTGAATTACGTTGTACATTTATTATTGAATTGGCACTAATTACATTCTTATAAAATGTCTTTGAATACTTTTGCGATCTACAGCCGTTAACAGCTAATTAGAAACGATTTTATTTTTGTTTAACATTTTTCTAATTAGTTGGCTCAGCCAAATCATAGGGTTAAATATAAAAATGTTTTGGAAACCATGGTGTCCCTATGAAACTTTGAAAAACAGTGCTACATTTTCCAAAAAATATTTCAAATTTTATGATCATTAATAAACAAAAAAAAAAGATATTTAGAAAATTGAATAAGAAAATCCATGTTTTTATTTGAACACCAAATCGTTTCTAATTAACTGTCAACGGCTGAAAATGAATAGAGTGCTAGTGCTTCATCGAGGATTCCTATATTAATATAAATAAATAAAATGTTTGTTAAATAGTTAGAAGCAAAATAAGGTCAAAAGTAAGTTATATATATCAGACAATACTTCAGTCTAGTTAAATTATTATATCAACAGGGCTAAGTGAATAATTACTGTTTGAAATACATTTATGTACATATTTCCAAAGTCCAAATATAATCATTTGATTTTAATTCTTTATACCACCGTAATATAGGTTTTTTTTATTGAATTTAGAGATTAACATATGTC
Organism: Melangyna quadrimaculata; assembly: GCA_949320155.1. Classification (NCBI taxonomy): domain Eukaryota; kingdom Metazoa; phylum Arthropoda; class Insecta; order Diptera; family Syrphidae; genus Melangyna; species Melangyna quadrimaculata. The sequence continues at coordinate 103,694,221 of OX439484.1, forward strand.
AATGTAACTTGTTAACCCCTTCCTCTTCAAAAGGCAAATAGTTTGAGTTTAATATTAACAGCAACAAACAAACATATTGGACTTCAGGGTTATTAATTTTATATAGCGCACTCCAATTCTTTTGATAAAACGTAATCCAAACATAATACAATTTTCAAAAATGATCACAAAACTTTAATTAAATTAAAAAATTCGTCTTGAGCTTTGAAAAATATTCATACATATGTATTGATACAATTATACATACATAAATAAATTAATCTTTAAAATATATGATTGATGAAATCAGATATGAAACAACTTATCGGCAAATTACAAGATCTCTGGCCGGAACATAGTGTTGCTCTTTCCATTCCAAAGGAAATAGATAAAACGAAAGAGAAATTAAATGGAGTACCAGCAGAAGGTATTGTATTCAATATATAAAGCATTGTTAAGCAATAACCTACATATGTACATATAATTTATCATTATATAATATAATTAGTTGTGTTTTCACACAAAAATACACCATTGATGTTTTCCTATTATGTCTTACCACTTTAAGTCTGCTTCCTTCATGAATGTTTTTACTGCACGATGACTTTTTCTGGTGAATTTTTGTGTTCAAGTTCTTCTCTGAAAATCTGATAATCTCGCTCTCCATAAGGTAGGCGCTCAAATATATTTGATACACCCAAAAATTGCTGTGGGCTCTTATTGCTTTGATTTGATTCAATCTTTACGAGAATTTGTATGTACAAATGACATCGCCTAGATCAAACTTTAATTCCTTTCCCTATACGATTTATATGTTCAAAGATACATTTTTGTATTAAATATCATCATCATAGCATAGTATAACGAAGAATAGTTTATTGTTAAGCTACTCATCATTGTTTGTATTTAATTGTTTCATTCAAGCCTAAAAAACCATCGCTTGCTTCCAATAGATCTTTATTTTTTAATAGTATATATGTAACTAGACGCTTTAACGTATAACTCTTGTATCCGACTGGTTCTTGTGGTATTTATTAAAGAAACATTTTTTATTAATTATTGGAAAATTGTAGGCAGAGATGGTTCGAAAATTACTACAGTTGTCGCCACACCCGGACAAGGCACTGATCGTGTACAAGAAGTTTCATATACCGACACAAAAGTTATTGGCAATGGAAGTTTTGGAGTTGTTTTTCAAGCTAAATTATGCGATACCGGAGAACTGGTAGCAATTAAGAAAGTTTTACAAGATAGACGTTTTAAGGTAAGACATTGTTATTATACAGAATTCAAATCTAATAATCCGGTGCGGTGTAATTTTACTGGGTAACAATTTAATTCCCTTATGATAGCGTTTCACTTTCATTTTGAGGATCGAACCATTTTAAATTAACCATTTAAATTAAATTAAAAATTAAAAATCGACACAAGTGAAAAAAACAACCTTTCAGGACGCTCAAAATCCAATTTTTGACCTGTCAAAATGAAGACTCGATATTTTTGACTCTTTTTAAAAATGTATTAAGTGTGAATGTGAGATCAGATTAAGTTCATCCTCCGCACTCACTAAATTTCGAAAAAGATTCATGGGTTCGTGTAATAGTCGACTTAATGCCATATATTGTTTTTCTCAAAATATGTGTTTGTTGATATTCTTTCGGGCCGACCGACGACGCTTCATGAAGTGACGATGCATAGAACCGATTTAAAAAGTCCTATAAAGAAAGCCTTAAAATATGAATTTACATTGATAAATAAAACTTTCAAAATAAACATGTACATATTCGTAGCTCTAATTTTACAACACCCCTCGGAAGTGAAATTGAAACGCTTACGGCTCCGATCCGAGTACAAAATCAACATTTATTTATTTAAGTATAGGTATATCTATAACTAATTATAATTGCTCTTTTCAGAATCGGGAGTTGCAGATAATGAGAAAATTGGAGCACTGTAATATTGTGAAGTTATTGTATTTTTTTTACTCGAGTGGTGAAAAGGTAAGAAAATGTGAATAATTATTATTTGTTAGTTTTGTTACACTTTCTTTTGCCTATTTCTAATTCTCGGTTGCATGAATTTAAATAAAAAATAGTCAGTTTTATATGATTATTATATAAGAATCCAAAGAACTGTATACTAGTAATAGCAGGCATTGCTGAAATGATTTTCACCAATTACTGTTTTCTTTATTTCTCAAAATCATTTTGGCACTACAAAGTTTTATTGGATACAATTCCTTGAAAATACAGCTTACAATTTTATAATTTAGTTTTATTTATTTATTTTTTTTTTTGAGAATTCGCACCAAAAAGCAAAACAAACCTAAACAGAATAATAAAACAAATTACTCATATTCCGCAAGTCGTATTTTGTCTCGTACTCGTATTCGAACTTGAACTCGTATCGTATGAAAATTGTTATTCTTCAAGTCGTATACGTTGTATACGAGAAGCTCAAAAAAACAACGTGTATCGTTGCCTGTATAATATTTGTCAAAATCATTGAAATGTCATAAAACAAATTATTTTAGTACGAAATTTGTTTAACGATTTTCTAAAAGTGTTTTATATGGCTGCATATTTGGTGGATATGATATTTGTATCAATGCAAACAGGATTGCATAAACCTGGCAGCGATACCGCGGACCTATGACCATCAAAATGCACAAAAAGGAGTAAAGAAATAAGTGTTTTATACAGCTCCAAATTTAAGAAATACCTTGTCGTATAAGACCACTAAAATGCACTGTCAAATTACAATACACAAATTGATGTATGTTATTGTATTGTGTGTACATATTTATTTTATTTTTATTGTATTTATAAGATATAACACATACCTGAACAAAACACATGCTATTAATCTGGGAGTGATAACGTGGACCTAAGACCACTAAATACCAATACAAAAATGATAGATGTAAAAGAGGCTATGCCGCTCCAAAGCTCCTGTAAATAACACGGATACATATAGGTATCAGTTAACGAAATTGTGAGCGGTATAAAGCTGTAAAGCATCTACCAGTTTTGTGTTGCTTTTAAAATTGCATTTTAGTGTTCTTAAAGTTGCCCTATCAGTACCATAGTTTCCACAGAGATGAGATCTTTTACTTATTAATTTTGTATGTTCATTTTAAAAGTGCATTTCGATGGTCTAGAGCTGCGGTGACCCTCACAGGTTAATAAAACAAATAGCAGGAATATTGAAAAAAAAATATCTACATTATATGCATATTGCATGCACTAGGTGTTTGTCCTTTTTTATCTGAAAAAAATATATAACTCGATTTCACACGACGAATAAACAACACAAATACGACTTTAATTCGAATTAATACTAGACTCGGAATAATGATAAAATGTGAACAGTCGTATGCGATGTTGTCCGTTTCTCAATATTTGTAGAAGTGAAGTCGGATATACGACTTTTGGAGTACCAACATACGAACGTAGTCGAATACGAGTCATAAATACGAGTTTCAGAATATGGGTGAATATATACTTACAAATGAAAAAGACAGTTCGTAATAACGATTATTTCAACTGAACATAAAATTGATCACCCTATCACAAAATCCTGTCTTTGAGCTATAAAATTGAAAAATTATTTTGGAATAACCAAATTAGCTAGAGTGGAATTTGTATGCCATCCAACAATTGAAAAGAAATCCTCGATTCGATTAGTCTAATAACATTCCCTCCAAAAACTTTTGAACGAGTGATGGATGTATGTAAATTTACGAACAACATTGATATGAGAATTAGGTATAATTCAATGCACTTATTAGAGCGTAAATCACTTTACCTACATACATGGCCATAACAGGCTAGTAAGAACAATTATTATTATTATATTTTAAATGATGGAATCATATGCAGGTGTAGTGTCATCTCTGGAAATAGACAACTCACTATGTGATTTGATTAATAACTGCTTGCATGTTAGATTTATCAGTTTTATCAACTGGGTGGACTTTCTGTTAGATTTGTATCAGTATCAATCCACTTTTTTGAATGAACTACTACTACTTTTCTGAAAGCGAAGAGCTACAGAGTAATTGTTTATGCAGATGAAGTTGATGTTGACAGATCGGAGAAGCCTTCATATACATATCTTTATGTATACAAAATATTCTAAAAAAAAAATTGAAATTGAACTGTTTGTGTGGACTGTTTGAGGGGAATTTTTTCAACAAATTATTTTACACTATCAGATCTTTGTCAAAGAGCGCTTGAATCAAGCTGGAACTTACGACTTAAGAACTGCTAACACAAAAAAAATATGTACACCGGCTCATCACTTAGTACAGTCTTAGTAGTTAGTAGAAACAGACGGACTCACAAAAAGTTATATTCATAACAAATATTCAAAAGTGCATTCAATTGTTTTTATAAAAATAAAGATTAATTTATTTCAGTGAAAAGTTGAAAAAAAAAAAAATCAAAATCATTTCGTCATGTATCCAAGTAACAAAAACTAAATACAATTCAACAATGAAAAGATGCTGTTATTCGAAGTGAAGCCTTCTTAAATGAACAAATTGGTGAAGGTGTACTTTAAACACTTGAAATTGAAACTTGGATATTTATAATTATTTGCAATGCAATAAAAGCGCTACTTTGTTTTATTAGTTTGCAATAATTCGCTGAAATAATTTAATTTAGGCACAATTGAATATTTGTTTTCTTCTTGAATTTTTAAAGGGGTTATTACGTTATCTAGATGACAAAATCTCGAATTGCAAAAATCGAATGCAAAAATCTCGAATGTACACAAAACTAAAAAGTATAAAAATCACAAAAGACAATATCTAGAGAAAAAAAATCTCGAAAAAAAAAATTTTTTCGAGATTTTTTTTTGCCTATTTCAATAGTTTAAACGCAAATAAAAACGCGTAATATTTACAATTTATGAAACAATTTATTTTATTGGTCAAAAAAAGAACAAAAAATGAAAATGTTTTTAACAAAAATCTAATATTTTATAGAGCATGTTATGTAAACCTATACATACATATATACCACAACATAAAAAATATCAAAAACGTACAATAAATATAAATAAAAGGGAAAAGTGTCAAAACATAACAAAATTGAACAAAGGTTAATTTAAGTTTAATGACGTTCCTTAAACTCGATTTATATGCAAGTTACTCTTTTCTTCTTTTCCGTCTAGTATTTTTAAGAGTTTTGTTTTTCTTTTTTTTTCAATAGTTCCTTATTACCTTAGTTTCCTCACCCATCTGAATTTGTTCAACCAGACAACTTGTCCCATTACCCAAAATTTCAATTAATTTATAGAGTCCAACTCAAATTTTGAGCCTCCTATGCCAGGACACAACTCTGTGTGATCAGTTAGAATTTTCACTACTTATTTAAATGATAAATGAACTCATTCATTTCAATTTGTATGGAACCTTTGTTTGTTACGATTTCGTTTACTTTATTTGCACTTTTTTTAAATAAGAAAACTTTCGTTGTTATTAGAGCCCATCCCTAGCAGCACTAAATTTATGCAATTACTTGTATAGTTGGATCTTGGATTATGATTTTTAGATTTTTGTTTTCGAGATTTTTTCAATTCTAGTTTTTTTTTTTTTTTAGAGATTTTTGCTTTCGGGATTTTTGCTTTATGGATTATTGGTTGCTAGATATCGGGGTGGACCCCTTACACAGTGACTGCGATACAGAAATTCTGTAATTGTAGTATGAGAAATGTCAAATCCTCCTTGTGTGTGTGCTTTTCGGTGCAAATGTTTCTATTTAGAAAGATTTGATTTCTTTAGTAAATAAATTTTTTTTTGTCTAAACAAATCGAATCCACCCACAGTTCTTGAAATTCTATTCCATCTTACACTCATTGACATAACCAGTTGCTTTGAGCGCAGTTATTCGTTTTAAAAATGCATTGCAGTTGATCAATAAAATAGGTTGTTGATGACGCCGTTTTCATGTTATATGCTATTTGTCTGCGTGAAAACTTTAACTTCTTTTTTCAAAAATCAAATTGACCATCAGAATAGTGTTATGCAGAAGAGACAAATGAGTAGAAAATGGGAGTTTTCATTGATAAATTTAGATTCATTTTTCTCGTGGCGAATGGGATACAATTTCCAATTGATTCTTATCAGTGTCATGATTTCATAAAAGCCTTCAGCATTAATTTGATGATCTTTCTATTGGTGTTATTAACGAGAGGTGAATCTGTAGAAAAATTTAGATCTGTAAAATTGATTTTAAATTAAAAATAAATCAATTTTTATGGCGCATGGAATGCAACAATTATCAAAATCGTCTGATAAAATAAAAAATCAACAATTATTTGGTTTTGTTTTACGAATACCACTGTTTTTCGAGAAAATTTTGGAGTAGGAACTAGATTACAAAATCTGAAAATGTATGGGTAGGTAGGTAGAAATTGCGGCCACGGGCAGTCTAGCCCATAGCCCAATTAGCGCTGAAGTGCGCCGTTTTGATACCATAACTCGTTTGAACCTGTGGATGGAATTGAAGAGAGAGAATATGGGCATATCCTCAGGATATCGTCCCTTTTTATTTGAGTTTAGAAAAGGATTTTGTTGTAGCTTTTAGCACAATCATCAAAAAGTGGATCACTCACTCAACCAGATCAGCACCCGCACCATCCACAGTTAGCCCATTAGGCAGTTCGTTGGCTGGCACTGGAGCGTCCACTGGTCTGATTGGATGATCATCCGGCCGCTGTGCACCACAAACCCCCACCAGAACCCTAGTCCACTATCCTGTGATCATAGGGAATCGACAGAAGGTATAATGCAGAAGTAGCCGAAATTTGTCCTAGAGCCATTTCGTCGCGTTGAGAAAAGAAATCAAGTCTTTGATCTTCATTTCAGAAAGTTCGTTAATATCGTCAAAGAATGCTCTTCCGAGTGACTGTTTTCTAGCTTTGGCCAGAGCAGGGCATTTGCATTGGAAATGAACTACTGTTTCCTTTTCCTGCTGGTCCTCACAGCTCCGACAGTGAGTATTGTGAGGTATGCCCAGCTTCGCTGAATGCTCTCCTATTGGCCAGTGTCCGCTACAGGTTGCAACTACCCTGGCTATGTCTTGCCTGGGTCTGCGTATTAGATCAATTGTTCGGTTCTTGTCATAGGTGGGCCAAATCTTCCTAGATATAATACAGTTTGATAAACTACTCCACCTACGGTTTGCTTTAGTAAGATAAATTGAGAGAATGTTGCCCTTCATAACTCCAAGCGGAATGTTGACTCTTTCCGCAAGTGAGCCATGAAGGGCTGAACCTTGCCTGGCCAGCTCGTCAGCCCGTTCATTGCCCTCAATGCCACTGTGACCCGGGACCCAGATAAGAGTGACATTGAGGGCAGTGTTCAGACCCGCAAGCTCATCCCGGCATTGCAGGACTAGTTTGGAGGATGTTGTAGCTGAATTAATGGCTTTAACAGACGCTTGACTGCCTGTAATAATAGCTGCATTACGGTTTTGGTTTGGATCTGCTTTAAGTAACTTGCAAGCTTCCCTGATTGCCAGCAATTCAGCTTGAAAGACGCTAGCAAGGTCAGGTAGCCGAAAGTACCTAGATGCATTTAGAGACTCAGAGAAGATTCCTGTACCAACGCCACACTCCATCTTTGAGCCATCAGTAAAGATAGTTGTGTCGAAATCTTTCGTCACGACCTTATCATTCCAATCCTTCCTGGATGAAAATTTAACTTTGAAATCCTTACTGATACTCATTGTAGGGGCTGCGACAGCAATCAATCAGTTTGGATTAAGTGACGATTGATGATATGGCTTTGATTGCAGCCTGACTATCTATGAAGAAATCAATGTTCTTTCCCGTCAATTCAAGCGTAGACAGATGCTTTGCAGTTTCACAAACTGCCAGGACCTCTGCTTGAAAGACGCTACAAAAGTTCGGTAGTTTTATCGATTTGTTTATGGGTGGGTTTTCTGAAAAGATGCCGGACCCTACCCCATCGTCTGATTTGGACCCTTCAGTGAATACCGAGATATGATCCTCGTTAGTGACCCGGTTTTCCTTCCAGAGTTCTCTTGATGAAAAGTCTGTAAGTACAACTGGGTTGAAATCAATATGCGGTAAAATGTAATCCGTTTGAATACGCTTCTAGGGCTGCGGTTGGTGTGGTTTTCATAGCACTTGTTGTACCTATACACGCGAGTCTTTGGATTTTTGTCATGGTCTTGAGATTGGTGGCTTTGTCGAGTGCTGGCCACCAAACCAAACATGCATATTTTAGTATTGGCCGTATGATGGCTGTATACATCCAATGGATGGTTTTAGGGCTAGGCCCCCATCTCATACCAAAAATTCTACTGCAAGTGTAGAATGCTATCGACGCTTTTTTCTCACGTTCTTTAATGTTTTCTTTCCAGTTTAGTTTACGATCAATTATCGGTCCAAGATATTTTGCCGTACCCGTAATATGGAGCGGTGTCCCATTTATAGTGGGAGGGTTAATAGTTGGAATATTATGTTTTCTCGTAAACAAAACTAGTTCAGTTTTAAGTGGGTTGACATTAAGCCCACAGCTATTGGCCCAATTACTGAGCTTGTCAAGGGCTGTTTGCAAGAGATCACGAAGTGTAAACACAAATTTTCCAGAGGTCATTATCACGATGTCATCTGCATATGCCACGACTTTGACTCCACTTTGGGTTAGATCGACCAAAACCTGATTAACAACCAGAAGCCAGAGTAGCGGTGATAATACCCCACCTTGCGCTGTACCCCTACATGTTCTGACTTTTAGCTTGCTATCGCCCAATTCCGCATTTACAAGTCTAGTTTGAAGCATAGAGTCGATCCAGTTTGATAACAAAGGGTCAATACCGGTAGAGTCTAGGGCTTGCCTGATTGATTTTCTTTCGACATTATTGAAAGCCCCTTCTATGTCTAGGAAAGCTCCTAGAGTGAATTCTTTATAATGGATTGATTTTTCAATTGTGCCGACCACCTCATGAAGAGCTGTCTCAACAGATTTGCCCTTCATATTTGCATGCTGGGCCTGTGAGAAATCATCATCACTTAGTTTAAGGCGAATATGGGTCTCTATTAGTCTTTCTAATGTCTTGAGAAGAAAAGAAGATAAACTAATTGGTCTAAAATCCTTCGGTTCAGTGTGCGTGGGCTTGCCAGCTTTTGGAATGAAGATGACATGGACCATTGACATCCTGAAGGAATATAGGTTGTATTTAAACATCCCCTAAAGATATCCACGAGGATTGGAACAATTGTGTCTTTAGAGCTTTGGAGCATAATTGGAATTATACCGTCGGGCCCTGCGGACTTGTATGCTGAGAAAGAGTCAATGGCCCAGGCCACTTTCTTACAGTCTACTATCTCATTGCCTATTTGAGAGATTACACCTATGTGATGGCCCTGTCCCCAAGAGGTATGTCATTGACACACCCTGGGAAGTGAGTACCCATAAGTGACTCTAAAGTCTCAGAGCAGGAGTCTGTCCAGGTCTTATCTGGTCTTTTTAGGAAGCCCGGAGGGGTGTAAACCTTTGACATGACTTTCCTGAGCCTAGCAGCATCATTTGTTGACTCAATGTCTGTACAAAATTTTCGCCAGGCTGCTCTTTTGGCATAGGTTGTTCGGTTCTTATATTCATTTTTGCTGATCTTGTAAAGATCCCAGTCCGCATTGGTATTGCTGTGATTCGCTCTGTTGAAAAGCCTCCTTGAGTTTTTCCTTAGGACGGAAAGCTCGTTTGACCACCAGATGGGGTTGACTTTACCTTTTTCTTTGGTTATGGGGCAAGAGCTATCGTATGAGTTATGAATAGATGTTGTAAGTTAATTAACGCGTTTTTCAATCTCTGAACAGTTTAATAAAGGTTGACCCACATAACTGCCCCAGGATGAGGCCATTAACGTATTAAAGGCTCCCCAGTTCGTTTTCCTAGGGTTCATATAGGGCTTAGGGGTTTCTATATCATGTTCAATTTGGAATGCTACCATTCTATGGTCAGAGTATGTAACTTTATTTGATACTTTCCAGTCACTAATCCGAATAGAATCAGAGTTCGTGGAAAGCGTTATGTCAAGCACTTCTCTTCTATTTCTCGTAATGAAGGTTGGCTCATTACCTCTATTTAGTATCACAATATTGTTCTTATTAATAAATTCAAAAAGCGACTCACCTCTTGTATTTGTATCAGTGCTGCCCCATTGCAAATGATGAGCATTGGAGTCGCAGCCTGCCAGTAGGTCCCAACCGTTCTTACCCGATTCTGCTACTAGGTCATCAAATGCTGTAGATGGAGGCGGCCCCGGTTCATCACCTGGCATATATACAGAGGCTAAGATCAGGGGCGGGGCCCCTTTTCTTTCGCACTTCACCGTCGTCATGTCTGAGCTACAATGAGGAGTTAGGTAGAAAAGATTTATAATTTTTTTCGCAACTATACATGTACGATAATTACCTTCTGAGGGCCCTTTTTTTTGTATAGGTAGTAATCCTTGGACCTGAGTCCGCAGATATTGCCGCTGTTGACTCATGGCTCCTGAATGAGGGCTATGTCTATGTTGTCTTTTGACAAAAGGGAGTTAAGGATGGCAGAGGCCAACTTACTGTGCTGCAGATTGATTTGCAGCACTTTCATCATTTTAGTTTTATTTTTTGTTTTTAGTTTTTTGCACTAAGTTGGCTACCGTTTCCGGTCGCACCCTAACTGCATTTATGCCAAATTTAAACCTATAATCCCTTGAAGGAAGCAAACCCATTGTCTCGTGATTGAGCATGAGTACCACTTCCCGGCCCGTTTTAGTGGGCTCCTCCATATGCATGACTTTCCAGTCGGCACTAGGTAGGTTGGGATTTTGAGCACGAAGTAATCTCAACAGAGTGATGCTGTCGATGCTAGGGCCCAGAATATTTATTCGGACTTTTGGTCTTGTCGGAAGGTCACTTTTGAGAGCAACACTTAATGTAACTCCTTTCAAGTAACCTCTTCATATTTTCTACCTTGGATCGAAGCCAGTTCAGGGTAGGTTGTCCGCAACATGCGAGTACCTTAAAACCCTTCTGGGGCGACAACGGCCCGAAAGTTGGCACAAACCCTGTACAGGCACACTCAAGAAGCTTGACCTCTACTTGAGCCCACTGCTCGTTTGTAAGCCTCTTCTCGGAGCTCCCTTCATTAATGACAGCTACCTGAATACTCTCCTGCGTATCTTCGCTTCCTGCCAATTTGTGCTTCTTGGTGACGGTCTTTGTAGGAGGTGTCAAATCGTTGTGTCTGTTCCTCTTTCGACGACTGCTAGTGCCAGTATGTTCGACCCTTTGGCGATCAGGACCGTTTATCGGTTTCGCCTTAGGATTACTGGCTACAGTCGTCTTGGAGGAAGAGGCACTTAGATCTTCTTTTGGTTTTGGTCTGTTTTTCTTGACTGGCGTCTCACTCTCAGCTTCAGACTTCGCAAGAAGTTTCCGAGCCCAGCTCAACCGCTTCCAGTCTCTGAGATGTAGCTTAGTTGTGCCGCCCTTGCCATATCTACGTACGGCTCTCCTTGCGTTCTCGATCCTTTTGAGTTCTTGGTCCTGATCACCTTCCTTATTCTGCTTGCTTGGATGCACCGTTTTTCCTTCGATCGGTTTTGGCCCATGCGAGCATCGATTTTCAGGACTGGTGTTTCTTAGAGTCATGGAAGACCCTAAGCCATCCTCGCAGACTTCGGTCGATTTACATTCCCCACACCCATTTTTGGGAGTCGATGTACTTTTGGCTCCTGTTAGTGACAAGGTTTTGGCCAAGGTACCGCAAAGATGGGTTTTTATCTCCTTGCCTTTCGCAGGATTAGCGGTGAAAGATTGATAGTCGTCATCATTGACGATTCGATTTTCCTCATCAGACGCCATCTCCCCATCACCAGTACCGACAGCATCATGTTCAGAGTCCGTAAGATCCATGAGAAATTCAGGGAACATCTCACGAATCTTACCGGCCTTACTGCTACAGGAAGGAGTGCAGTCGTTTGTCGTTGTTCCAGTTGTCGTTTGTTGTTGTAGTAGCGTTACGTTTTCTGTTTTTTGTGTCACTGGCGACTTAGTCTTTACTAAGACCAAGCCCTCGCCGGCAGCCGTGACCTCTGCCGACACTTGAGTGCATATCCTCACTCGATTTTTGTCTTCTACTTTGTTAACGTTCATGGTTCATTGTCTCTGTTTGGTTTTCTTAGTTGCCTGGTACTGCAGCTGGATTGCTGAAGTACCAAACGTAACGTACCAACATCAAGGTGAAAACCGTGAGGGGGGCCTGGAGACTTACACGTTGAGAATGTATTAATTGCCCAGGCAATTTTTTCTTTTGTTATAACGATATTGATATGCTCTACTCGAGCTGAAGACATGTCCGAAGGTTCCAGCGTCGCTAACCTACTGTTCTCGCAGCCCGGGAAGTGCGTCGTCATTAATAGCTCCAAAGACTCAGCTGGAGAGACTGTCCAGGAACCATCAGGCTTTTTCAAGAATGATGGATTACAATGTTCCTTAGATAGAATTTTACCGAGCCTTGCGGAATCTTTTATATTTTCAATTGACTGACAGAATTCTCTCCAGCCTTGTTGCTTGGCTGATGCGAGAGCTCTCTTGTAAACCTTGAGACAGTCTTTATAGGGTTGATAAAACTTATGTTTGTGGCAGATATTAAAGATTGTTCTAGTCATTTTCCTTCGATTAGATAGGTCTTCATTCCACCAAGGGGGTAGTGTTTTACGGCTATATTTTGTTGGACAGGAGACCTTAAAAGCAGTGCTCATTGATGCCTCAAAGGATTTCACCTTTGACTCAAGATCTATCACCGAGTCTGGACTTAGGTTCGGTATATTGCCCAGTTTAGATTTTACATCTTGACTGAATTTCTTCCAGTCTATTCTTTTGGGATTTCTATAAGGGGATCTATTTTCGGTTTTGAAATTAATGTTGAAGAGTATCCTTCTATGGTCCGAAAAAGATTTCAGAAGGGATACCCTCCAGTTGGTAGAATGGTAGTTCTTGTTGATTTTAAGGAGATTTTAGTATATTTTCTTAGGTTTCGATTCGTTGGAAAGATTCTTTTATACCAGAATATATGTATGTGCGTAGCGAGACTTCACTTGCACTTTATATTGACTGAAAAAAATAAGTTAACTTGCATATACCCTTTCAATAATAGTTTTGAATAGCAGAAATCTGTTCTTGTGTGGTACTGGACTCCGTGACTTAAATTGCCTTAGTTTATATTTGCCGTTAACATCAGTCATGACAAACAACACCTACAATTACTTTTTTTTTAAATCTATTTTCGATATTCAAACAACGATCTATGACGTAGTCGGGTTCTACATAATTGTGTGATATGGGTGAATTAAAAAAACATTCAATACATAAAATACAAAAATTATTTAATTTTTATTTTGGATACATGTTTTGTTAATGAAATTTTATGTTTTTTTCTTATATTTCGTTTGTAATTATTTAAAAATATAAAAAATACCACTATACATTTATGTGTATGTTAAAAAAAATACATATATTACTATCGGCCATCAGTTAGCCGAATTTCCCATCGATTTGGGGATATTTGCGGGGGTGCTTAAACCACAGGTAGCTATTTTTCAAATAATAATACAATTCACCCGTACATTTTAATTTTCCTTAAATTATTTCACACACATAACCTTGTTGTTTGGTTTTAATTTTCTATCCATACAATGGCTTAATGGTAAAAAAACATAATTTTTTAATAAAATTACATTTTAACGCTCGTCCACATAATTTTAATATTTTTTATTTTATTTCTTTTTTTTTAATGAAAAATAATGTGTTTTACACAAAACAGACAATGTAATGGCCAAAGGTTTGTCAAAAAAATTGTGTTTTAAAAATCAAATAAAAAAAAAAACACACATACTTACGTTTATGTTTGTACATACAAACACATGTACATATGTACAAGTAATAATCTTATATAACATGCGCACTTATTAGTTTGTGCCTTGATGGAAACGAAATATAGAATACACTGATCGTACACACGTTGGGATTTGCATGTTTTACAAGTCTCGCATTTGTAAAGTTGATTTATTCCATCTCAAAAAGTGAAAAAATAATATTTCATTTTTCAGAAGACAGTCAAATTTAATAAAAAAAACAAGGTTTTTGTTTTCAGAAATAAAATATTTTCCGATGACATCAAAGCGAAAAAAAAATAACAAGGATTTTTGTGTATATTTCTCTGTTTATGCCACATTAAATGTATATCTGTGGTGTTTGGTATGAAAATGATAACTATTTTTAAGGTAAAGGCATTTCAATTTGTATTAAAATATTGGAAAATCTCTTTCAAAAATAAGGGAATCATTTAATTTCAATTCAATGCATATATGTACCAAATTAGAAGCAAATCGGTCTATTCGTAAGTGTGTGTCAAACGGGAATTTTTGTATGGAGTTATCATGTTTATACCAAACAACACATATATTTACATATTTATTCATTTTCAGAAAATATCTGGTGGTGTGCATTAAAAATAATCTTAAATAGTAGTTAATTATTAGGTTATTTCTTTTAGATAATGTAGCAGCTTTTCATCAAAGAAAATGATCTGGCATTTCATCGGTGAACATGCAACAGAAGAACTTAATCCTATTTATTTTGTGTAGTATTTAATCATATACATTTAAAATAACATGTTATGAGCAAATTGGGCTTAATGACCAATGACTAATGATGCAAATCAATACAAAACAAAAAACAAGCATTCTTTTTCCGATGTCTCCTTAAAAAATTATCTGGCTTCTTCAAGAGTTAAAGTTTATTTACTCTTAAAAAAATTAATTAAATTAAGTAATTTATATACAAATGTAATATTTATATTATATTTATTTTCTGTACATTTAAAACATATTCTTTCGTCACAAGCTAATTATATAATAATGTTATCAAAACGACTGTTACGATTATTTTAATAAAAAGGTATTGACTTAATTGATACGCAAACATAATATTTCATTTAAATTTGTATTTTTTTCAAGACAATACACTTTAACCACTGAAAAAAGCCTTAACATAGTTGCAAAACCGTCGTGAAAAAAAAACATTAAGTTGTTTCACTAATTGCATCATGTTTCTATGATAATTAAGATTTGTTGAAGTTTTTATAATATATCTTGTACCTTTTACATACAAAAGCAAATCGTAGCCCGTAAAAGACTGAAGTTTTCTTTCTCTTGTTTGAACGCAACCTAATCCATTCGTAGGTTTGGCGTTCTTAAAATTATTGGTGTTTGTTGAAAACAATAAACACTTGCCTAAGTTAAAAAAGCTTTTATTCACTTCTTGTTAAATTTGTTTTTATTATTATTTAAAGTTAATTAAGTTCTTTGTATTTATATTTGTTTTCAAATCAGAAAAATGGAAAAATTCTTATCATTTGCACTACCCTCGCATTATTGCCCTACACAATTTCCCAAATTGTTGATTCGAACGATTTTATTAACTTACCTTGGTACTTTGTGGCAGAGACAAAAATCCTCGTGTGAAAAATTTCTAACTTGACAAAACAAAATACAAATTATAACTTTATTGATACTATTAAAAGAAACTAAATATTTCAGTAGTGTGGTTTAAAAGAATTTAAAATCTTGTTTATAAAATATATGTCCATATTTTTTTTTACACTAATACATATTCTTAAATCTAAGATCTTAACATATGACAAACAAAACTTGAACTAAAACCTCATAAAGCTAACATCTTATTTAATGTCAGCATGTAAACAAAATATAAAATGTTAATACAAAAACCAAACAATATTTTATTCGATGATACCTTCGTCGTTCAATGATAACTCTCAAACTCCATTCAGCACAAAATAAAAAAAAAAAAAACGAATCCCTCGTAAACTTTTTGCTGCTCTATGTCCAAAAAACCTACAAATTTAAACATTTTAAATTTTTTCTCAGTAAAAAATAACTTCCAAATTAACGAACAGCCTATTATGTGTATAGGTGAACAAAATAGTGGAATTATAGAGTTTCTATCAAACGACGACGACAATATAATCTAAATATTGCTTGTTTAATCACATGAAGTACTCTTTGTTGTTTTAATGTTGTTTGGATATAATATGATTTAGTTTTTATTTTTGAGATGGTATTGATTAGTGCGTATCCCTTCGATATATATATATATAATTTGCTTTTTGATGAGATAACCTTTATTTTGATCTCAAATGCTTGTTCGTTTTCATTTTAAGTTGCATATTTAGTAGGGACAATTATTTTAACGGATCAAAATTACATTCCAAAATAATGTTATATTTTATTAAAATTCATTTCTTCATCCAAAATTAAAAAAAAAAAATATCTCAAACAAAACACTTTGTAGAAAATTACATCGAAGGACAACATTCACTCATCACAATCTTTTCATAATCTTATCTTTCAGCGGGATGAAGTATTTTTGAATTTAGTACTCGAATACATACCGGAAACCGTATATAAAGTTGCTCGTCAGTATGCTAAAACTAAACAAACGATACCTATTCATTTTATCAGAGTAAGTTTTTTTGATTTTTTTTTATATTTCTCTAAACATGTTTTTATTTATTTTGTTTCAGCTTTATATGTATCAATTATTTAGAAGTTTGGCATACATACATTCTTTGGGTATCTGTCATCGTGATATTAAACCACAAAATTTATTACTGGACCCAGAAACGGCTGTGCTTAAACTTTGTGACTTTGGCAGCGCTAAACAATTGCTGCATGGCGAACCGAATGTTTCGTACATATGCTCTAGGTATTATCGCGCACCCGAGTTGATATTTGGCGCAATTAATTACACCACAAAAATTGGTAAATATTATTTTTCCGTTTAAACTATACAGGGTGCCCCGTGAAGAATGGATAACCCTGAAATACCTCAACAGACTTTATGGCCGTCCTGAAAACTGATAAAAAAGTTCTATCCCAACCACAAGAAAAGATACATGCATTTTTTTGTTCAGTGCATTATTTTTTGCCTTACTTTACATTTTTGAATACCACGACTACAAGTGAAAGAATTCCACCGTTTTTTTTTTCGAAGCAATATTTAATATTATTTGTGCCAGAACATTTGTAGAAAAAAATTATAATAACTGTTGAACTTCTTAGAGAAAAAAATTATTTAATTTTGATTTTCAATGCAAAATGTGAAAGAAAATAATTTTTGAAAAAGTTAAATCATCTCCGGTACAACAAAAATGCACGAATACCTAAATGGCCAAGCATTTTAAAAATATGCGCGTTAAATGCGAATTTCAAATTGGTATAGCTTGTTACTGTATCGCTTGTTATTCTATCCATCTGCCTGGGTACCTAGTATTCAGATTTGCCAGCACAGTATTGTGTGCAGCACTTTGTTTTTTTTTTTTGTAAATTTAGTACCCAGCTACAGTTAAAAATTGGCTGAAATTATTGTTTAGGAAATAAAAACAAATAAACTAATTGCAACCAACAAAATATTCGAAAAATCAACCGTTTTTTGCACTTTGTTTGGATTTATTAGCTTGGATTTATCATAAGGACAACATCATTGAACGGCAGCGTATGATAAGCTCATTAAATTCTGATCTCGACAGCATTGTCCAATGGGGAATAAAAAATCGTGTAGAATTTAATGCTTCAAAAACTTAATGCTGTGTACTGTCGTTAAAACGAAACCCACCCCCCATGCCACTATCCATAAGTGGCACTTGCATTGAGGAAACCGAAAAGCTTTCAGTCCTCGGTATGTGTGTCACAGACGCCCTTTTATGGACCGACCACATATTCGACATCGCCAAAAATGGTGCTAAGTGTTTAGGTTTTCTCCGTCGATGCAAGAAATTTGTCTCCCCTTCTGATCTGGCTGTGATCTACAAAGCCTTTATTCGTCCAAAACTTGAGTTTAACTCTCACATTTGGGCAGGTGCTCCAATAACCCACTTGAGTTTATTGGATAGAATTGAAAAGAGAGCTCTTAAAATGATAGGTGAAAGAACTATAACGGAAACATTCTCATCTCTTGAGCACCGTCGTCATGTCTTTCGTTATTTTACCGTTATTTCCATAAACAATGCTCTAGTGAAATAGCCAGTTGCATTCCTCTCCTTAAACAATTCAGCCGAAATACTCGCGCTTCTAGGAATGCCCATCAGTTTACCCTTGAGCCCAATTCCGGACGTACTGTGAATTACAGAGATTCTTTCTTTAGTCGCACTACTCGAATGTGGAATGCTCTACCCAGCTCAATTTTCCCATCCCATTGTGATCTACAGACGTTCAAAACCAATGTGCATCGGTATCTCCTTTTAAATCCCCTCCAATCTACATAATCGCTCGTGCTGTGTATATCATCTTAAGGGTAGTCACAACCCCTTTTGCACGCGCTAAATGTAAAAAAAAAAATCATAAAAACAGACAATCAATCAAAAATCTAACATGTTCAACGAATGGCATTATTTTCACGTTTACTGTGCTAATTTTTAAAACTTTTATTTTTGTTAAATTGCCTCTAGTATTGCACGTTTTTACCAATAACTTGCTTTTGAATCTAGATATAATAACAAGCTATACCAATTTAAAATTCGCATTTAACTCGCATATTTTTAAAATGGTTGGCGACTTAGGTATTTGTTGTGTATGCCCTATGCAGCTATGTGTGGTGTATGGCCTACGACAGTTGGTTCATAGACGTCAACCCGAACACATCGTCAGCTCAACGACTAGCATTGTACATTCACTATTATACATTCCATACCATTAGTAATTAATAAAGTTTAATATTAACATAAGCTTGCGCATATTTAATAGTATTCATGCATTTTTTTTATACCGCAGATGATTTAACTTTTTCAAAAATTATTTTCTTTCACATTTTGCATTGAAAATCAAAGTTTAATTATTTTTTTTCTAAGAAGTCCAATAGTTATTATATTTTTTTTTTCTACTAATGTTCTGGCACAAATAATGTTAAATATTGCTACGAAAAAAAATCGGTAAGTCATTCACTTATAGTCGTGGTATTCAAAAATGTAAAGTAAGGCAAAAAATAATGCACTGAACAAAAAAATGCATGTGTCTTTTCTTGGGGTTGGGATAGAACTTTATCAGTTTTCAGGACGGCCATAAAGTCTATTATGAGGCATTTCAGGGTTATCCATTCTTTACGGGGCACCCTGTATAAGCAGCTGTTTCTACATGGTGACAACCTCCATATTCTGTAAACTGGACAAACTTTTGCCGAACTCTCCTTGTAGGATTCTTAAGTTTATTAAGATACGAAATAGTATCGTTTTTGTTTAAGTGGACTATAATACAATTCAATTGAATGTTTTGTTGCGACCTTTAGTCTAAAAACAAAAAATTAATATAAGAACACCTTCACACTTAAGTCCAAATGCGTTTCTCCCAGGCTGATGAGAGGAAAGAATAATAATGGTCACCATGTATATTTATATTATATAAATACAGGGTGATCCACCTAACATGTGACGAAAAGCTTGAGCGTGTAGTTTTTTTTAGACAGGAACAAGATCCTATGAGCGGGTCTATTCCCCTTCGTTTAGGCGGGAGTGACAATTTTCTAAAAAATTGACTTATAACAAAAACAAATTATTAAGAAACAACGGCAACATTTACAATACCCTGTTATACCTTTTTGCAAAGACAGAAATCCCTCCTTTTATTTTTAAATGCATTTGTTTTAATGAACAGTTTTTGAAAAAAATTGTTTCCAAACTCAAAATTAAAAAAATAAAATTGCAAAAAGGTTTAACAGGGCATTGCAAGTGTTGCCGTTGTTTTTTAACAATTTGTGTTTAGTAATTTCTTAGAAAATTTCACCTCCCGCCTAAACAAGTGGAATGGAATCCCTTTTCTTGTATCGACCAAACCCACGTGCTTAATCTTTTTCTCACACTTTAAGTCAATCACCCTGTATTTGTGTATTTTTTATAACTATTTGTTTAATATTCTTCACTTATAGATGTGTGGAGTGCCGGCTGTGTACTCGCTGAGTTGCTTTTGGGACAGCCAATATTCCCTGGTGATTCTGGCGTCGATCAATTGGTCGAAGTGATCAAGGTATTGGGCACACCAACACGAGAGCAAATTCATGAAATGAATCCAAACTATACGGAATTTAAATTTCCCCGAATTAAAAGTCATCCATGGCAAAAGGTATGTCAAACAATATTCCTTAAATATATCCATTATTTATTGCATTTTTTTTTCAATATTTTTTTTTTATCGAATTGGGTTTGAGTTTAAAAAAAACTCTCATCTGACTATTATTATGAAAGCACTGCGTGTGTGCTTTTTTTATTTAATTGTTTAAATTTTCATTTTATGTTAATTCATTAAACATTTGCCAAAGGTACAATTAAGTAAAATTCAAATTAAATTTTTAAAAAATAAAAACTTTTTGCAGTCACTTCTTGAATGTAGTCTATTTCCAAATGCCTTAAATCAAAAACAACGCTGGAGAGTAAGGAAAAACAACCTAAGGAAAAAGAAAACCATCAACAATAATTATAAACTAATCCTTTTTGTTTTTATATACACGGGTCATTTGAATGAGGACACTTCAATATATTTTCTTTTATTTATAATCTCTTTAACCATTGGCTTCAGAGGATGCATGACAAATATTGAACGGTTGGCAAATGGCTGTGAGCACATAAGATTGCATCGATCTGGGTTATATTTGAGCACATCCTATTAGTGTCGGTTCGCGAAATAATAGTATTTGCTAAACATGCAGTTTAACGTTACTTTTATTTATTTCGTACTTCGATAAACAACTTAATACATTTTTCTACCTTAAAATAAAGTATTTCCTATTCAAATAACCCGGAGTGTAGATGTTTGGTCATTATTTGAATTTGTTGAGCTTAACCAAGATGCATGCTGTATCCATTGATTTGCAAACATTCAAGCTTAGTTGCTCCAAATTTTAAAGCTGCTCAAATTTGTCGAGTAGTTTATCTTCAAAATAGCTTGTATAGTTACTTGAATTTGACCTTATTGACCAGAAAAGTGTTAGTATTGTTTTAAATTTGTCCATCTAACAGAAATGCCACTTTAAACAATTTAGTGTGTGAAGACATAATTCCTTTACTTTTAAAAATACTTTGCCTTGGGAGACAAACATTGATGATCTTAACTTTTAAAATAGCTTGTATATTTACTTGAATTTGATCTTATTGACAAGAAAAATTTTAATATTGCATCAAATTGGTCCATCTAACAGAAATAATTTATAATGTGAACATGACAAAATCAAAAATCCTTACAGGACTATCGACCAAATTTTAATTAACAAATGCATTCATTAAATCGAAAAATCAGAACGCTTTTCATACTTTTGTTTTACTTCCAAGAGTAGAACTTGTTCATTTTGCGTGCTTTACTGGAAGCCTTCATGATGGTTTTATTTTATTTTTAAAGGCTGCAGTTATTATAAATTTTTGCCAAGGCTTTTGCTGTATAAATTTTCAAATCATGCTTCAATGTTAACCTTCCTGCTAAACGCATGCAGGCGTTTTCTTTATGTAAGAAATGGACTTGAGCAGTTTTATTTTTTAACATACGAAGATCGTTCAGTAATTAAATCGACAAACATAACTGGAAGAGGTATAAAATGGGAAACGGGCTGGATAAAGAATGATATGAATGTTTTCTTCAAATTCCCTACATTACTGTGAACAGTTTCGTCTGTTAAAATACGTTGGTGCAGCGGTCGTTTTGAAGTGTACCCGAAAGTGAAGAACCAACATTACGTGAAAGTCCACATTTAGTTAAGCATGGTATACACCCGTGAAAATCATCGTTTTTCAACCTTTTTATTGTCGCGACCCCTTAAAGCCAGAACCACACTTGTATCGTGTGGTGTGGTGTTGAGAAGTAATCGCTGCAATAAATTTCATATCCGTAGAACTACATTTGTCTCGTGAGTTGTGTTCCTATCTGGCGTATGAACTAAATGAATTGACAGCGACAAGTTTGGTTCCGGTTTAACTAGCCAAACAAAATTAATAACTTGCGATTAGACAGTGAATTATTTGTAATTTTCTTCGACGATTGAACAGACCTTTCGAAAAAGGCTAAATTTGTATATGTCATACGAGATACGAATATATATACATTAGACTGGACCTAAGGCACCTAACAAAAAAACACTCTTCTCCACCCGTCAATAGTTTCTAAATAGTAAAAAAAAAAATCCCCTAATATTTACAGATTTTTCCCCTCCCCCTTAGTCGCCCTGTTTTCAATTAAAGATTGATATATATCAAAATTCATTCAGCCTTAATGCGATTAAAAATTTCAAATTATTATTTTTTTTAATGTCACTGGATAGTTTAAACTCTTAAAAATTAACATGGAAAATAAATATATGTGATGAAATCTATTTTAACAGACATTTAATTTAAATAGTAAATTTCTATTTTTGTTCTTTCTTCAAGTTCATAGAACGAAAACAGCAATTCACTATTTAAATTAAATGTCTGTTAAAATAGAATTCCTCACATATAATTATTTTCCATGTTATTTTTTAAGAGTTTAAACTATCCAGTGACACTAAAAAAAAATAATAATTTGAAATTTTTAATCGCATTAAGGCTGAATGAATTTTGATATATGTATATCAATCTTTAATTGAAAACAGGGTGACGAAGGGGGAGGGGAAAAATCTGAAAAAAATTAGGGGATTTTTTTATACTATTTAGAAACTATTGACGGGTGGAGGAGAGTGTTTTTTTTTGTAGGTGCCTAAGGTCCAGTCTAATAAATATATAATATATTTTATTGAACTAAATTTATATAATTGGCTCTTAAATCTAATTAACAATATATTACATTGATGTTTTAATTTGTTTTGGCACATTAGGAGCCTAATTTTATACATTGTTTTTTATTTTTATAAAAATTATTTAAAAAATTGTCTTTGATTACCTTATACTATTTATATTATTATGGATGGTTCATCTCGGGTTGTTCATATCCGGTTGTCTTTGTCGAGATACGAATGCGAGGGATCAATTCAAAAATATGTATGTATGGAATTTAGCAAATCCGAAAGGCGAAAGCGAAAGGCATTTTAATATTTTTATAGAAGCATCACAGAACGAAAATAAATGAATTGGAGTAAATACAATGTGGCATGTACCTTCTACTAATGGTGTGAGAGCAATAACAGGGAGAACTGGAGGCTTTTCAGTTTCTGAAAGACTCGGTTTAGTTTTTACCATACAAATTCACGATAGCAGAATTATTTCAACGATAACAAGGAACGTTATAAGATTTTTTTTTAATTTAACGATTTTAAGGAAACCAAAAAGATACACTTACAAAGAAAAGTCTTATTTCATATAAAAAAAAAATATATGTTTTGCCACAGATGAAATTGATGCATTGATTTGTACAAAACCACGTGTGTTTAATTTGTTTGGACTTATTGCGACCGGATGAAAACAAGTATACGAAAAGCTATAGCGCAGCGGTAGTGTAAACACTCCTTAATTGAAATTAATTTTGAAAAGATGCCTTTATGTGATAGTTGGGTCAATGTTGCCAAGAATGGTTGGCTTTACTTGATAAAATGGTTAAAGGTCAGCTATTTAATAGAACAGAAGAGGCGCTTACAAAAGTGGTTTTGCGTGCTTTAAGTGCTATCCTTACTATAAGCAAGTGTTTTTGAAGACAAGTTCAGTTAAAAGGATGGTATCCCATCTAAGAAATGAAAAAGCTTTTAAAAAGATTACGATGATATATGCATATTTGTCCGTTTACTTATTGAATGACCCTCGTTCTTTAAATAATTAACCTTACAATTCATTCATATATAATACTTACAGTCCGGAGGGGCGACCGTAAGTTATCTATCCCATCGCGGCGGTTGAATAAAAATGCCAACCCAAAGCTATAGGTTGACATCATTAAACTTACGGTCACCTCCCAGATTATTCAAGAGAATTCAATTAAAATCATACAAACAAAAATATAACAAAATATTATAATTCAACTTTAAGTTTTTTGTTTTTGTTAATTTCTTCTAGGTATTCCGCATCCGAACACCTCCAGAAGCTATAAGTCTAGTATCGGAACTTCTTGAATACACACCTAGCGCCAGAATAACGCCTCTTAAGGCTTGCGCACATCCTTTCTTTAATGAGTTGCGTGAGGGCCCTCAAGTCTTACCGAATGGAAGGGAATTCCCCCCATTGTTTAATTTTACTGAACATGGTATATACAAATTTTATTTTTTAATCAATATGAATACATAAATAAATTATTTAAAATTCTTTTTTCATGTAGAACTTTCAATACAACCAAGCTTAATCCCCCAACTGTTGCCACAACGGCAACATGATGCTTTAAATCGATCTGGATCTGGCGCTGCAACAGCTTCTGGCTCAAATTCAAACCCATCAAGTGGCGCCGGAACGCCAGGAGTAACCGCGCAATCAACAGGTGAGACACATAACAACAACGTTTTATAAATTATGTATTTTTGTTCTTTGTTGTATGACTGTAGATTTTTTTAACATATTACAGTTATTTTTTTTTAATATCTGAAAAAAAATCGCTATCGCTTAAAAAGCTTCATTACAAAGCGGTATTAATTTATTCGCTGTAGAATGAATACATATAGAATATACACAACATCTTGTGTACGAATATCTGAAAAAAATTCGCTATCGCTTAAAAAGCTTCATTAAAAACTGGTATTAATTTTTTCGCTGTAGAATAAATACATATACAACATACACAACATGTTGTGTACGAAGACACCGAGTAAAAATCACTCTTTATTTTTCTACATCACACCTACAAGATCTACCTTTTTGCCGTATCGTATGCAAATCACCCTGCATAATCTACTTTTTGAAAAATACAGTTTTTTGTTGTTGGGTCGGCTTTCTTCATGAACTTAGATATTACTAAAATCACATTAAGAACCAATTTATTCACTTTCCATTCATTTTTAATTCGCTATTAAAAGTTAGAAATTAATCAATTTTTAATATTTTTATTTATTGACCTCCCTTTAGCCATAAATGACGTTATCTCTATTGATTTTATTGTTTGATTAATTTAAAATCGATTTCTTTTTTAAATAAAATAAAATATTAATTTTAAACGTTCTCCTGATGTAACTGCGTTTGTCTGGAAGCACCTCACTTCTTGCCCTCGACAAACAAAAATTATCACCTTGAACATGAGAATATTTAAAATTAATATTGTAAGGTTTCCTTTCACGCCAAATAGATTACTGGCTTCCTAGAAGCAAACTGCAATTTTTCTGTAGGGCGAATATTTTTGAATTACATCGAGCAGACGCGATAAACATCGCGGATTTTTGTGTAATTTTGTACTTAGACTTAACGACCCAATAAAAGCTATTTTTTATATCGAAATTGTATACGCTTTGACTTCAGAATAATTTTTTTGGCGATAGCGGAATCCGATGTAAATGATTTCTTAATAATTATGTTTTTAATTTTGCTCTACTAACTAAATTCTTACTACTTTTCCATTTCTTTTATGTTTTTTTGTTTTCGACTTTTTTTTATTTTGTTCTACTTTCTATTCTTTGCAGATATGTAGTTGGCATTACGAAATTACAGTCTTGCTTTATTTGAATGTATAAATCTATTATCTATTTAACATTACAACTTATTTGACAAAAAAAAAAAACAAACCGAGATAGAGCATCTCACTGTAATTTAAACTTTTAGTTTTTTTTTTTAAATAATGTAGTTAACTCAAAAAAATAATAATCTTTTTATCAAATAATTATTTATAAAATTTTACTGTAATAAAAATAAAAACAAAAATATATAATTTTTTTTTTTATAAAATGTAAATCAATTATTATAATATTATGATATTTGTTTGTGTTTAATATTTGAAAGAAAATGTGAATTTAAATACATAAAAATTATTCAAAGTATTTCCTATTTGAATAAAATAACTTGTATATTTGCGATGATTTTGATTACAATAATTATTATAATTAAATTGCCTTTATAAAAATAAAAATTCACGCAATGCCCAAAATAAATAATTTAAATTTGTATTTTCTTCTTTTGACAGTGACTTTTTAGAAGAAGGTTTGTTTATTAATTTTTGCAGTTCAAATTGTTTCTATATTTTGTTTATATATAGAAACAATTTGAAAATATAATTATTTAATTAAAAATTGAATAATCAATGCAAAAAAAAAAACATTTGTGTCGCTTAGAATCAAAATGGACTTATATATTTTGAACTGAAAGTGGATAAAAAGGGCAAAAACCTTTAACTTCTAAACTATTGGAGATAATAATGCAAATTTAATTTCATAAGATAAAACAATAAATGAAATAAAAGGCCTCTTTGATCATGAAAAATAAAAATAGGCCTTTTAGAATCTAAATACCAAAATGTATTGGAAAACCAGTGTTGACTTTTTTTTATTAAACAAACATACAAAATATGCACGACTTGATCGCAGAAACTTGCGACGGTTTACTAATATTCTTATATCGCTAACGAAAAAATAATTAAAACATGTTAAAATAGCAATTTTGACTTTTTTTTATTTAATACAAACAAATTTGGAAAAAAGTTAAAAAATATTCTTTATTCTTTCGTAAAAAAAAATCAAATTTCAAATGCAATATTCGTTGAATAACTTAGCAGTACCAAATCAAAAAGTAATGATAAAATCAACCAAGCCAATGACGAGATATGAGGGAATATAAATAAAGTATACAAAAAGACAATTAAAAAAAACATATTTTTATTTACTTTTTTATTTTGTTGGTAAAACCTGGTATGCAGTATTATTAGAACTGGTCTAAAGATGACATGTAGAAAGTTTAATCAAAATCATAAGAGCCGTTTTCGAGATGTCTTGATGAAATCACTTTTGGACTTTTCCATCATCGTAATGTTAGTTTTGATTAAAACCTCGAAATTTTGTTTGACACCAAACCAATACTTGCCATATAAAGCAAGTTAAAAGTAACATAAGTACATAAATTAATTTACTTATACTTTCAAAGTATTTAGTAAGCAAGAAACGTTTGGAGAATTTAAAGTGCCATTTGTCGTCTCCTGCGCAGCAGGTTCCAATCTACCACTGGACAATATTCACTTTCCACTACCTGTACTTTATTTTGGGTTACCATATTTACATGAACTCACTGCAACTTATTAATACTAATTTTGAACATTAATTGGCTTCTTGTGCAAAATTTGTATTTACCTCACGAAAAGAACTTTCCGGCTGGACGTCTGACTGTGAACTGAGTTCATAACTTCACAAATTCTTTCTTCTGTCAGATTTGGGAGCGAAAAATTAGACCTTTTTGAAAACAAATTATATATCTTTGTTGTCATTCGCAGAATATATAGGTTTGAAGTATATATAAGGCCGTTTTGATTCTAAACTCAAAATATCTCTTTAGATAGATAGATTTGAAACAAAAAAAAGGATGCCATCTTGTAGCTCTCTTTGAAACAAAAATGTTGGTATATTACACTCTATATTTTCAAAAAGCTCGAGATAGGTCCGTTTTGATTCTAAGCGCCATATTTATTCATCTGCTCTTTAGAGGTAGAAGCACATGATGAACGTTATTCACCAGAAAAGCATATTCTTCTAAATAAAATAAAGCTGCTTAAAAATCAGTATGTATTTTGCTAGTAAGGGTTATTGCATGGTTTCAAGGTGCCAAGAACATAGCCTGGCGGTGTTGTGTACAATAATTGTTCGAACACTTATTAAACACAAAATTGTTAATTTATTTAATTACTTATTAAAATTGTTTTAAACTTAACCACTAAGACGTATAAAAGAAATTTTTCCCTAAATCCAGCCTTTAAGTAAAAGCTTGCGTAATGTGGTTTCTTAAATGAGCCCAAAACACTCTTCCGCTTTAATTATATATACATAAAATATAGATTAATAAATCGGTTCACCTACAGAATTATTTATTTTATTATAAATTTTTAGTTATTTTTTCTCTGATCTTTATAAATCAAATTAATGCGTTTGTAAAACATTAAGTAAATTGCATTTGGTAACAAATATGAAATATTTCCATTCAGTCTGCAAACGCATATTCTTACCAAATGTGAAGTTTTACACACACACTTTGTCAATAGCATGTGTGTGTGTCATTAGCAATTGTTTTTTTTATCTCTAGTTTTTCTTAAAAATAAGAAAAACATAATCAACCTTATTACGGGTCACTAAAACGACACGTCCCTGGAGGCGGCAATTGATATTTTATTGAAACTAATTTCGTCATAATGATGAGATGGTTTAGTTTATTTAAACGCCAAGTGTCGCCTCTAGAGCCTTGTCGTTTTAGTAAAATGACAATCGTAATAGGGGTGAATATGTTTTCGAATTACTCGTTCGGTCTGAATTAGAAAATTATAATCAATTAACTTTAAGTTTGTTTTAGAGACAAAACTTACTAATTAATAATAATAAATCCATTATTTGACGAGTCCTTATTAAACTCTTTGTCTAGCAATGTTACATTTCATTTACTTTAGAGCTGTGTTTCATTAGGTGTGTACCACCAAAAATATATCTCTGATTGCTCAGAGATTTTTAAAGTGGGCAAAAAAACTCAACTGAGCCGAAGAATCCTGCGACAAACTGCTGTTCGTTTGGCAATCTTAACAAGACTGGGAATGAAATAATTTCGGTTTCAGGTTACAGCAATAAATACAATGACAAAATATCTGAATTGAGTTAAATTAATTTGCACTATTCCAATGGAAGGATTGGATACCTGAATGAAATCAGTGGAAAACCACTTAGAGCCGAAGATTGAGCTTTAAATACCTGCAAGAATTTTAAAGCTATTAAATACTGTTTTTATAATTATTTTACCTTTCCAAATTTGGTTATGTTGATGAGTGGCCGGATTTATCTATTCGAAAGTTTACAAAAAATTAATAGGTACTACTTGCAATACTAACTGGTCAAAATTTATTTCAATCAACGTATACTATATACATAGTACACATTCACACACTATACGCTTACACATTCGTGTTATTTTTCAAATGTCTTTAATTTATTTTCTTCTAAATTATATTTCTTGAAATGTTTACAGGCAACCAATCATCGAACGTTTGTGTCGCCGGTGGTTCATCAGCATCTGGTGGTGGTAATTCATCATCAGCAGCAACCATTTCAGCTGCTATTAGCTCATCGTCATCCACACAGCCCCAACCGGCCGAAGCAACTGCTAATAACAGTCAAGCCGCAGCAGCTTCAGCAACAACTGGGGCAGCAGCATCAGCTACAACATCACCGGGGGCAGTGGGAAGTTCACAAATTCAACAAACAGCGACGACAATGGGTTAGCAAGCTTCATTAGGGCTAAATTCACATGATGATAATAGTTATTATAATGATTATAACAGAAAATATTAATAAAATTTATATTATTATTATTACATTAAAATTATTATTATTACTATTGATAAAAGCAACTATTATAAATACTATTAAAGTACTAAAAACCAACAAACAAATCAAAAATTGAATATAAACTTCAAAACGATTTTCAAAAAATAAAAAATCAAATTAAATAAAAATAAATTTTAAAATTTGCACCAATTTTTTGTTTTTCCTCCTAAAAAATACAAGTTAAAATGAGAAAACAACAAAAATGTCATCTCATTACTGTTCAACCACCAACACTGTCTCATACATTTCAATAAAAGATAAAAAAGCATACCTATAAATAAATTTATAGTTATATACACAAAAACAAAAACGCATAACAAAATTAACAAATCATTGTCCACATCCATAAACATTAAAATTAAAAAGTCTCCCTTCCCCATTAGCGAAATATTATAAATAAAAATAAAATTTGAACTAATTAAAACAAAAATTATACAATACTATTTGAAAAATAGTAACAGGAATAAAATCTTTTTACGTGTATCAAAACAAAAAATAGTAGCTGTTTGCTTCTGTTATTTAAAACAAATTTTTAAAATAAACAATTTCAAATTTAAAGTTAAATTAAAATTAGTTATTTTTTAGTAAGACAGTAGGTACGGTTACTAACAAATGAAAAAAAAACTATAACATTATATTAAAATATATGAATATATAAATACAAAGTGTTAAAAGAATAGCTACCGCCGCCGATAAGAAAATCTTTTTTTGACGATGTATAAATAAACAAAATTATATATAAACTTTAAATTTGAGTAGATATTAAAATAAAAAATACTATGGATACATTAAAAAAAAAATCATACCACACATTGCAAAAAAATACACATACTATGTCCTGCTGTACTCCGTTATTCGGGAGACTATTGTCAGCAATATTTAAAAATAAAAAAAAAAAACAAAAATCTTTAAAACACATAAAACACAATCTTACCGAAATAAAAAAAAAACATTATAGGTATACATAACTATTATGTATGTATATGGAGTAAAAATAAATTTAATATAAAATAATGTTTTAGTGTCTTTTTAGTTAATAAGTTTTCAGAATTATATATTTAAAAAATGGCAAAATTAATGTTGAAGCAAATCTTATCACAGTATGCGCCGTAATCGGAAGTCCAAAACGAATTTAATAAAATAACAATAATAAAATATCTATTACGAGATTAGGTTTTGGACCTAGCAAGATATCCATTGGAACGGAAAATTCTCTGGCTTTATATGAATTGGACTATTTTTTTTTTTGTTCCGATCGGCTTGTCGGTAGAATACCACGAAGCGAAAATTCTTCCTTTCCCGCTACGACGGATTACTCGCTAGGACCGTATCGGTTTTTTCATGATTCGTAGCCGAATTCCGATTACGATGGAATATATTATAGGACTGGATCTATTATTTTTGTTTTCAAATTTTCTTTAATTGAAAATTAGGTTGAATATATATATTATGTATGTATATTTGTTTTTACTTCCTTTAAGCATGTATGTATGTCAAAAGCAAAATAAAAATTCAAGTTTATAAACGTCATTATGTTACACTACGCAGGGCCAGAGGCAAATGGTATTCTTTGTAAAATCTTATCTACTTATAAATTTAATAATAATAAGCAAATTGTGTAGAGTTATCAAAATTTTGAATTTGCTGCTTGTAACGCTTTATCACGTTCTTTTCTTTTTTTTTTATTTTCGAGTTGTCAATATGAAAAAAAAATAACAATTTATCATTAAATATATAGGTATGTATTTCTTTATTCAGTTATTGTGTTTCATTTTAATACTTGTTTATTCTTTGTACCTATTTTATTTAAACAAAATATATACAAACAAAAAATATATATAAATTTAGTATGTATGTATTTACATATAAATACATATATATATATTATATTTTTCGCTTTTAGTTCTTAAGATCTTTTAATTAAATACAAACAGCAACAATTTAAGAAAAAAATGAAACAAAAACTAGGTAAAAGAAAATATTTTGCAGGTTATGTTTTTTATATACATATAAAGAATGATAACAATTAAAATTATATAAATATAAAAGAAAAAATAACAAAAATAATACACAACAACAACAAAAATAGTTTAGAAGAAAATGCTGATGTTTATTATTTAAATAAATATTATTTAAATATAAATGTGAAAGGATACAATTAACAAACAAACAAATTCACTGTATTTTCTGATAATATTAAAACTAAAATAGAGAAAATGATAATGTAGTAGAAAAAAATATCGGTAAATAAAATGATGAGAAAAAATAAAACACATAAATATGCCAATCTTAGTCGGCGTTGATTCTTTTTTATTTGATTAAGTTTATAACATAACACCAACCTAAACGATTTGACATGGAAGCAAATTTTGAGCGTGGAAGCAAAATAATGTTTTGTTCACAAAAAGTCGCAAGAAATTTGTTCACACTTTCACTTTGACATGTTAATGCACGATAAACAGAAAGAAGCAACTATTCATCAGGGGAATTTTCACTAGTTTAATATTCTGCTATGACCGCTTTCACACAAGGAAACTGAGTTGCCAGAAACTAGCTAGTTTGTAGGCGATCTCGCCCACAAACTAAAAATCGCCGGCAACTCAGTTCCTTGTGTGAAAGGAGTCTATTCATTTCAAGTGAATGTGGAATTACGTCGGTTATACGCACCCATTTTACACTGAACCAAAAAGGTACGTGAACATAAGCAAAAAATTTATTGTGACGAGAAAGCGTTTCTTAAAATTCAACCCAAAAACACGTTTATAGTAACAAGGAATGGCCGTTTATAAAGTTCTATAAACGGTGATTGATTCTATAAACCGTTTGTTATTTCCGTTAATAAATTGTTTTAACAAACGCGTTTATTGTGATAACAAATGGTTTATCAATTTGGAACAAAATATATTAAAAAATATATATATGAAAGTAATAAACCCTTTTATTAAATTGATGAATGAGTTTGTAACGACAATGAACGGGAATTCGTTGATTTAATAAACGCGTTTATTAATACTAAAAATCGATTATTGTTTTCGTTTATGAATACAAAAAACCCGTTTATTATTTGATAAATGCGTTTGGAACGACAATGAACGGGAATTCGTTGATTTAATAAACGTGTTTATTAACAAACGTTTATTGTTTTCGTTTGAAATACAACAAACCCCTTTATTAAATTAATAAACGTGTTTGTAGCGACAATGAACGGGAAGTGATTGATTTAATAAACGCGTTAATTAATACTAACAATTGTTTATATTACTTTATTGTATTAAATTGTATTGATTCCCCTAAGGTTTACAAGTTGTCCTCCTTACTCTCCTTACTTGCCCTCCTTTTCTCCGCTCTCTCTCGACTTATCTTTTCTCACCTCCTCTAGTTCCTTTATCCACTCTTCGCCCGTCCCTGTTTCGTCCATTATTTACCTCATTTTTTCGCCTATTGATTTCCCTTCATCACCGCCTGACCTGCATCTTTCTATTAAATGTTCCCAGGTCTCTTGTTCACCCTCACATACTCTGCACATTCTCTCTTCTTCTCTCCTCCAGCACCACCTTTCTCTCACCTCATTTCTTAGTCTGACTCTTGCTATTCTCCTTGACCTTTCTGTTTTCCATCCCTCTTTTAAATATTGGGGTGTCCCCTCCGTCATCACTTCTTTATACAACCTGTTATACCTTGATTCTTTGATTAGTTCCGTCTTTGCTTCTCCTGCTCTTTTCTGATTTCTATTTCCAGTCCCTCATATCCATTCATACTCTCTTCCCTCCCTTCCCTTCATTTTTTCTCTCTCTTCTTCCCATCGCGATCTTCTCCCATGTCCATCTCTCTGTCTTTCTTTCATCTCCTTTAAACTCCTTTTCCACCTGCTAATTTCTCTTCATAATTCCATACCCTTTTCCCTGCTCTTATCATAATTTTATCCCTTTTCGTTTCCTCTCTCACCATGTATCCTGGAGTTTGCCATTCTACCCCTAACGGCCATTTAAGGTACCTTTCTTGCATCTTTTCCATTTCTTGTCTCCTACCATCCCCATACCTCCGCACCATATCCCATCACCGTCCGCACCAGGGTGTGGAAAACCCACATTTTACTCTCCCATATCTTCTCAAATTTCCTTCTTCCAATTTCCCATGCTTTCTTCATGACCGCTGCTGCCTTCTTTATCCTTTCCTTTATATGTGCCTCCTTCCCAGCATTCTTTTTGAACACATACCCTAAGTATTTAAATTCTTTTACTTCTTCTATCTTCTTTCCTCTCCATCTCCAGTCTACTGTTGTGTTCCTCCCTCCTCCTTTTCTGAACCTCAACACTTTCGTCTTTCCAACGTTCACTTCCAGTTTTTTCCTCTCGGAGTACTTCTCCAGTCTTCTTATCATACTTTGCATCTCTTCTTCATTTGTCGCCATTACCACCACATCATCTGCGTAAGCCAGTGAGCAAATCCTTCTTCCCTTCGCTTTTACACCTCCCCAGCTCCCTTTTACCAGTTCATCTTCTATATCTGCCGTTAATAAGTTGAACAGAATTGGGCTCATCGGGCACCCCTGCCTTACTCCCTTTCCTGTCCAAAATTTTTCCCCCGTCACTCCTGCCGCTTTTACTCTACTCATCGTTTCTTCGTAGACTTCCCCCCTCTTTAACTTAGCCCTTCTCACACTCCTCTTTCCTCCAACGCTTCCATCATTACTTTCCTGTCTACTGCTAACTAACTATTAACTATTTTCACAGTTTATAAGAACTGAATACACTGACGATTAAACGAAAACTGTGAAGAATAAATTCAATTCAATTTTGTTTTATTGAACATTAATATATACAATTTGGCTTATATCTAATAATAATAAGATACAATGATTATATTTACATTTATTGGCACATAGGGGGCCTAACCAAATACAATGACATAATTTTAAGGAATTATATATATATAAATTACATGTCAAAATTAAAAGTCAGTTGACTTTTTTCGTCCTCAGGGTGTTCATTCCCGGTTGTCAGTGGTGATTTTGGTGGGGGTTGTTAATAAGGTTGATGTTCAGCCACGGTGGTAGACTCACCCAGTGTCAGCGTAAAACGGAATTGCCTCCTCGTTGTCCATGAGTATGTTGTCGTCCAGGGTGTGCATTACACTGAGGTACCTTGGCTCAGGATGTCGTTGCTCGGTGGCCATCCTTCTCATTAGCTGATTCGGGTGATTGATGATGTTCCGTACTAGCTTCTTTGTTGAAAGCACTAGGTAATTGTCCAGCGGGATTACATTTGCTTTTGTGTATAGATAGTCGTTCCTGTAGTGTTTACGACGCTGCTTGTCGAAATACAATCCGGTGCAGATCCTGAGTATCTTTCTTTCGAATACTTGAAGTTCCTTCATGGCTGTCTTTGAAATGGTGAACCAGACTGGGAAGGAATAGCTGATAACTGGTCGCAGGAGTTGCTTGTATATCAGTATCTTCGTCTGTTGGCTAAGTCCTGTTCTCCTTTTCATCAACGGGTGTAGACAGTGGAAGGCCCAGTTGGCTTTTTTGAGGACATTTCTTGAGTGCGGGTTAAACCTTAGCAACTCATTGAAGTGGATTCCCAGGTACTTCACGTTCCGCTTGGCTGCTATGGTGGAACCATCTGGGAGTTTTAGAACCAGGTTTCTGCAATTGGCTGCGGTCCGACTACCTCTACCAATTGAAGGTCTCCTAAAGCAGACGAGTTCAGATTTGGAAGTGTTGATCCGGATACCCCATTTCTTGTAGAATTGGAAGAGTCTTTGGATGTGGGCCTCTACTTTTCGACTGCGACTAGTGGTGACATTGATGTGGCGTAGGTGAGCGAGTCATCCGCCTACAGAAGGTTCTCGCATCCAGTTGGTACGGGCTGGTCGGATGTCATCAAGCTATAGAGGAAGGGGCCTAGTTTTGAGCCTTGGGCGACTCCGGCTCTGATGTTCTTCATGTCCGATTTACAATTGTCCAGTTGTACGAAAAATTTTCTGAAAGAAAGAAAAGAAAAAACTATTTTTGTTAGTGGTATAGGTAGATGTAGTAGATTAAGTTTGTGGATTAGGGCGTATATTTAAACGCTATCGAATGCTTTCTCGACATCCAGAAAGCATCCGACGGTGACACGATGACTGTTGAGAGAGGTGGTTATGTCATGTTGGAGCTTTAGCAGCGGATGCACTGTTGAGTGCTTTTCCCGAAAGCCGAACTGCATGTCAGGGATGATTGAATTTTCCCAGCTGAATCTTTTTAGTCTACGCAGGATTACTTCTTCCAGTATTTTGCTTATATTGTTGAGGAGCGATATCGCCTGTAGTTGGACACTTGGTTGGAAGCACCTTTCTTCGGAATTGCAACGATCTTCGCTGTTTTCCACTTTTGGGGGAAGTAACAGTTGTTGACGCAATTATTCAGGATGATTGTGAGGAAGATCATTACTGCTTGTGGAAGCCTCTTCAGGATATAGTTAGATACTCCATCTGGTCCAGCTGATTTTTTTGGCTGATGATCTCTGCTACTTCCTCAAGACTGCACAGATGTGGGCTATCGACTGGGTTATTTGTTGGATTGGCGTTGTTGAAGTTGACTTCATCCGGACTTCGCTGCAGGGTCCGCTGAATGGATGACTCGACTTCTTGTAAAAATGTCGGGTCAGCAGGTGGATTGGGTATGAAGTTTCCTTCGCAGTAGTTGGCGAACGCTTCTACTTTGTCCTGGGTTGAGGTTGCTTCGATGTTGTTGCAGATGATGGTTTCCGGGATTTGGGGATGTTTTCCAATGATCCTATTGATGTTTTTGAAGGCGTCAGGTCCTGGCTTAATCGCTTGTAATCTCTTCTGGTATTGATTATTGTTGTGGTGCTGAATGGAGTTCCGGAACATGATGTTGATTTGTTGCAGCTCATTCCAAACAATTCGGTAGTTGCTGTTGGTTGTGTTTAGCTCGCTTTGGTGAATCCTTTGGAGTCGTTTCCTTAGTCGCTGCCTGTGTGCATACAGGTTCTGGACGTACTCGGGAAGGTGCTGGTACTTATCCTTGGATGTCTTAGGCCGTTTTTGCTTGTCCAGTGCTTCCGATACAACATGTTCCAGGTTGTCTATTGCTGCGTCGATTTCACTATCCATCAATTT
Organism: Melangyna quadrimaculata; assembly: GCA_949320155.1. Lineage (NCBI taxonomy): Eukaryota > Metazoa > Arthropoda > Insecta > Diptera > Syrphidae > Melangyna > Melangyna quadrimaculata. Next base: position 103,730,848 of record OX439484.1, read on the forward strand.
CCTGTTTGGAGGAGGAAGTGTTAGGTTGTCATCAATGTCTCTATGAAGTTTTTCAATGTCCAGCCACCTGTAGTTGATGAAGTTCGCTGGTGCTTCTGTTGCTAGGAGTAGTGGTTGGTTGAGGTTGATCGATAGTTGAACAGCTTCATGGTCCGAGTCACTATTTACTGTTGTGCACATATAGTTCTGCAATTCCGGTAGAATATTCACCAGGTTTGAAGAAGCCAGGAAGAAGTCCAATGTCGATGGTGTTCTGGGAAAGGTTGGTTTGGGTTGGGATATAACCACCAGTGAATGTTCGTTGCTGTTGAGATCCAACCAGTCCACTATTGCCTTTCCTTCATTGTTGGTTGTTGTGTCCTGCCAAAGGTGATGCCTCGCGTTAAAATCACCGCCAATGATGCCAAAGGTGCTATGTTTCAGGATGTCGTTGAGGACGTGTAGGTCACTTTGTATGTTCGTAGCAGAGGATGCGCACTTGAAATAGACACTGAAGATTGTAAGGGTCTCGCCTCTTCCTAAGTTTATAATGACGGCGGTGGCTTCACTGGTCCGTAGTTCTGGAATGATGACTTCGCTTGTGTTCGGGGAGAGTTTATCTTTTACGTAGATTGCCGTCCATCTGCGATGCTCAGTTTTGTCCCGGCGGAAGGTTTTAAATCCCTTGATGTTGATGTTGTTCCGTTTAGTAACGTTCGTCTCGCTGATAAGGGCAATATCCGTGGTATTATTACTTTTTAGAAAAATATTAAATGACGCCCTCTTGTCCAGGCTGTATAATGAATTCACATTATACGTCAGGATGCGGATCTTCTTTAGTTGCATATTTGGAATATGAAAGTGGCCAATGCCACGGACTTCTCTCCCTCGGGCAGTTGACTATAGTTGGCTGGTACCGCATTTCGGGCTTTCTCCATGACGGAGAGGAGATTGGATCCGAAGATACGCTGGACTTCATTATTGAGGTTCATAGGTTGGTTCGTTGATGAAGGCCTGGTTACTTTCGTAGGTGCTGTCTTCAAAGGAATAGTTTTGACTGGAATTCTTGGCTGCTGTTGGTGCTGGTTCATTGCTGTTGCTTGTCTGTGTGTTGTGTTTTGTTTGGCCATTGCTGCGTAGCTGATCGTTGGGCGAGTAACCACGCACGCTGATTTTGTGACGAACTCCTTATGCGCTTTTGTCTCGGCTATCTTCTTGTTCCGCTCAGTTAGTCTTGCCTTTAAAGTTGGGCATCCCTTGAAGCTGGCAGGATGACCTTCTTTCTTACAGTTGGCGCACCATACGTCTATTCCTGTGTTCACTGTCCCTTTACACTCTCCGGGTTTATCATAGAGAAAATACTTACTCTATGGTCTTGGTGTAGACTTCGTTGATGTCACATGTCTTCGGTACCTCGATGACAAAGTTATTGTACACTTTTCCTCGTGCCTTTTTTGATTGAAACTGCGTCACCTTCAGGATTGGGATTCCGTCTATGCGGAGTTCATCTTCCACTTCAATGGCGGTATATGTGTGGTGGATTCCTTTGAGCAGCAGGAGGTTCTTCCGGTCTTCCTTAGGCGTGAAAGTCTTGAATTGGATTTTCACTGTCTGAAGATATTTTTCAATTCCTTCAAACGATGGTCGGTCCCCAGCGTTGATGATGGTCGTCTTTGTGTTCCGGTTTTTAAAGGTCACTGAAAAGTTTTCACTCTTGCAGTGTCTCATAATTTCAGCTACACTGCCGGAGTAGTAACAAATCGGCGGCATTCCTGGTCCTTTGACTGGTTTTATTTTTTCGGCTGACTTCGGTGGCTGGACTGGAGCAGGTTTGGGCGCTGCGAGCACTTTGGCGGCTGTTGATATTGACGGAGCATCATCTTTGTCCTGCATTGTCGGTGACTCCTCTAGTTGAGGTCGCTTAGTAGCGTTGACCTTTTCCTCGGCATTTCTCTTTTCTTTTTTTCTGTGCCTTTTTTGGCCTGGTAGAGGTGAATCGCTGAAATCTTCCTCTGAGCTGATGGTTTGTTCTGGCGGTGAATCACTGACGTCCTCCTCTTCTTCAGTGCTCTCGTCCGTCGATTCCTCTGTTGATTCCTCCACACTGCTGCTGCAGGAATCCTCATCGCTATCCATGGCTCCTGTTTCCATGTGATTATCGTTGTCGTTTATCTTAGGTGGTGAGACAATTTTTTGGAACGTCTCGTTGAGCCTTGGTCCATACTCTGGTCCAAGGTTGCTGAGGTTGCTGACTATCGTGAGGAGCAGTGCCTCAAGAGACGCAAATGCTGCCTCTGGATTAACTGGTTCGCCCATTTCCGGTCTCGCAGTCGGATTGTTTTTATTTTTTTACTTGATTAATTTGCACAACACTTATTTTTAAAAAAACTTTTGTTCCGCGAAAAAAAATCAGCTTGTAAAATTTAAGCGCAGGTAGCCCGCAGGTATACCTGTTTTGCACGTGTGTATAAATTTTAAATTGTAGGGGTGGATTTAAATATTCCGCTCTGTCTATGTACTGTCACTGGTGGTTGAACACTGATGACTCTTTCCTGTCTACTGAATCAAACGCCGCTTTTAAATCTATAAATAGTGCCACTAGCTTGCCCCTCTCCTCGGCAACCTCTCTGTTCACCACATAGTTCAGCACATAATACGTTGTCTATCGTTCCTACTCCTCTTTTGGAACCCGTTTGATTTGGTGTTTTTTTTTTTTTTTATTTTTATTTTTTTGATTTGGTGGTATCATCCCTTTCTCCTCTGCTTCTTCTTCTAACTTCTTCGCTAAAACCGCCTCCATATCTCCACGCCTCATTTGGTATACCATCAATTCCTATTGCTTTTCCTTTGAGTTTTCTAATAACCAATCTGATCTCTTCTTTACTAATCTCAGTCTCGTCTTCCGCTCTATTCCCATTCTCACTCTTTCTTCTACGCCTCCAATTAAGCTCATAAAATAACTTTTCCATTCCTCTTCAATCCCTTCCCCCATCGTCTTTCTCTTCTTTCTGTCTCTATTTATTATTTCCCACTTTATTTTTAGTATTGGCCTCTGCAATTTCTCTTATCATTTCCTTCTGCTCCTCCATTTTATTTCTCTCAATCATCGAATGATATTCTCTTTTTTCTCCCTGTATTTTTCCTTTGTCCCGCTTCCTTTCCTCCAACACCTTAACTCCTTTCTTCTTCTTTTTTCTCCCTACATTCTTCGTCCGACCAACATCTCATATTACGTTTTATTTTTCTTCCAAGTACCTGCTCACTTCGTTCAATCTCTTTCTTTATCCTCTCCCCTAACTGTTTTTCTGATTCTTCTCCGTCCTCCTCCAGTCTCACTCCTCGCATTCTCCTCTCGAATTCCCGTTTCATCTCCTCCGACCACCTTCCCGTTTTTGTACTTTTGCCCCCTTTGATTTCACTTTCTTTCTCCTTCTTCCTTTTTTTATCGTGACAACCAGTGGATGATGATCAGACTCTACTCTATCTGCTACTTCCATCTTTTCTATCCCTCTTCTCGTCCTCTCGTCACCCAAAACATACAGCCCTATCGAGGTATCCGTTCGGAGAAATTTTTTTCTGATCTATTCGAAATCGGAGAATTTTCTACCGAGGTATCCGTTCCGATTGACAGATCGGACAATCTTCCGATAAAATGTAACGACTATCATCGCATAGCAATGAAGTGCGTTCAGTCCAGAATTCTTGACAGTTGTGCGTTAAATTTCTTCCGAAATTCTCCGACAGAAAATAGTTGCGGAATATTTTAAGAAAAGTAAGCAAAAAAATATAAATAAATATAATTTTGTTTCGTTAGTGCAATAAACAACGAAAACGATTCAGCAAGAGGGTTGGTTGAAATAACAAATAGATGATAAAGCAACACTATCCATTTTTTTGGACCAATTTATAAACTTTTAAACATCACAAAGATTTTCACTTATTAAACTAATCCGGACGAATGTGTCAAATGAATGCGATTGTATGCTTTATCTTTTTTGTTCCGAAGTGGATACCTCGAACGAAATCTAAGTTCCGATCGGAATGGGACTATCGTTTCGGAACTTTTTCCCAACGGATACCTCGATAGGGCTGATAATCTATTACTGTCTCCCCTCTGCCACCTGTATACGTGAACTCTCCTTCATCCCCTTCTATGTTCCCGTTAAAAATTTCCCAGCCTGATTCTCCCAACATTTGCGTTCGCTTCTTTCCTTCAGCGTTAACTTTCTTATCTTTCGACCTCCTCCCACTCACTTTGTCTTCCATATCCCTCACTCTCCCACCATCTAGTCACTCTTTCTTCCTCTGACTGCCTCTCCGTCCACCTTCTTAAGCTTTCTAACTTCTTGTCTATGTCACCATTTACGTACGTTGCTAGTATAACCCATTCGTCTTTCCCTGCTTTCACTTTCCTGCTCATTATTCCTTCTTCCTGTTCCTGCCTCTCGTCACATTCCATCGCCATTTCTTCTCTAATTCCCATCATCATCCCTCCCATTGCCCTTCCCTTCTTGTTCTTCTTTTTTGCTCCCTGAATCGTCCGTGTATACCCCTTTGGCAACTTTATTTTCCATTTCTCCCAATTTTTTTCCTCCACCCACGTTTCTAGCATCACTACAACTTCCCATTCTTTGATCCCTTCCCAGAACTCTTTTTCTTTATTTGCTAGTCCCTCTTCATTTCAGAAACCTATTTTCCATCTATCCTCCGACTCTTCTCTACTTGTTTCATCTCCTTCACTTATGCGTTTTTTGACTCTATTTGTAATGCGATTTCTTCTTCTTGTTTTTCGTCATTTCTAACTTTCACTCTGGAATTGTTTCTCCTGTTCACCCTCCCTAGCTATTCTATTCCTTATTACCTCTCTCTTTTCATCCCAAACCCATGTCTCCCCATTTACTATCAGTTTGCCATATCTTATTATGACCCTATTCCCTTTTCCCTTCTCTTCTTCTGCTCGCTCCCTAATCAGCCACTGCATTCTTCTTTCGTTCATCGTTAAATCATCTTCAATTCTCTCCATCCTTCCTCTTAGGTTCGCTTTCTTTCTCATCACTATTGCTTTACCCTCTAGTGTTTCCATCTCAACCTCTATCATACCTTCCTTCCTATCTGATCCTCTCTATCCGACCTCCCTTGCTTCCTTTATCCTAGCTTGGACTCCTGTCGTTTCAAATATTCTTTCTACCGTTCCTTTGATTCTGCCTTGCATCAGCATCTCTTTCATCCTCTCCGCTAGGTTTTCATTCCCCTCTCCACTATTCCTTGGCCTTGTTCCTTGTTGTTAGTCTCTAGGCCTGGTTCTTCATGAGCCGTTGCGCCACCCAATTTATTTTTATAACACCTTTATTAAAATGATAAACGCGTTTGTACCGACAGTGAACGGGTATTCGTTGATTTAATAAACGCGTTGATAAATACTAACAACTGTTTATTGTTTTCGTTTATAAATACAATAAACCCGTTTATTAAATTGATTAACACGTTTGTAGCGACAATGAACGCGAATTCATTGATTTAATAAACGCGTTAATTAATACTAACAATCGTTTATAGTTTTCGTTTATAAATACAATAAACCCGTTTATTAATTTAATGAATGGAAATTTATTGATTTAATAAACGTGTTTATCAAATAAATGTACGCATTTATTAATTTTGTTTATTAAATCAATAAAACCATTCATTAAAAATAACGTACGGGCTTATTGAAATAAACGTGCATAATGTTGTACTCACACGAGTGAATGAATTTCATATCTCTGCGATATGTTAGCCATTCATTGTCATAAATGTGATTTATGACAACAAAAATGGAAGAATATGGCAGACTTTATGGCGATTTGTCAGTCGTGTAGGTCCAGCATTAGTTACACCTGAAGCCTACAAAAGAAATCGATTATTAGTATGTATTAATAAAATTAAAGGGGACTGTAACAGACCTTTCATTTTATCTTGCATCACATACTGAAATCTTATCTCTGCTGAAAATTAAAAAGTTGAAGCTGCAAATTGAGAAGTCCGAACTGAAAAAAAGATAAATTTGTTGTGTTTTTTTTTAATATTTTATTATGTCTTGTTATGTATTGTAAGCTCTGAATTGTATATTGATTTTATCTCAATAAGTAAGATATGAGTTTTTTCACAAATTTCTTTCTTATTTTTTTTTTAAATATGTTGTTTTTATAAAACCCCAAAATGAGGAACAAGATAATGGGTACTGAAGGTTGAACAGATAAAAAAATTTAAAACAAATGTCTACAGCTCTTAAAAAGCTTTTAAATACAATCTTTACTGCGTCAAAATACAAGAAAATTTCGTTAAAATCCAATATTGAACTGCCATGCACAATGATGAAGGGCTGCACATTCTCAGATAATTCATTGAGGTGACGGATATGGTCGTCGATCTCTGGGATTGATGCACCGACCCAAACGAATGCATTTTGTAAGTCTCTGATGCTCATGAAACTTTTCTGATGCAGGGTGAAACTTTTTTTTCCTTCCTTGTCCTTTTTTATAAGTTGTTGATGTGGAACGAAATATCCATGCATTGACCATATTAACGCTGCATCCTCGCAAACTGAAAATAAATCATAAAGTTTATTGAAGATTTAAAATAAATTGACAAAAATATAAACGATTAATCAAAAAAAAAATGTTAGATCTAATAAAAGTAAACAGAAATTGTAGGTTAAAGTGGTTTTCAATGAGATCTATTGAAGATTGAACAGATAAAAAGATTTACAAAAATTCAGGAAAATTTCAATAAAATACAATATTGAACTGCCATGCACATAATGATAAAGGGCTGAACATTCTCAGACAATTCATTGGGGTATCGGATATGTTCGTCGATCTCTTGGATTGTTGCACCGATCCAAACGAATGCATTTAGTGAGTCTCTAAAGCGGGGTACACATTATCAAACCTGTTTAACAAACCTGTTGGACGTCAAACTTGCGCAAAATATTTCGGGTGCACATTTATCAGTTTTGTTGGCTGTCAAACTAAAGTTAGTACTCAATATCAAATCCATATACGCGTTGATATTAAAATAAACAAAATAAAATACAAATACAAAATATTTACATATAACTAATTAATAAAAGATTACCGGCTATTATAAACATTAAGAAATGGATGAAGATAAAATAGCTAGTGCTATATTTATTTTGTTAGCTAAAAAAAAAAGAAAATTAGCTGTGTTTTTTTGCAGGTTCAGATAGAATTCGACGAAAAAAAACAACATTTGAACTTAGAAATTTACATGTAAAATACAAAAACAACTGAAGTCCATATGAACCTAGGTAAGTCCAGATAGTTATCGGTTCTTAACTTAAGTTCAGATAGGAAAAGTACTGGCAGCTCAAATTACTAATTTGTTATCGATAGTTTGCATGAAAACGTCAAAATATCTGAGCCAACGAATGAAAATATTTTTTATAAACAAAAAAAATGGACGACCATTGTTTTGTAAATTAATTGTTTTTTTATTTGTGACTTAAAAATGCGTTTTTTCACATTTTTTTGTTTCATTAATGATCGGAATAATTTTCTATATGAGATTTGTTTTTAATTGAATGTATTTTGTTTTTATTTTGCAACTTGTCCAAAGGTGAAAGGTTATAGTGATGGCGATTTCTGAGCTTCCTGATAGTGCTGGTCATTTTTACTTCGATGACTTCGATGAGAGAGTGGATAAAAACAAGAAAACAGAACATACTTAAAATTAATTAAAGAAATCAGGAATTGTGAACTGTATTTTCAATGAAGTTTGATGAATGACTTGGGTACACATTTGCGAGGTACACATTATCAGATCTGTTTGACAAACCGTTTGACGTCAAACATCACACAGTATCAAAAAAAATTGAAGCGCTTAGAAGATGAAGGTGTTAAGTGACATTGTTTGAAATTCGGCTTTTTACCTACAGATGGAAGTGTTATATGAAAACTTAAATTTCTGACTCGTCTCTACTCTTCTATCGCCTCTAGATTCATATTTAGCCAAAGATGAAGGTGTTATATGCAATCACTTTAATAATAAACTTTGTGGATGAATGTGTTATATGCGCTTAAGTCCTTTATATTAAGTCCTTTATACAAAAATAATTTTATCTGAACTTTTCATTTCGTGCATAAAGGTGTTAAGTGGGCACTTTAAGATTAGACATTATAGGTGAACACCCCAAAAATCAGTGCATGTGCAGGCAAGAGGCACCAGCCAACACACACTACTTCAACTTTGAATATTCCGACGCAGGTGGTTTAACATGATGGCTTAATTCATCAATGATTTTATTTCAATCGAATTTCAGCAGATCCTGGAGAAGGGAAAGTAAAAAACAAACAAAAAATAAGTAAATTACAACATATCAAAAAGTCACTTAACACCTTCATAAAAACAAAATTAAATTATATACAAAAAAATTCCTAGATAAAGGTGTTAAATGTACTTACTTTACTTTACTTTTGATGGCGCTCACAGCCCAGGATGGGCTTCGGCCTCAACTAACAAGCCCCTCCAGCCAGCTCTGTCCCTAGCTAGCCGCTTCCAGTTGCGCACACCGAGTGCTTTGATGTCGTCATTCACTTGATTGCGCCACCTGTTACGGGTTCTTCCTCTGCTGCGTACCCCATCGGGGTTGGATTCGAAGACAAAACTGTTAATATCTCAACAACTATTTGCGTTAAATAAAAAAGATTCCTAAAATTAAGTTCACCTGAATTTTATTGACTTTAAATTATCCATACAGTATTTTTATTATTTTCATAAAAAAAGTTACAGGCAATACACTTTAACTCAAATGTTTAAAAATATCGCTTACGACCTTCATCTTCTAAGCGCTTCAATTGTGAACAAAGAACGTGTTTGTCAAACAGAGAGTTCACATTATCAAACGTGAACAGGTTTGTCAAATAGGTTTGATAATGTATACCTACCCCGCTTACACCAACAAACCGCTGACTGTCAAACTTTATCAAAACATTTTGTGAACAACAGATTTGTTTATCAAACCATCAAACAGAGAGTACACATTATCAGACGTGAACAGATTTGTCATACAGGTTTGATAATGTGTACCTCGATTAATGCTTAATCACGTGAAGCTTACCAAGCTAATGAGTATTGAAGATTAAACAGATACAAAATTTTAAAACAAACCTTCATTAAAAAAATGTAAGTTCTAATAAAATTGCGTGTTTTGACGAACAAGCAAACGGGTATCTATTGTGGATTGAACAGATAAAAACAAAAAATATTGAACTGCCATGCAAATAAGTTAAATTTCTTGTTTTTTATTTTGTCTTGTTATGTATCGTTAGCTCTGAATTGTAGGTATTGATTTTATTTTGTATGAGTGTTTGCACAAATTTCTTTCTTATTTTTTTTAAATATGTTGTTTCTATAAAACCCCAAAATGAGGAAAATGATAATGGGTACCGAAGGTTGAACAGTTAAAAAAATTTTAAACAAGTGTGCACTTTTAAATACAAACTTTACTCCGTCAAAATACAAGAAAATTTCAATAAATTCCAATATTGAACTGCCACGCACAAATCATCTCGTTCAATTACTAAGGAATGCGATTCCAATTTGTTTACTTTAAAAAACCTACAATAAGAGTTGCTGGAAATGATTTATTAAAATCCAAAACAGTATTTAAGCCCAAATTATCCGCTAACACAAGACCTAAGATAAAATATACTTTTATTTTTGACTCATTGTTAATATTTATTTTAACACCGTCAACTTCAAGACTCTTTAAGCTCACTTATTAAAGATTGAAAACATTTATCGTTACCGAATGTTTTGAGATCTCTTGTTTAAAGAACTCCTGCTAAGAAAACACTGTCCAACTTTGATTCTTTCCAAGGGAGACAAGGGAATGAATAATAAATATTACATATCGAATAAACGCCTGCATGAGAGCTTAAGGCGCCAGTTATAGCTTTCATTGAAATCCATCATTGAAACACAAATCAGTAAAATGATGGAATATTTTCTGACAAGTCGGTTATAGTTTTCATGAAATTTTCTTTCATTGACAACTCCATTCCCCATACAAAAAACAACTTTGAGGTTAAAGTCGATCATTGAACAAAAAACTGACAGACGAGAACAGGAAGAGAAAGGAACGCATTTCATTGGAACGAATGTATTCCACTTTTAAGAACAAAATATCAGCTGTTCATTGAAAACGATTTTCATCATTGAAAAACAAAAAATGATTTTAAATGAAAGTTGTAAAGAAAACTAAACAGTTTTTTGACTAAAAAAAATATATAACTGACAACCATCATTTTGGTACCAAAACGCCATCAGTTTTATTTGTTTAAGTGCATCAAAATTGAAAGACAAAATGTTCAATGATGGTTTTCAATGAAATCTATAACTGGCGCCTAAGGGGGTTATTAATTCCAAAGTCATCGGTATATAAAAAGTATGGAATTAGTATTTTTCCCGGATACTTTTCAGTTTTGTTCTTCCAAAGCTCACCTTGAACAAAATTTGAAAGTTTTTTTTGTTTACTTAATGTTTCCATATGAAGTATCGTTTTATTTAAAATGTTTGGAACCTCAAAAAATTTTGAAAATTGTAATTTTAATGGCACCAAGATGCCTTTTATGTTTTTCTCATCATACGCAAGATATCCGTTCTTAAAAACTCTATTAATTTTATTGTGTATCGAAAATGCATGTAAGCTGCCCAAAAAATCTTCTTTTTTAAGCCAATCAAATAGTTTATACTCAGTGTTGCAATAATTAAAAGGGTTACGACACTTCAATAATAGACTGACAAATTCATTATGGACTTAATATTTTTGTTTGCAAGATTTTCGTTTGAAAATGACATGAAATGAATATCTAAAATATTTTTTCTTGAAAAACTATTTTTATCATGCATTTTTAATACAAAACGTCAACATTTTCTCAAGACTGTCTTCAATAGCAAAATTCTTTGGTTTCAACGCTTTCGGTTTCAACGTTTTCAGTTTCAATAATATAATTTTCGCATGTTTCTGAGTTTTCCTTAAAACTATTCGATATTTGATTTTTTTTCGCAAAATTGATTATTAGGTGTAACATTTTGTTTATCAAAATTATCTATACTATTCACGTTGGGTATTTAAACCTTGCCATGTATGTCTATGTTTATGGATTATATATGTCTTTTAAAACTAAACTACTTATATTTTGAAATTATTGTGAGTAACTACTTTCCCTAAATCTAAAATTACTATAGGTACTCAGATCATGAATCTTTTTTTGGTGTTGTTTAAACAAATTTATAGAAGAAATTTAAACCTTACATATAAAGCAAATCATTTCATTAAATTTGCCTTCTCTAGTCTATAGCTTTTATCTGAAGCTGAACTAAAAATGTTTAATTAGTATGTATTATTAATATACAATATTATAACAATAAATATATATTATATATAATATCGATGTTTTGTAGAGAGTACAGTCAAACAAACATACATCTTCCTGATGAGGACTTCGCATTGATATTAGCCGAGAATTGAGCTAAAAATAATGAAAAGAAAAAAAAATTAAGTGTCTTTCCTAGTTCTTTTTGAAATATGGTTTTTAAAAATCATTTAAACACGTTGGCTACAAACGTCTACTACTGTATAACTCGCTCTTCTTTTAACATATACACTCCGTCAATTGTTTGAGGCTACTATTTTCACAAAAGTTTTTTCTCGATAAATACCTGTAGGAAATATTTTTCCTGGAAATTTTTAATACCTGTGAGTAGGTAAATATATTTTTCAATAAAAAAGTATAAATTTAAAGGGGTAACTTGGAAATTCCATAGGATTTTCACAAGTTATAAGAATGGACTGCAAAAATGGGTATACAAAAAGTTTGAGTCTGGTGAATAGGGTGGCCATGCTAACTGTCCAACGTTTTCCGATTGAATCCAGCTTCTAGCTACCCTGGAAGTATGGATAGGTGCGTTGTCTTGTTGGAATATCCAAGGAAGAGGTACAAAAATATTCTTTAGCTTTGGAAACACCCGTTACAGCAGGCATTTGTAACTATTTCCGTTCATTGTTGTAGTTATTCCAATTCAATTGTTCCATAATAGGTGATAGATCCCCACACCATAACACGTGATGTATGACTGTGATGTATTGACAAAATAAGTTCTTCTTTTCTTTAATCGTGAAAATTAAAGTTGTAACCATCGGGTCCGTCAAGATTAAACTTTTTTTTATCTGAAAAGACAACTTTTTTCCATGCGTTGCTACTTCCAACATGCTCCCTGGCGTATTTCATCCGTATTTTCTTGTGTAGCTGCCGTAGAACCGGATTATTTTTGATTTGCATTCTCTTGATGTTACCACTGGTTTTAATTATCCTTAAAACCGTCGAAATACTCGCTGATACCCCACTTATTGACCTTATGTTAGGTACTGAAAGTGTGGAATTTGAATCTAGCCGCTGAATGAGTCGCATTTCTCGGATTGTTGTTGCTTGTGCTGTGCGTACTTTTCGATTTTTTCATAGTTTTCAGTGTCTGCTAGATAGTTGTTGGCAATGGTCTTATTTCTGCAGTGGCGATTCCTCTCAGTTAGCAGGTTTATCGCCGCTAAACCAAGAATTTAAATGAATAAATTATATGATGTACTTTTTATTTTCAAAAAGTAACAAATGGCAATGTTGAAATAATGATATTGATTTCTTACAATAATCAATACGATAAATACAAAAAACTACCCACCTACCTACCTACCATCATATTTTCCTTCACACAACACAAAACTACCATCTTCCTATCTGCCTCAGCGTTACAATATGCGATACCAAAACCAAATTCTCTACAAAGAACATTGATATAATTTAAAAAAAATAGATACCTACCTAACCTACCCCATATTGTTCTCAATTATATTTTCCTGCAGACACACAACATAAAACTCTCATACAACAAGTCTCCCTTGAAACATTTTAGCTTGCAACATCTGCGCTGCACAATTTAATACAATTTTTAAAAATATCTATACAAAGTACAAATACAATACAATCTAGAATACAAGAGCGTTTTACTACACAATGTCCTAAGCAAAGCCCAGCTAAATAAATGAAAGCATAAGCGTAAGTATGATGCGATAAAGCACGAAGCACGATACATTAGGTATGCAAGCAGCTCCAGGTACCTACATTTTGGGTACGTTTTTTTGTCCTTCTCTGTTTTGCTTTCGTATATGATTCTAGGAAAATTAGGTAGGAAGGATGAATGTATTGTTTTGTTACTATTATTAGTGTTCTTTGATTGATATGAGTAAACATTGAGATTGAGTTCTTTTAGCAAAGTCAATAATTACACAAAAAAAAAGTGCTAAATTCGCAAAGCGCGATGTAGTTCTGCATTTTTGATATTTTGTTGGGGCATGTTAGAGTTTGCAACTTCGAAAAACGTGTGCTCGCTGCAGGAAAAATGCAACAGTGAAAAAAAACGATAAAATCACCCCTTTTTTCCGACATTTTCCTTTATAACTTTGGAAATATGCAACTTAGGAAAAAACCGTCCACTATAAACTTGTTTGTTATATAATTTTCTACAAAACAACATCAATTTTAAATGCATGTTATAATTGTGTTGCTGTCAAACCATGAATTAAAAAAAAATCTAAAAAAATAAGTAAATTTGAAGCACTCAAAAAATAGGTCAAAAATTGTCTAATTCTTTTAAAAATTTGGAATCAAATAGTCTAGACTCTAGAGTATTACAAGACGAAATTCGATCCAAATCGGTGAAATAGTTTTGGCTAGAAATATGGTGTTAACTAAGTGCAACACAATTATGATGCAAACATTGCGGTGGTCAAAGTAGGACACTTAAGTTAGCACTGACGTTTTTACACGTACTTAGAACCATAAAATCATAAAATATAGTTATAATATTTACATAATTTTCTAAGCCAATTGAACAGTTTTCGGAACTTTTAAATTCAGTACCAAAGTTGCTTAAAAAAAGATATAAATATTAAAACTATATTTTATGATAATAATTATTCCTTCTTCGTCATTTAGCAGCATATATGGTCAACTTATTGAAAGGCAATAAAAACAAACTAAGAATTTATATTTAACTTGTTTTATAGGTTAGAATTATTTAAAATATTTTGAATTATTATTCAAAATATAATAAATTTAGTTTGAAATATTTATTATTATTCAAACTTCTGATTTAAAAAAAACGTCTTTTGAAGACATTTCTTAATATTAAGAAGAATAATAGTTGCATTCAAAAACCAAAATACAACCAAAAGAGGATTAAACCTTGATATTATTTTTATAACAACAAAATTGGAAGTACATATTTTATAATTTTTAAAAATTGAAGCTATAAAACATTAATAACTATGTTTTTGAGACCTGGAGAAAAACTTAACCACGTTTGAAACGTCGTCTGATTAAGATACTCAGATACAAATATAGACCTAAAGCATAAACATTATATTTTATGATAGTAAAGGGTTCAAGGACGTGTACAAAAATCAGTGCCAACTTCAGTGTCCTACTTTGACCACAACAAAGTCGGCGAAAATTCTTTTTTCCGCGGAACGACGCGACGAAGCGAATTTATGTATCGATAAATTTTTAAACTTTTATTTTATACCTATAATTTATAAACGTTTTTTATTAATTGTCGTTATCAATAAAATTTTAACCTTCCCCAGACCACGTAGCTAAACCAATAACATGGACCAGGAATCGCCACTGTATTTCTGTTCGGTCTCCTAGCTATTTCTCGGCCTGAGAATCCCAGTTCCTTTAAAGCATCTGTTGATCCTCTTTCTGCTACTTTCGACGTGTTTCCAGAGCCCATTTTAACTTGAAATTTAATATAAAATATAGTTTTCTATTCTATCTTAAATATTTGTTTGAAAAAAATCGGCGATGTTAACTTTTGCCAAGCAATTTCTGGAATAGCCTCAATCAAGTGACGTAACTTTTTATATCCATTTTTTGCAGTCTATTCACATAATTTCGGAAATTTTTATGAATTTTCAATGTTATCTCTTTAACTTTTTCCTTTTTTATTGCAAAATATATATACCTACTCACATGTATCAAAAATTTCCAGGAAAAATATTGGTTACAGGTATTTATCGATAAAAAACTTTAATGAAAATAGTGGCCTCAAACAAGTGACAGGGAATGTACATACCTACATTTGATGCAGTGAGTGAAAAGGTGGTGTAACAAACTAATTTAATTGGTCTTAAATCGATCAAAAACAAACAATTTATTGTTTTAAAAATAGTTATGGTACTAACCTTTCTGAAAAGGTTATATATTCAATAATCAAAAAAAAATAAAAGACGAAATAAGCGAAGTTTCAAGACAAAAATGTAAAACCACTTTTGCACTCACTCTCACGGTCAAGATGCCCTAAGTCTAGACCGTTTATACCTGCCTCAGTCAGTCAGTCTCTTAAGACATATATTTTCTACTAACAAATGGAGACATCAAAACTTCGTCTTAACGAGCAAGTAAAATGTGACATTTAGATAGAGACGCTAGGAAAGCCAAAATAGTGATTTTTTTGGAGTCTACAAAAGTTAAAGTTTTAATTTATATTTTAGTATTAAGTTTCAATGAAAGCTTTAATAGCAATACATGTACATATACTTTATATATATGTACCTACTCGTATATTGTATACTGACTGTTTTGAATTAAAAGGCAAACGATTCTTGTCAACAAATAATTGATGAATTTTATAATCAATAAAATTTTAAATCACCAAATTTAAATTAATTTCATTTATGTATCTACCTACTCTCTTATTTTAAAAGGAAAATTTGAAATATTTTCGACTTTTTTTGCTTATAGGGTGCAACTCTATTTTTTAAACATGTTTTATTCATCATAAGTTGATTTTTGGATTAGATATGTAGCTAAATTTAGTTGAAATGTATTTTATTAAACATCTGGCTTTCTTTTTTATTTGTTTGGTATGCACGGGCTTCTCAGTCTGAACCGAATGTGTTTAAAAAATTAATTTTCGTTTGATATTTTATAAATGCAATAATAGAGCTTTTCGCCGCAAAATAATGCGATCTGTTTTAAATGAAATAAAAGTGATAATTTTGAATAAAAACTTAACGTGGTCAGAAGTAAAAACATTTTATTTTCGCCAGACATGCCAGCCATTTTGATAGCGTTGTTTTTTTCAGCAGAGATTCAAGTTTTAGAAATTAAATTTTGAATAACTTTTATCAATTTATAAACCTTAATAAAACTTTATCAAAATCGAGTCCTATCTAGTAAAATATAATTTCACAATATCTAAGACTAAAAATGTTTAGGTATAAAACCATATTAAAACTAATTGCAGACCACCTGCAATACCTACACATGGCAACGAACGTGGATTTTTGTTACTAATATAGATAAAATAACTTACATCCAAGAACACATAAAACTTTTCTAAGTCCAAGAACACAAACAATTTTTCTAAGTCCAAAAACACAAAAAAAATTCTAAGTCCAAAAACAAAAAAAAACTTTTCTAAGTCCAAAAACACAAAAAACTTTTCTAAGTCCAAAAACACAAAAAAAATTTCTAAGTCCGAAAACACAAAAAATTTTCTAAGGCTTCTGGGATTCTGGTAGTGCGCCGCGTGGGTGACTTCCTTTTACTAACTTAATCGTTGCTAGTTTTATAATAAAACAATATCTACATAAATCTAAAAAATTATTTTTCTGCAGAATAATGTTTGTATATTATACCCTCCTATAGCTTTCATTGAAATTCATTATTGGAAATTCAAATTTTTATTTTATTTAACTTTTTTGTTCTGGCTTCTGTGGTTCTGGTCGTCCACCGCAGCGGTGGCTTTCTTTTATACTAACTTAATCGTTGCTAGCTTTATCATAAAATAATATCCAAATCTCAATAATTGTTTTAGATTTAGTAAAACGACAATCTTTATAAGGGTGATTATCAAAAAACATACACATAGATATGTAGGTATATTATGTAAAACTTATTGCGGCGAGAAGAACAAAAAAATATTTCGTAGTAAAAAATGAGTCTGGGGTCGATCCACACTAGTAACTTCCCATTGGTGCCCTTGAAAACCATATATGTACATATGTACATATTTGGCTTCAAAAATCGATAATTCAACCAAGAACATTGAATTGAAAGCGTTTTATTAGCAACACTTAACAAATATTATTTACAAATAAAATTTCAAGGTAAATTTTAGCCACGAAGCTGACATGATCGTTTGCATAAGTGGTGGGTGGTAGAGTATATATTATATTATTATATATTTTAAAGTGTAATAACTTGTTTTTTTTTTGAATAATCAGTATAAAGGTATAGATATAAAGATACAGGGCAAAATGTGGTATTACCTATATTTTTTTCTTTTGCTATTTATACTAGTAAAATTTGACATTTTTTTTTGTAAATAGCTTATAAAATTCATGCCGAATTTTGAGTGTAAGAATTTTTCGAATTAAAACATTTTTGAAAAGTTTTTTGCAACATTTTGATTTTTATCTTTTTAAAGGGTGTTTAAAAATCTCAAAATTACACAACACATATAATATGCTATTGGTTTATATTATTGGTAAAATTTTTAAATCGATATCATTGTTTTTTTTATTAATATCATTCAAAAAATGAATTTTGATAGATTTTGAAGAAAAAATATATGGTTATTTTGATGCCAAAGTAAAGCTAATTAACTAAATATTTATTTATAGGTAAAACAAAATTTAATTTTGCACAACTTTTCTCATAAAATTACTTTTAATTTTTCAATGCTGAACTACCTTACCAATGATTATTGAAAAAATTAAAAGTTACATTTTGGGAAGATATGGGTCAAAATGATTTTTTTTTGGAGGAGAAATAATTTTTAAGTCGTAAGCTATATTTCTGCATTAAAATATTCAATGATTAATCTTTCCAATTGTCTCAAAATAAACAGATAACTTTTTCAATGATGGTTTCCAATGATAGCTATAACTGGGCCCTAATGCCGCTCCCTGACTTGTCGGTACGGCAAAATCAGTCTGTACTGATTGTGTACCGATTACATGTATTTCAATGGGTGCATTCTGATTAGGTTGGTACGTGCGGTAGGCGTACGGTAGAGATAGAGGTAGAGCTATACATGCAGTATACCGAGCCGCGGTACGAATGGGCAGTAAGCAATCGGTAAATAACGCGTGTATTGTGTAAAATGTCATCGTCAGATATGGAGCAATGGAGACACGAGAATGAAAACCTCGTTTTAAGTATTCTTTTTCATTTTGTACATGGATCATCATCTTGAGAAAGCTCTTTGGCTGCAATAAACAGTCGACAAAACCATTTTTTTTGTAATATATGGATGTCGCCAGTACTTTTTTCTTTTTATTCTTCTTCTAAGGACATTTTTTCCGGATTCCGAGTTTATAGATTAAATACCGAAAGTATACCGACGAGTGAAGAGACAAAAGTAGTATCGGTATGCTTTCGGTTCGATAAGAAAAACCGCTTACCGATACCGTACCGACAAGTCAGAGAGCGGGCTAGGTGATAATACACTCCGCTCCACTTGAATAGAAACAAACTTTTTGATTACTATCTGAGCGTGTAGCGCTTTGGTAAATTTATAAATTCACCTCTTGGTTTTAGTTCCTAAAAGAGGGATCTATTGCGAATAAAACTGCATGGACAGAATAATCTAGGAAAATACTATTAGGTTATTTTTTATGGCTTTCCTAATGACTTTATTAAAAACACTTTTTTTTGCGCCACTTGAATAGAAACATTCTCTTAAATAAGGAAACAAATTAAAAAAGTGCAGTAAATGTGAATAGTTTTCTTTTTGTAATCATTTTTAAATAATGTGTGCTACCACTGCTTTTCAATGTAAAGATCGTGCTGCAAACCGTCAGGGAGTAACAGAATATCGCGCAATTTCTTGCAGCTATTCTGTTTCTCCCTGATGGTTTGCAGCACGATATTTACATTGAAAAGCATTAGTAAGTAACAGAATAGCTGCAAAAAAATCATTAGTAACAGAATAGCTGCAAAAAAATCGCGCGATTTTTTGCAGCTGTGAATTGTCTGTGAAATTGGTACAGTTGCTTGTGTATTGCTTCGTCTTCGTGCTAAATGTATGAACAAATTGCTTTTTTTTTCGTTTTTCAGTATTTATTGTTTTTTTTTTTTAGGGGAAAACATATGAACATACGACAAGAGAAGGTATTCCTGAAATGCATGGAGGAATATCCTAATTTTGCGAGGGGTTTCTCAAGTAGAGACAAAAAAGACACACCGAGTCACTGTAGGCCAATTTGTCCACTTCACTTTGGAAACTTAAAACAAATTAGGCATTTTCCTTATTTATCAGAACAATTCATATAATCACGCACTCACATTATTTCAGATAAATTAAATGTATTTGATTTGTCTCGCAAAATTTGTCTGCTATTTTTTTCTTTGGAATTCTGCTTCTTTTTTCCATTAAAATTACCAATAATATTGCATCCATTTTCAAAACAGCAGCAGTAATTTCACTTTAGAAACAAAATAAAAATGGGTGATTGTTGCGGCAGGCAAGCAACTGAATTTAATTTGGGCTAGCTGCCCCGATGACTCCGACACAGCTCTAGAATAAACTTCCCAGGCAAAACACAAGACGTGTGAACCCAATATAAATTGGAATGGAGTGGTTTATTCTCTAAAATAATACAATTTACAGCATGTAATTAACTTAAATAAATTAAGAACAATTTGTTAACTTACTATTTTGCTGCTGGACGAGACTAAGATTTACAATAAAATGGCCGATTAGCCGACAATACAATTTTCTTAACTTTTAAAAAGGCGCAATTTTAGGTTAAATACAAACTGACAAGGGTTGAATTGAATTTTATTGAGTCTTTATCTTAAAACTATTACAGAGTTGACTTATTCTAACGAAAGCTAAAGTTGTACAAAAGTGGCTGTAATGTATGGCCTTCTTTTTCTGTTTCTTGTTATTGAATAGCCTCGTGGCGAATGGATTTTATATAATATATTATATGGTTACTCTGCTCTTGCTCATAAGCAATATACTTTGACGTTATCGTACACAGACCCTTCAAGCAAAATCACGGACCCAAATTTCTCGGTACACTTGGGACTCCAAAAAAAATGAGTGTCTCACACACAATAACAAATTTTCTGTGTACGCATGTAAAAAGAACGAGAATCGAGAGTATTTTTTTCAAGCATCGAGAAATAGAGAGAGTATAGGCGAAGTATACAATCATTTTGCCTTAATTTCCACCACTTTTTTTTTTTAGTTCAGTTTTGTAGGTAGCGTGGCGAAGACGGTTGCTTTTTTATCTCTTTTTTCTTGTTAACACTTTTAACCATTTCCAATCAGAAATGCAAGTTTCTATTTATTAAATGTAAATTTATATTTGTGGAATGATGTCATGTGCGAAATAGTATTTAGAAAATCTTTTATGAATGATAAATAAAAAAAAACTCTTGAAATGAAAAAATTCAGTTTGTTTTATTTTTGTAGTCAATGGAGAAACTGGACTAGATGGGAAGTTTTTTTTAATGCTTTTGGGTTGGGTATGCCTCAATTCATTCATTTTTTTGGAACCGTTTTAGATTCCATTTGGTTTCGGTTCTCCGAGTATGGTGAATTGAAAAACTCTCTCACAATACATTCACATAATGGCTCCGTGGTGATTCTAATTTCCATACTAATTTGAGCCACAAAACGCAGTTTTTCGATCCGTATTTGGATCCGAATGCGAAGTCGTCCATACGTTGTTTGATACGTTTGCGGACCGAAAACGAGCTCGCTTGCTTGAAGGGGATATACAATATACAATATAACCTACACTAACTTACAAACTAAAATAAAATACATATATTAGTAATGCACAAGCACATTGTATTTTGGAAAATTCGTTCCTTTTCTTTTATATAGAGCGAGAGCGCTATAGTTAACATTTAGCATACATTTACATTCACAGTATACTCGTGTGAGATTGTATTAATATATATAAGGTAAAGTTACATGGTATAAGTAAGCGAGTGGAAGACTCGATATACATTTTTTGAGATATAGCTACGGTTGTAGTATACATAGGTTTTTCTCTTTCTTATTGAGCATAGGCTCTATATTTGATATCGTTAAATACATTTTAATTTTATAATCACATTTGAGTTGAGATGTATTGATGAGCAATATGCTCTACACTTATGGCATGACAATACAAGATAATATATCACATTAGATATATTAAGGTACGATGGAATTTGGATTGATACGTTTTAATATGATGACCTAATAATAAGTCTTAGTCTATGGGTGTAAGTATTGTACTCCAATAAATGAAAAACGTGAAATGTCATTAAAGTATTATTCAATTTAAAACGGATGGAATTATGATATATTTGTAGTATTTTAAACATGTATAAGATACAATTTGTGGTAGCTAAAGTAGGGTAGAATCAAAAGAGAAGTTATTGAAACTGTTTAGCCACGGTTTTGATTCTGCGTAGCAGTAAGATAAAACTGTGGAGGTCTGATATCGGGCGAATCGAGATCCCCTCAGGAAATTCCGATAGGCGATAGGTAGTTGACGTTGTCCCAAGAGGACCCAGCCTGGGATACAATGATTTGATCCATCAATTCATTATCCGAAAGTTCAAGTCTGGATATGGTCTTTTTCATAAGAAGAGCATATCTTAAAAACGGAATGGTGTTAGTTTCGTTATGAAGGTGTGAATTAGAAAATCTCTTTGTCCGGTGTTCGAAGTTAATACTGGCACAGTGCCTCAAAATCTTTCTCTCAAGCAGTTCCAATTCAAGGGCGGCCGAAGGTGAAATAGAAAACCAAATAGGAAATGCGTACGACATTATTGGTCTTATCAGTGTCTTGTAGAAAAGTAACTTGGATTTTTTGTTCAGGGCTCTATGTTTTAAGTATGGCATTAACATATTGGTAATTTTTCTTGATTTTTCAAGATTGGTTCTAGCGTGTTTGTTGAACTTAAATAAGTTATTGAAATTGATACCGAGGTACTTAATTCCGTTTTTGGGTTTAATGATGTTGCCATTGAGTCTAATGGCGATGTTTTTACTTTCTCGGACAACCCCTTCAGGACCCTTCCCACTCGCGTTTCTTATACATATCATCTCTGTTTTTGGCACGTTAAGTTTAATACCCCAGGTGTTATAGTAATCATTGATGACTTTAAGGTGTTTTTCAAGTTGACGGGAAGCCACTATTGGGTATTCATGGCATGAATACGCTATGGTATCATCCGCATAAAGCAGGCCGGTTGAAGAAAAATTGTTCTCTGAGTAGCAATGGGGGAAGTCGTGTAGAAAGATGTTGAAGAGTTGCGGCCCAAGGATGGATCCATGGGGCACGCCACTATAACAGTTACAGGTTTCTGATTTAGTGCCCTGAATTTGGACAAAAAAGGTCCTGTCCGCGAGAAAGCTTTCCAGTATGTTGATGATATGTCGTGGGAAGTTAAGAGAAACCATTTTGGAGAGAAAACCGTCCCTCCACACGCAATCAAATGCTTTTTCCACGTCGAGGGAGCATGCTACCGTACAACGTTTGTTTCTAAGGTTCAATACCACATCGTTTTGGAGCTTAAGAAGCGCGTGGAGGGTCGAGTGTCCCCTCCGGAAACCGAATTGGAAGTCCGAGATTGGATCAATGGGATTCTCCGAGGGAGAGTTCATTTTGTCCAGAATAACGCGTTCCAAGATCTTCCCCACATTTGAAAGCAAGGAAATCGGTCTAAAATTGTTGATGTCGTAATTATTTTGTTTTTTAATAATGGGAAGGATTCTCGCCTCCTTCCAGATTTTGGGAAAGTGACCATTGTTGATACAGTTATTAAATATAACTGTAAGGAAACTAATGGCCAAACTCGAAAGTTTTTTTAAGACGAAATTGGTGATCTCGTCCGGGCCTCCAGACTTTTTTGGTTTGGATGACGAGATAATGTTTTTAATACAGTCTGCGTTCGTGAAAATGTATGATGCTAGTGGGTACAGTGCTGTTATTTCAGGGCTGAACATAAATATGTGTTCAGGTTTGGATAATCTTACCTCGGAGGCAGAAGAAGTGTCTGACTCAGTAACGCTGGGGTTAAAGTTGGGAATTCTTTCCCGGTAAACTTGTTTAAAGTGGTTTTCGAAGACTGAGACTATCTCTGCTTCATTGGTAAACAGTTCGTTGTTAACTGAGACCTTATTACACGTGAATTTTTTTTTGTTCCCAACTAGCGTAAAAACTTCCTTAAAAGCCTGGGGGCCCGGGTTGATCTTGGAAAGTCTATCATTTATTTAGCCATATATTTACTTTGCCCCTGATAATGATGTTAAGAAGCGATATTCTAGACGATAGTTCTTTGTACTCAGTATTGATCCTGTTATAGGAACTATGAAAAATTGATTTCAGACGCCGTTGCCAATTATGTTTGGCCTTGAAGAGGTTATCAATGTCGGTTGGAAGGTTTCGGTATTATTTAAAAGAAACAACTTTTAAGGTGGAGTTGTTATTGAGACAGTCAATTAGTGTTGAGTTGAAATTTGTGATGTGGCCATCAATATCTGAGTTGGATAAACAGGAATGTTGAGGAGGGAAGATGTCCCGAAGGCAGGAGTCTAGGTCATCTTTAAAAAGGTTACAGTCAGTATCTTTAAATGATCTACTGAAAAGAGGGTCCTTTATACAGATGTTGGCTTCGGCTATACTAATTTTAACTAAAACCGGACAGTGTTCAGTGAAAGTATGGAGAGCTTCAACTGAAAAATTGGGATCAATGAAGTTGATAAGGTGACTAGAAACAATAAAATGGTCCAGAAAAGATGGGCCCCTCGGGAACGTTGGGGTAGGTGAAGTGATATTTCTTAGAGAAGGATTGTGTACTTGGTACCAGTTGATAAGGGTGCTACCGTTTAGGTTTTGCCAGGAGTCACCCCACCTGGGGCTTCTGGCATTAAAGTCATCACCTATAATGGTTCCTTTAAAAGAAGATGCTAACACCTCAATCCTGTTGAGTTCAGAAGTTAGTTGAATTGGCGAACTACTCGTAGGGAAGTATACTGAACCCAGGAGAAATTTGTTGGTGTTATTGTTGACTGTGAGTTTAATAGAAACAAAAATTGTTGGAAAAAGTGAAGAGTGAAAGCTAACTGTTTCGTACATTATGTTTTTCTTAATAATTAGGGCGACCCCTTGGAACTCATCGTTTCGAAGGATGTTAAAATCATCGATGAAAAATTTATGTTTATGAATTAAGTGGGTTTCTTGGATGAAGCCCACTAAACAATCGTTAGCTTGGAGAGTTTTCATGAGCTCTATTCTCCTAGCCTGACTTATTAAGGACGTAATGTTGAAAGTCATAAGTTTTAGCATCATTATGTCGAACTTATTAGGAGCTGGTTTACCAGATCCAGGTATGCTAGCCTTTTGCTAGTAATTGACTCAAATCGCCCTAAGTTGGACATAAAACTTTCGATCTTTGAGATGAGTTGGGTCATCTCCATCCCAAAAAGATCGTTAGAGAGATTCATAAATTCACTGATGGCGTTAGAACCAGAACTATTATTGGCCTTCCTTGGAAGGGGGTGACTGAGAGGATTTTGATTGTGAGGCAACTGGGAGCCGCCAAAGTGGCTAGCATAGGATACCCCAGGGGCAACAAGGTTTCCACTTGCAATCGCTTTGGAGATGTTCTTTGCATTACTTATTTTTTCGTTGGCAGCACGGACTTTTTGCTTTCTATTAGCTTCGTATTGTTTATAGGATACGCACCCTTTGTAGTTTGCTGGGTGAGTATCACCACAGTTGACGCAAACTGCCTTGCTGCCATCGATTTTGGAGACGGTGCAGCAACCCGGATCGTGTGTGTTTGTACATTTGACACATTTGTACTTGTTGGCAAAATTGTTTGCCAAATGTCCGAAATGCTGACACCGCCTGCACTGTAGGGAACCCTTGTTGCCCCTGGGCTTCTCCCAGTAGACGCGTGTGTTAAACAAATAGCGGATTTTCAAAAGTTCATCGGGGCTCGAACCGGGGAGTAAGCGAACCAAGAATAAATTGTATCCGATTTTCTCCGCTTTAGATTTGAATGTTTCAAAGATTGAAACCTTTTCCACGATGGACACTTTATTTTTAATTTCTTTTAAAATTTCGGACTCTGAAAAGTCAGGGGTGAGTCCCCTTAGGACAACGTTCGCGGTTCGGTCCTCCTTCAGAGTGAAGGAGTGGGCCTGTCGGTTTCTCTCAGAAGCTCCATGAGTTCCCGGTGAACTCCACAGTTATCAACAAATAGCCTACTTGAGCTTCCACGATTTATAATCTTATAGTTAAAATTGGCCGCGTTTACTCTAAAATCATTAATAAGTTTTCTAGTATCTACGTTTTTCAAGAATATTGGAGGACAGTAATTACCCCTCGAGCTCATTGGCTCCAACTCCTTCACTCTGCGTTCTTTTGCTGGTGTTGTTGCTTTTGGTCCATCGCTGGTGTTGCTGTCGTTCGCTGCATTCTCGTCATCGATCTCAATATCGATGGGATCGTCATTGATTGTTGATTGCTCCGATTGTTTTGCCAAAACATGTGGAGTTTTGGCACTTTTCGACACGTGGATCTTTAATCCCAGGTCAAGGATTGAGTAATTGTTGGTGCTGGGAGCCGCATCCGCCACTGGGCTATGTTGCCTGCTTTTAGCAGTGCGCATTTGTTTATTTCGTGGGGTAATCCACGAACCGTCGTTGTTAGACAGCGCCTGGTTGTCTGGTGGGCGTTTGCGCGCCACGATGTCAGGTGAACTGTTGCTCAGCGCCAGCAGGTGGTATGCGGCAGCCAAATGTTTTCTTCCGGGCTTCTTTCCACGGTGCTTGTCCTCGATTTGTCGCATATTGGAGGCAATTGCTACTCCGATGCGGTGATGGTTGGAGTGTTGTAACTTGTTACTAATTGTTGGGTGTTACAATGCGGCGTCGTCAGACAAATCCACAGAAAATCCGTAGAGGATCTGCACATCCAGCTTTAAAATGTATTTACTTGAATAAAGCACAATTTAATACGAATTTATGCTACTTTATTTTTTAAAAAAAACTTATTTTAAAGTTAAAAAGAACCGAGACAAAAAATTTAAAACTTTTAGGACAAACTGACAAGGATAGATATACATTTTGACATTTCAATTAGATTTTTCGAATATAAATAATGACAGCATACAGTCAATAAAAAAAAGGATGCATTCAATGACGACATCCCCACCCCCGTGAGCTGACCTGGAGGGGGAAGCCTCACCATCTTCTGACATTTTGACATCTAGGACCGCTAGCTTGGATACCGGCCTTTTGAATTCACCTGTGTTCGTTCTTACATCTGCAGACCGGGCTATTCCGTCCTTACCAAAGTACAATGTTAATACTCTGGCGCGCTTCCATTGTGACCTAGGAACGTCAGCATCACAAATTAGAACAAGACTACCTAGTTCAATTGGTTTGGCAGGCAGACACCACTTGGTTCGTCTCCTAAGCTCGGGTAGGTACTCTCTGACCCATTGATGCCACATCCCATTTTTAAATTTTGGACCACCCGCCATTGTTTTCTCAGGCGCAGCAGTCGGGGCTCGTATGGCGCAGGCGTTTGAGTAGAATTAGGGCCACCAATCAAGAAGTGGTTTGGGGTCAACGACTCAGGTTCTTCAGGTGTCACAGGTATATGCGTTAGTGGTCTTGAATTCACTATCAGCCCTATTATAGCTATCAACTATCAGCTAGATACTTGATACATAACAATCATTTTGATGCATTGG
Organism: Melangyna quadrimaculata; assembly: GCA_949320155.1. NCBI lineage: Eukaryota > Metazoa > Arthropoda > Insecta > Diptera > Syrphidae > Melangyna > Melangyna quadrimaculata. The sequence goes on from OX439484.1 coordinate 103,757,673, forward strand.
TATTATGGCTATCAATTATCAACTTTGTTTAGGAATTCTGTATTTTATCATTATTGTGAATGATTTTTTGATATACTTGGTATTACGGATATCAATAAAATAGATACACATCAATTTTTATATCAACCACAAAACCTTGGTTGATACGTATCAAATACTTTTTTAATTGAGAAGTATAATTATAAAAGGAACGTTTTTTAATTCTCTATAGAATACAATATAAATATAAAGAAACAGCGATTTGTATGGTAGCATTTTATTTTAGAAATAACTTTTTGTTGACGATGTTTACTTCTGCTTTTGACAACATCCCCATGCAAGTTGAGGATTTTTTTTTTATTTCCACCATTCTTTCTAATTGTTTTCTGTTGCTTACTATTCTGTTCCTAAATAAAATATTTAAAAAAAGACAACATTTTTATAAGAACAACTTACATTTTCGCACAATTTTTCTTTCCACTTCCAGCCACAAAACAAAGTTTCAAAACAACGTCAAACGAGATAAAAAAAACTCATTCACAATGAACTATTCACAATCGGTCTAAAATTACCAGTTGATACTCATAATACCAATTCATCAATTAGTTGATAGATATTATCGATTATCAAACTGATACTCATAATAGGGCTGTATGTTTTTTGCTTCAATTAGAAAGCTTTGAAGGGTATCAAGGCGTGAAGACTGTTCCTTTAACATCGTGTATAACGCCCTGATTGGACGAGCCTCTCCCAAGCACCGCCTGCACTAGGGTTCAGGGGCGTGTTGAATTTCCAGGCGATTCCCAACGGCGATAGACCCCTTTTTATCGTGTCCTGATCCATAAATTTGGGAGTTCCTTGAAGCTCCTTAGCGAGGCCAACAAAATTGGTCCCATTATCACTCCTGATCATGATGGGCGCGCCTCTTCCGTTGACGAAGTTGCGGATGCACACAAGACAAGCATCGGTGGAAAGATCAGTAGCGATTTCCAAATGGACGGCGCGGATCGTCAAACATTGAAAAAGGGCCACCCATCTCTTCTCCCGTTGACGACGACTAGTGACAGTAATGGGTCTGAAATAAAACAGGCGGAGAAAGGGCGTATATACGGTGTTACCCGATCCAATGGCAACACACCCATCTACGGTTGTACTGGTTTGGCTCTTCGGATACGGCAATCAGGACAGCGAGACCGTTCGCTGTTCATCAACACTCTAATGGATGGGATCCAGAACTTTCTGCGTAGGTCGCTTATTGATGTTGACATATTTATATGGTGATATTTTTTGTGATAGAGAGTCACCACCAGACTAGTGAGGTCACAGGTTAGGTTAGGTAAGTGGGCTGACAGCTGGTCTTGTTACCGTCAAACTTAGATCAGTCTAGATCCATTGTGGTACCCAAGGATTTTTAGTCCTCATATACAAATTTTAAACCTATGATAAATTGTTATGACTTAGCCCGTATAGGGCGTCGATGAAATTCTAACAAGCTATAGCCTGAAAAGTCGTACTTGTTTCCAAATTAATTGAAGGAGTGTCTGTCGCTATATAAACACCGGGTCGAAGAGAGGTTGACGCACCATTGTCTCTAGTGAGGGCATGCTTTGCCGGTAAAATAATGGGCTGCTTCGCTTGAATGGATAGGCATTTGGCGTCGATTATTCTCCCGTTCAAACACATGACATCGTCCTGTCCAAGAAAGGGATTCAAAGTCCTGATCTTACTGGTTTCTGAGATGATTTTATTTTCTGACAGGGCGTCATATTCATCGGCAAAAACCTGTTGCTGTACCCATCTGCAAATTCGTCTCTCAGCTACCGCCTCTTCGTCTACGTTTAGTTCACCGCTGATACGTTCGAGTTTACGTGCTGTTCTCTGTCGATTTTCGATGTATCGAAACACCCAGGCAATCGTTCTCTTAAGCCTGGAATAATTCGAAAAGCGGTTAATAATATTGTTTATCAAATTTACCTTGTGAGTAGCCAAGAATAAGTAATGTTTTTTACGAAGCTCATCATGGCTCCTGTCATCGCACTGCCCCATTGATGATTCATTTGGCCTGGTATGCTCTTCTTCGTACAGGAACTGAGGGCCATTGAGCCCCATTCTATTCATCTCCCAATTTATTGGAAATTAAGCTCTTGTACCCTCATCTGCTGGGTTTAGAGGCCCAGGACACCATTGCCAGTCACCGATTTGACTTCCTTCCAATATCTCTGAGACGCGATTCGCCACATACTGCTTGTAGACACGATGATCTGAACGGATCCAACGGATTACGGTGTGCGAGTCGCTCCAAAAATGACATTTATTTATCTTCGCTGTGTGATGCCATACACCATACCTAGCTCAAGCTTAGGTATGGTGTGGAAAAGTATTGGAGCTACTAGACTACCTTTCGCTGCAACGAATACCAATTTTACCGCAATTTTACAGTGAAGACTCACCACCCTCCAATATGCCACAGCCACCAATGCCTGTTCACTTGCATCGACAAACACATGAAGATCCAATTCTTCTGTTTCAAATTTCGTAAAATAACAGCGTGCCACTCGAAACTCCTTCACTTTAGGCAACTCCTCGACCCACATCTTCCAACGATGATAAATTTCCTCTGGCAATGGGTCATCCCACCGTATAGCGGTCTTTCATACGGCTTGCATCAGAACTTTCGCTGATATCATTAAATCGACCAGAAATCCAAAAAGATCAAAAACCGACATGTTTATACTTAACATTTCCTTCTTAGTTGGCTTTCTTGTAAAATTCAAAATCTCGACTGGTACTTTGTTGAACTTAAGAGTGAAAATGAAAGAATCTGGTTTTGGCAGCCAATGCATTCCTAGAATTCGCTCTATATGACCATCCACATTCACTGATTCTTCATCTTCGCGAACGAGACTTTCATACTCTATCTTTAGTTTCTCGGAGTTTGACGTAATATTCCGTAGTTCGAATCCGCCAGCCTTATGTATTTTAATGACCTCTTTCAAAACCTTGATGGCCTCATCCTCTGTCTGAAAACAATCTACATAGTCATCGACATAATGCCTCTCGATGATCCCTTTCACGGCTCTCGGGAATTTTTTCGCAAATCTCAGAGCGTTGACGTTCGTAACATGTTGAGCAATAGCCGGTGAACACGTAGCTCCGAATATCATTCGTTCCATTACATACGTCTCCACTGGCTCTAACGGATCCTAACGCGAGCTTGCCTATATTTAAAAAGAATTGCAATTAATGGCTGGTTTATATCTGGCCCAGTAAGTAACGCTTTGTTGAGTGAAAACTGATTAACTTCAGCGGCTGTATCGAACACGAGACGTATTCCAGAATTGTTTGAATTTTGTACCCCAAAATGCGGCAGATAGAACGTCCTAGGCGATCGTAAGCTTTCTTCATCCTGGGTTAGCTTTCTGGCATAGCCCTTTTTCAAATAATCATTAATCTTGACGGAATACTCTTTTGCGTATTCTGGATCACGAATCATTTTTCGTTCGATGTTTTCGAGTCGATTTAACGCCATCTTATAACTCTCCGGAAAGGGAGGATGTTTTTCTTTCCACAAAAGCCCCGCTTCGTAACGACATCCGATGTTCTTAGTAGTAGATTCGAGCAGGAACACTCCTCTTTCCTCTGCTTTGGACAAAACCGTCTTAAGTTCTAAGCGTACTCCAAAGGTTTCCATGTCAAAATAGCTTCTCATCATCTCTTCCATAGTGTTCAGCTTGTCATCATTGTCCGTTTGACTCTTATTAACATGTAGAACTCTTTGATTCAACTTTTTTGTACTTACACACGTTTGTAATGGCACATATACTATCCACCCTAGCCTGGTTCTAGTTGCAATTGGGCCTATACCCAAAGGTGCACATGGACGTTCCAAAGGTACTGTCAAATGGGCATGGGCCAGGCTATTTATCAACTTTGGTTGAATATCCTCGTACTCAACAAGTGACAGCACTGAGAGGTGAGTATTTTTATTTTTCTCAAACAATCTACCACAGTTAAAACTTTGTGTTGGCAATGACATACTTGTCGTGGTATAAAACGTTCGACAGCTGATATTTTTTTGGATTCTCTTCAATCCCACTAATTGTGATTTTTATGACGGCTTTCACACAAGGAAACTGAGTTGCTAGAAACTGGCTAGTTTGTAGGCGAGAAGGGTGTGAGGGGATATTTTTTGTCTTTCTTTTACGCCCTTCTCGCCAACTAACTAAAAATCGCCAGCAACTCAGTTTCCTTGTGTGAAAGGGGTCTATATTTTCAGATTGTTGGCTAATAGTTTTTTCGTCTAGCCATTGTAATTCCAGTGAATCGGGCCTACCATGAATACCCAACTCGTTAGCAAGATCTTGGTGAACCATAGTGACGTTGGCTCCGTCGTCCACGAAAGCATAGGCGGTTATAGTTTTCTCGTGGCCATACATTTTCACCGGCAGTATCTGAAATAAGATATCCTTGCCACCAACATAATTACTATCGGCGTGGCAGCTTCGACTTTCCTGTTGGCTGGTCGACAAGGACGTATTCACCTGGCTAGACGACTCTTGGATTGGATTCCTGGACTTCACTACGTTTCGTTGTGGCTCAACTGCGTGTGTTGTGTTTTTGTGCCTTGTGGTTTCAGATGCGGCTGAATGAAGAAAATGATGATGCTTGTATGAGCACCCTTCAAGTCCACATCCTTTGCGTGCATAACAGCGTTTCTATCTGTGGCCAGTCTTTAAACAACAGAAGCATGCCTTTAGTGCTTTGACGTTTTTCCATCGTTCGACCACTGAAAGCTGTGAAAAGGCATTGCATTCGCTTAAGTTGCGGCACTTACCATCGCATATAGAACACTTAGGTTGAACGATACTCACATAGGCAAAACGACGACTCTTACTTACTGCGCCAGGGTTAGCAGCCGGTGGCTTCCGAGTTGAAGTACTAGGCATTGATTGAGAGGACGATGGCAGTGAGTCTGTCACCATATTTGCCAATTTTATCAAACTGACCAATCATTGGCTAAACTCGAATATTGTCGGCGGACGTTCCAAAGCTAGGCACCTTTCTGCCCACTGCATCTGCCTTGTAGTCGGTAATTTACCTACAAGTTCACTCAACAGTGTCGGGTTGGCTATGTGATGTGTTCCCTTTGCATTTTGTAAAAAGGTGGTCATATTAGTGATTCTGTTCACAAAGTTGACTAGTGACGTGAGGTTGCCCTCAATGACCGGCGGGACGGATCTAACCTTTTCTACTTGGCTACTAACTAGTTGTTCGGGCCGACCGTACATATCTTCTAGTGTCGCCATGATTGCTTCGACGTTATCCGAGCTTGAAAGCAACGCCTCTACTACTTCCCTAGCATCCCTCTGTACTGCATCGCGGAGCCGCATAATATTATGCAGGGGGGAGTAATCAAATTCTAACGTAGTAGCCCTGAATGCTACAGAAAAGGTTTGCCACTCTTTAGGGGCACCTGTAAAGAGCGGAAGCGGGTAAATCTTTTTCTAACGATGCATTATGGTTCTCTGGCTCGAGTCGTTTGACAACGGGGTAGGCTCAGTACTCGACAACAGAACTGTTTGGCTTAAAGGCTCGGTGTCTGCGCTTTGTGATACAAATCGTTGCAGTATCGTACGAGACGGTGGTAAAGTTTGCGAAGGAGTTTGATGGACGAGTTGATCCATAAGTGGTGGTGGCGGCTGAGAAGGTATCTTTGGTTGGCTATGAGAGTTCAGCATCTCTCTTTTTAACTCAGCCATACTACTCTGCATGGTTTTGTTGGCCGAGATGATTAAAGCTTGCATGGCCTGAATTTGTTGGCTAAATTCATAGCGCATGTCTACTATTTTCTTATCAATATTTACAGATTGCGATTCTGAACCGCAAGGCATATAATTACTATAATATTGATCATGTCTACTTACGTTTTTTTGCAACACACTCGTATCAGCTGTGGCGGCTACGGTTGGCATGAGTGCTGGTTGCGTGTTGGCTTGAAGTTGATTGTGGACAGGCGGTGGCATCGATATTGGTGGCAAGCTTGTACCAAGCAGGTTCCTGGTGGTCGATAATATCAGTGGCGACTATAGATTCATTTGAAGTGGATTATGGGTGTGTGGCGGCGGTACTGATGATGGTGGCAAACTTGCCTGATTGCCTTGGGCGGGCGGTGGCGCTAATGTTGTAGGCAAATTTGCATGAATGTCTTGGGCGGGCGGTGGCTTCAACGACGTTGACGGTAAATTTGCATAAATGCCTTGGGCGGGCGGTGGCTTCAATGACGTTGTCTGTAAATTTACATAAGTGCCTTGGGCGGGCGGTGGCATCAATGACGATGACGGTAAATTTGCATAAGTGCCTTGGGCGGGCGGTGGCATCGTCGACATTGCGGGCAAATTAGCATAAATGCTTTGGGCGGGCAGTGGTTTCAACGACGCTGAATGCAAATTTGTGTGGTTGCCTTGGGCGGGCATCGGCGATAATATTGAGAGCAAATTAGCTTGAGTGTCTTGGGAGGGCTGTGTCGTCGATGCTGCTGCATATACATTTGCTTGGCTGCCTTGGGCGGGCTGTGGCATCGACGACGCTGCAGGCAAATTTGCCTGGTTGTCTTGGGCGGGCGGTGGTGATCTTTCGACTGGCATTTCGAATGCGTAAATGTCGAATCTTGCTGGAGTGACTCCTTTATTTGATCGTCGGCTTATTATCCTCGTAGTGTCTTGGGTCAGTGGCATAAGGCGATGATACTTGGACCCGACAGACAATGGCAAAGAGGAGACCACGTGCCTCTCTGCAACGTGGTTACGATGGCTTTAGGTCGTCTTATTTGGCAATTTCAGTGTCTGAGTCTACAGACGGACGAAGGTACGAATAAAGGCGTCACTCCAGCAATAATCCATATACCAGCATATAAGAATAAAGATGTTGCGGCAGGCAAGCAACTGAATATAATTTGGGCTGGCTGCCCCCGATGACTCCGGCACAGCTCTAGAATAAACTTCCCAGGCAAAACACAAGACGTGTGAACCCAATATAAATTGAAATGGAGTGGTTTATTCTCTAAAATAATACAATTAACAGCATGTAATTAACTTAAATAAATTAAGAACGATTTTTTAACTTACTATTTTGCTGCTGGACGAGACTAAGATTTACAATAAAATGGCCGATTAGCCGACAGTACAATTTTCTTAACTTTTAAAAAGGCGCAATTTTAGGTTAAATACAAACTGACAAGGATAGATATACATTTTGACATTTTAATTAGATTTTTAGAATATAAATAATGACAGCATAAAGTCAATAATAAAAAGGCTGCATTCAATCGACGACAGTGATGCTTTCAGTTTTGACAGTTCCAAGCAATTTCGAAGTTTTCGAAATCGATCGAAATGCAGAACATGCAATTTCATTTCACGTGAAATTGAAAAGTGATTTCAATTCACTTTCGATCGAATTGCAGAACATGAGGATGGGCGTAAAATAAAGTTTAATATGAAAAAGAAAAATTGTGGTTTTATTTCATTTTTCCAAAAAAAAGTCAAATCAAGTTGGGGCCTTATTTCATTCATTTTTGGGGCATTTTTTCATTTCAGTGGGGCATTATTTTAATAGGACGTAGTTTCATTATGGAAAAATACCCCGATTTGGGGCCTTATTGCATGTTTTCTTTTGGGCCTAATTTTGCGGAGCCATTCACATTGAAAGACTGGAAGGTATTCAGAGAAGATTTATGCGTTTTTGTCTTCGCATATAAATGTACGTACAAGTACATATCTTAGAAATATTCTAAACTTTAACGTTAGTCTTTAACGCATTGAATAAATAAAAAGACATATTCCTCTTAAAAAGGAAAAAGTTTAGTACCCTCACTTGCAACATATCGATAAATCCTACAAGAGTATCTCCTATCCTGAAAAATTGCTTCTCAACTTGTTATTTAGAATAGGCAATTGTAATTGTTGATCTTCATTCCTGTCGAATAACAATACTCGCATGAAAATTGTTGCGATTTGTAAGTTCTCTAGCTGCTGAAACACCTATTAAACGATTTAAATAAAAGTTTCTACCTATTTACAATTAATAAACTTATATTTATTTAACTTTTAGGGATATTTATATAGAAACATTTATTAAATCGAAAACATAAAAATTTATGTACAAAAGATAAAGTTTTTTTTTTAAAATAATTATTTTCATTTTTTTTTAGTTTAATCCACAAACAACTTAAAATGATTAAAAGAGCTAAATATAAGTTTAAATTAATATATATTTTATAATTGTATGTCCTTAAACGTTTAAATTCTCTTGAAGAATGATTCAATTTTCGTCTGATTACTTGGTAGAATAGATATTCCCTTCTGGAATTAAAAATAAAAATATTGAAAAATATTTTTATTTTAACTTTAAAATATTTAATATTACCGGTGATTTTTGGATGGGAATGCGTTTAATCTTGTTTTTTTGTGTTTTAGATTTATCTGTTGCAAACAACATTTCATAGGTACTACAACTTGTTCCTGTGACGGGTCTGTTTTGATTAATATTTCTATCTTCTGTTACCTTTCCTTTGACTTCTGGTTTGGTTTGCTCCAAGCTTTTAGACTGTGGAATGTTTGGTTTGTCTGTAAGTAAAATACAATTCTTTGTAAAAGTCTGAATATAGTTTTGAGCCTCAGTTTGTTAGTTTTTGTTTTCAAACGAAGTTTCATATTTAATAAAGAATTAAGAAAAATTAAGATATTTTGTTTTGACTATAAAATACAAAAGGTGTGCATCATGATACAACTACTTTTTTGTTTTGTTTTGTTGTATCATGGGTGTGCAATTAAGACTTCTACTTAGAACTCCAAAAAGTTTGCTTTAATTCCATAAAAGAGTGAAAGACAATTTGGTGTTCATAAACAGAAAACAATTTATATGTTTAATTAATACTGCATATTAAACAAATAATTTTTTCTCTTGTCACATGACTACATATCGTTCGCCAATACATCGTGAGTGTAAAGTGCCCCTTGCTTCCTTTCCTCTGTCTCGCTTTAAGACCCCTACAACCTCCATCGAAATGCCGCCAAAATCAGAAACAAATGAAAACCTAGATGAAAAACTAAAATCGCAGAGTGAGTTAATTGTCAAAATGATTTCATCAAAAGCTATTGAATCTGAGCAAAAGATTTTAAATATAATTTCGTCAAAACTTAAAACTTGAAAAAGATGTGCAATCAGTTAAACTCAGTGTATCATAACGAGAGGGTGCTGAAGCTGGAAGGGGGGCAACAAACTGTTGAAACTCTTGAAAACGAAGTTAGTTTACTTAAGAGACACATAAAGATACAAGAGAACAAATCCATTGCGGGTGATGCTATCCGGTATGGAGTACCTGTGAGCCCGAAGGAGAATCTTAAATCCATGTTTCATTATCTCTGCCAGAAAACTCTGTCCATAAGTTCTCCAAGTCTTAAAAATATTTATCGCACCAAATCCAAAGTTCTTTCACAAAATCATCCGCCAATCATGATTAAATTCAACTCTCCCTATAAAAAAAATTTTATTTTAAAAACAATCGCCACTCATTGTAAAGAAAATAAAGTGCAGCTTAGTTCCAAAGACGTTGGAATTGAAATACCTCCACAAGTTAATATCTATATTCATGAATGTCTCACTAAACACAATCATACACTCCTACAACAAGCTTTAATTTATAAAAAACAAATGAAACTCTCATCAGTCTTCTCATCACGTGGACGTGTGTTCGTTAAGATATCTGCAAACGGAGATTCTCTTCCTGTAGAAAACAAAAATTCTCTTATCAAAATCATAAACGACTATGAAAGCCAAGAAAACTTTGCAGCCACAACAGATGACCAGCAGCCATAAGACAATGCTTAACTAAGCACCATAATACTTATTGTATACTTATAATAGAATTAAGTCAAGTTACTAGTTGTTATTTAATTCTACTTTTGAATTGTATTTTATAAATTCTATCAATTTAATTCTTAAATTTTTCTATTATTTTCTTTTTAATTTTTTATTTGCTTTTTGTCATTAATTTTTCATTAAAATACCTACTTCACTTATTTTTTCTTAAATAAATTTATATAGCTAGAACATTATTGAATTCTTTTTCTGTTTTTCTCTTTTCTTTTCCTATTCTTACTGCATAGAATCGTTTAATTTGTTGATACAACGTAATGACACATATTGGATGCCATCGTATATCCAATCTACAAAAAAGGTGATGTTAATGTTATAATATAATAAATGGAGAACAACACGTCTATTCAACACAAGATTTATTAACAGAGTAAAACATAATAGAAAAAGAATACATTATTGTAGAAACAAATTGAGAAGTTCTGAGCAAAAGAATATACTGGGAATTGAAACAATATAGTTCAAATGGATTATGTTGCCATATAAAAGTTATACATAATTTTAACACTCCTTCTCAACTAAATTTATTTGAAAAAACATAAACAAAGTAAATTAAGATTAATATAATCCCAAAGCTTGGGTGAATTTACAATGTTTGACTTTAGGCAAATTTTTTGTAAGAATATCTGACATCATTTCATTAGTACTAACATAATTCAATATAATTTCATTGTTTTTATACAACTCACGAATATGATGATACTTGATGTCGATATGTTTGCTGCGAGCATGATAAATAGGATTTTTTACCAAATGCTGAGCACTCTGGTTATCGCTGTTAAGAACAATGGGAGATGTGATACCAAAACCTATTTCAGATATCAACTTTTTGATATAAACTGCTTCTTTCGCTGCAGTCGAGAGTGCAACGTACTCCGCCTCTGTGCTGGAGAGTGCAACCAAATTTTGTTTTTTCGACTCCCACGAAAACACGCTTCCTGCTGCGACAAAGGTACAGCCAGTATATGATTTTCTGTCACTAGCATCGCCTCCCCAGTCTGCGTCGACGAAGCATTCAATAGGTTGTCCAGTCTTACTGTAATGTAGCTTTAGATCGATAGTCCTTTTAAGATACCTTAAAATATGCCAAACACCAGCTTCGTGTTCAGAATGTGGATCCATATTGCGCTGAGACAGTTTACATACTGAATGAAGTATATCAGGACGAGAAGAAATTGCAAGGTACATGAGGGCACCAATAATGGATTGATACTCAGTTTGATTGACCCTTTTACAGCTTTCATTGGGACAATGGACTTGGAAACCTGCGTCCAATGGAGTTGATACTAGTCTGCAATTCTCCATACCATACTGCTTTAGGAGGTTGTTTATGTACTGCTGCTGACAAACAGTAACAGCGCCAGTGTCACCCTCACGCTTAATTTCCATACCCAAGAAAAATTTAAGCTTACCTCCATCTATAACTTCGAACTCATCCGCTATTTGAGCTTTAATCGCAGTAAGCTCATGCAACTCTGAGCTAGCTAGAATGAGATCATCAACATATACACCGATAATATTAAAATTACCTTTATGATTCTTTGTGTACACACACGGCTCACTGACGCACGGTGAAAAACCAATCTTTTTCAGAACGGAATCAAGCTTTTCGTTCCATTCTCGACCACTCTGTTTTAACCCATACAGTGCTTTGTTGAGTTTCAGTACTCTTTTTGGAAACTCTTTATCGACAAACGGCTCCGGCTGCTTCATGTAAACTGTGTCATGGAGTTCACTGTTCAAGTAAGCTGAAGACACGTCTAATTGATGTAGATGCAGATTGTGTTCACAAGATAATGCGATTATCATACGAATGGTTGCATACCTTACAACAGGGGAAAAGGTTTCAGTAAAATTAACACCAAACTGCTGGCTACAACCTTTTGCGACCAAACGTGACTTAAACTTATGAATGCTACCATCTGCATTCCTCTTTATGTTGAACACCCATTTGCAGCCAACGAGTTTCTGCCCAGCTGGTAACTCAACTAACGACTATGTGTCATTCTTCACCAAACAGTCATACTCCTTCTGCATCGATGCTTGCCACTGCTTAGAATGCCTGCCACTTACAGCCTCTCCGACTGTCTGTGGAATAAAAGCCTTATATTCTTCCAACAGATTCAACACATGCCGTTCTTTTCGAGGACGCCCACGCCTTCCTGTACGTATAAGTCTAGGTCTGCCCCTGGAGAATTTCACAACTTTCTCACAATCGTCACTAGTACTGTCATCTTCCTGCTCACGTCTACGCTTTTCAGACCTAATTTCATTTTGGTCAACATCCACTTTACTTTCGGTACCCAAACATTCCACCTGACCAGCGTCATACGTAATTATGTCAAACACTGCATCTTTGGAACCGACATACGAATGTTCCATGAATATGACGATTACTCTTTTTGATTCGGGATTATACAACCGGTAAGCCTTGGAGGTATCGGAGTAGCCAACCATGATCAGCTCTTTACCTTTTGGTTGAAATTTCTTATGTTGCGTTTTATCAACAGCAATTGCTAAACTACCAAACACTTTTAGGTGTGATGCTGATGGCTTTTTGCGAGTCCACACTTCATACGCAGTTTTATTAACAAGGGACTTTGTTGCAGACCTGTTGCGTAAATATGCTGCAGCTGCGACTGCCTCCGCCCAAAAAGTTTCATCAAGGCCACTGTGCACAATCATGCTTCTGGCCATTTCGACCAAAGTTCGGTTAGCGCGTTCAGCAACACCGTTCTGTTGAGGCGTATGTGGGACAGTCAGTTCACGCTTTATACCCTCTACATCCAGAAATGTACCAAATTCCCTCGAAAGGTACTCGCCCCCATTGTCACTACGCAGAATTTTGATTTGCCTTCCTGTCTGCTTCTCTACAAAGGCCTTGAAGGATTTAAAGACACCAAATACTTCATCTTTAGCTTTGATAAAGTATACGAATATGAAACGAGACATATCATCTATAAATGTGACGAAATAACGAGAACCTCCAATCGAATTTTTGTTCATTGGACCACAGACATCGCTGTGCACAATCTCTAATAGATCTTGGGATCGGTTGATTGTTGCACTTGGAAACGGCTTCACACATATTTTGCTCTTTGCACAAGTCACACACTCGTTCTTGTATGGCACATCTCTGATTTTTAGCCCATGAACTAATTTCTTGGCTGACATTTCTTTAAGACTTTGAAAGTTTAAATGTCCGTATCGATTATGCCCCTCGATTGCATCATCCATTTGGCCTTTAGCTATCATACATTTATTCGAATCAGCCTTCAGTAAAAACAAGCCATCACGAATAACTGCCTTCATGACGACATCCCCATTGCGGTTTCTTATAATTGCAGATTCTCTATCAAAAATCACTGCTAGCCCGTTATCAACTGCTCTGCTAACGGAGATAAAATTTCCCTGCATTGTTGGCACGTGCAGAACGTTTCTTAGGGTTACAGCTAGACCGTTGCATGTAACGGAAACATCTCCTCTACCTTCCGCTTCTATGAAATTATCTCCCGCTAACATTATTTTTTCTTTTCGCTCAGCATATGAGAAGAACAAACTTCGATCACAGCAGAAATGAGACGTAGCTCCACTATCAATACACCAAGAATCCTTATCTAAGGTTTTATTTGAAGCAGAAGCAAGAATTGAAAACGAGTGCTCGTTTGTATCCTTTTTTGGATCCTTACAATGAAAAGCAAAGTGACCCCGACGACCGCAATTATAACATTTGCCGTTTACTCGTCTCTTTCCCCTACTGCCACCTTCCAAGCTATTTCCAAGACTACTGCCACTGTCAACACTGTTCTTAGCTTTGGAACACCTTTTAGCATTCACACGAGCAACAAATGCTTGATGACTCTCTCCAGTCTCCGCTACCTTACCCCCTCTTTCCTGCCGTCTAGCTCCTTCCTCAAGCAATTTTACCTTGAGCACATTCAGAGCTGGAAGTGTATCACGTGTCTCGAAACAAAACAAAACTCTCAAACGAATTTGGCAAACTAGAAAGCAAAATTATAGCCATCATCTCCTCAGGCACAGTAACATCAATTTCAGCCAGCTTTTCTATTGTTTCACAGAACTCATTTATGTGCTCAGACATGCTAGTACCCTTAGACAAACTAAGGTGCATGAGCCTTTTAAACAATGAGATCTTACGCGCAGGACCACATGGCTGGTAAATTTCTTTTAATTTATTCCAAGCCATTGTTGGGGTTAGGCAGTGCCGCACGTGATTTATTTGCGAAGGTTTTATACAAAGCATGATACTTGCTAGAGCCTTCTCGTCTTTTGCATCAAACGCTGCAGATTCTGCCACACTAGCAGTCTCACTTTTTACAATTTTTCCACATGTTATACTCCATAAATCTGAATGTACCAGAACGCTCTTCATGTGGACCGACCACGATGCATAATTAGAGTCGTCCAGTTTTTCAATGGAGTACAAACCCGCGGCACTCATATTTGTTTTCAAAATTGATTAATATTTAAGAAAAATTACAAAAAAAAATCAATTATTTAGCAGATTAACTTAAGGTTCGGCCTGGGCCCATAACCTGTTATAATATAATAAATGGAGAACAACACGTCTATTCAACACAAGATTTATTAACAGAGTAAAACATAATAGAAAAAGAATACATTATTGTAGAAACAAATTGAGAAGTTCTGAGCAAAAGAATATACTGGGAATTGAAACAATATAGTTCAAATGGATTATGTTGCCATATAAAAGTTATACATAATTTTAACAGTTAACTTGTCTACGAACTATCGGGGGATATCGTTCATGAACTCAGCAGCCAAAATCTTTTCCTCAATTCTCCTAAATCGAATAAATGAATGGATCGATAGAAACGATGTTTTGAGTGAGTACCAAGCAGGCTTTCGTAAGGGATATTCAACGATAGACAACATTTTCACGCTAACAACAATCGCCCAGTTCTTTTTAAGGCAAAACAAAAAGATCTACATGTTCTTTGTTGACTTTAAAGCAGCTTTTGACTCAATTGACCGCCACGCTTTGTTCTTCAAACTGTCACAAAAAGGAATGTCTACAAAACTGCTATAGGTCCTCAAAAATATGTACAAAAATACTCGTCAAACTGTGTGGGATGGAAAACACACCTCAAAATGGTTCGGAACAACATCAGGAGTGAAGCATTGTTCATTGATGATATTTCTGCTCATCTGCCTGCTGGTGTTAGTATAGCTGATATCAAAATAAAATTACTACTTTACGCTGATGACATCGTTTTGTTAGCTGAATATCCACATAGCATGCAGTTGATCATCAATAAACTCAATGAATTTTGTAAAACCTGGAACCTTGCAGTAAATTTAGAAAAATCAAAGATTATGATTATCCGTAACCGACAAACAAAATTAGGGACACACGAAAAATGGTTCTTTGATGGCGAAGAAATTGAAACAGTCACTCAATACAAATACCTTGGAGTTATTCTGAATACAAACATGAGTTTTTCTTGTCATCTAGAAACAAAACTGGCGGCTTCGAAAAATCTTATAAACGCCTCCTGGAAGAATGTATTAGGAAACAATGAAATTATAACCTCAGCTAAGTACAAGGTCTTTGAATCAATCATGCGCTCAGTGATGTGCTACAGTTGCCAAACCTGGGGATACCGTCCATACGAGGAAGTAGAAAAACTTCTTAGATATTTTCTGAAAAAACTTTACCGTTTGCCGTTGGAAACAGAACTACCATCGCTTTACAACTTCACTCTCAAGCTGCATTTTGATTTCATCCTTAAAACCCTCAGATCTCCGATGAGTAGAATACCCCATATACTTGCAAGAAACGTTATAGACAGGAAAGTGGAATGGGCTGATGTAGCTACAACCTTAATATTCAGTATGCAGAGCAAGGAGAATTGAAACGAAGCCTGTATAAGCTGCTGGAGATACAGGACATCAAACAGCACAACGAATACATCCAACAAGCAACTAACTCTGTCAATAGGATGATTTACCCCGAGCTGAACTTTAGTTTAAACAGCAATAATTATTTTAGCGCCTCCAATGGAATTCCATCGATTTCCCTAATTTGTAGAGCTAGGTGTGATATGCTGAATTTAAATGGTTCCACATTCAACAACAAAGAATCAAATCTCTGCACAATATGCAACATGAAAGCGAAAGAAGACACCTTCCACTTCTTAGCAATATGTCCTATTTACAGGGACATAAGATTAACTTACTTTGGGAAGCTGACTTTGACAATGGAGCAAGCAAAGACCATACTGAATGGACCAAACTGGACAGCCCTTTCCAATTATCTGTCAGCGGCACTTAAATACAGACACGATATCAACACTGAATATCGTTAGTTAAACGTTAACGAACACATTGAATACATCACCGACACCAACCACAACACTATCAACAACACCAGCAACAAAAACACCAACAACACCAAAAACACCAGCAACACCAAGAACAACAGCACCAACAACAATAGCAACACCATCATCAGAAGCAACAACAACAACCAACTAAAACAAGGAAAATAAACAAATATAAAACCGCACAAAACCAACTAAAACAAGGAAAATAAACAAATATAAAACCGCACAAAACCAACAACAACAGCACCCACAATAACAACACTACCAACAACATGAACAGCAACAGCAGCAGCTACAACAACACCAAAAACATAAATAACAAAAACATCCACAATAACAACAACAACACCATCAACAACAACAACAACACCAACAACAACACCAACACCAACACCAACACCAACACCAACACCAACAACACCAACACCAACACCAACACCAACACCAACACCAACACCAACACCAACACCAACACCAACACCAACACCAACACCAACACCAACACCAACACCAACACCAACACCAACACCAACACCAACACCAACACCAACAACAACAACAACAACAACAACAACAACAACAACAACAACAACAACAACAACAACAGCAGCTACTACAACACTACCAACCGGCAGACGGCAATGCCACAGCCATACATTTATTTATTTACTATAATAATTGTATTTATTATTTGTTATTATAACTTTTGTAAATAAAAACCTAATCTAATCTATTGGCATGAGTGAAATTTCTTCTCGGGTGATTTTGGGTGTGTTATCTGGGGCCCAGGAGGGTTTGAGGATTTGTTGTATTAATGCCCGTAGTTTGAACTCATCAAAGATGGATTTTATGCGCTATCTTTTTAATAAAAAAAATGTTGATCTGATTTGCATCAATAAAACTTGGTTTAAAGAATATATAGACGACTCTTTTTATAGTTTGCCTGACTATAATTTGATACGTAATGACAGAATTACTAGCACCACAGGCGTTGGCACTGCTATTTATTATAAGTCTTCCATTAATTGCAGAGTTCTAAAGAAATCTTTGGGTTCTAGTGTTGAGTACATCATTGCAGAGGTCTATGATGGAAATGTTAAGGGCTTAATTTGCTGTGTTTATGTACCTGATAGAAGTGTGTCTCCTGCTCCTTTTTTCTCGGCACTTTCTGATTTCTCGAATTCTCTGGAACATGTTATTATTTGTGGAGACTTCAATAGTGATTTACTTTTAAAAGACTCTCGGGCACATCAGTTGCATGACATGTCAGCTTCAATAGGTTTAAGCATAATTAACTCTTATCCTACCAGATATGGCCCAAACCAACGACCAGCTTACTTGACTTGTTTATGGTAGCTGATAAAACCTCCGTTCTCCTGTGCGATCAAATCTCATTAGCTGGAATCTCTGATCATGATTTGCTTTTCTGTACATACAATTTAGACTTTTCTCATTCGAGCATTCCAAACTCTTTTTGTTTTAAGGACTTTAGTTCAATTAACATGGACGCACTTTGGCTAGCAGCTAATGAACTTCCTTGGGACTTTTGTACATCACTTTCGGATCCTAATGAAAAACTTGATCACTTTCAAAATCTTATCTCTGTTTTATACGATCAAAATGTTCCTATAAAAAGAGTTTTCATACGCAATAAAGACAGCCCTTGGTATACATCCGATGTTTTAAGAGCAATTAAAAATCGAAACAATTGCTACAGCAAACGGAAACACTGTCCTAGTGGAAGAAGTTGGTTGGCTTATAAAATAGCGCGAAATAATGCTACAAAAGTTCTTCACAATGCAAAGAAAAACTTCTTCACCTCTTAATTAAGCACTTCTCTCCCTTCTAAGGAACTCTGGCGTAATATTCGTGAAATTTGAATTGGAAACCAAACAAAGATGAATCCGAATTTGATCCTAACGAATTAAATGAATACTTCGTATCTGATACCGGACAAATACCTAGCATAGATACTAATATTATAACTCAAATTGACACTAGACCCAAATTCACTTTTGAGGTGGTATCTTGTCTTGAGGTTATGCAAAGCCTTACAGCCATTAAATCAAACTCTGTTGGCGAGGATGGAATATCTCTTCGATTTGTTAAAATTATTTCTCCGTTTTTAATTTTCCAATTAACACACATAATTAATTTTTGTATAATGGCATCAGTTTTCCCCAATAAATGGAAGATAGCAAAGGTAATACCGGTCCCAAAAAAAAAAAAACAAATCCACGTCTGCACAGCGACTATAGACCTATCAGTATATTACCTTGTTTATCTAAAGTTTTGAAGGTATATTAGCTAGGCAAATCAAAAATTATGTTGAAACTAATGACCTCCTTTTCTGCAAGCAATCAGGCTTTCGCCCAAAACACAGTTGCTCAACTGCAATGGTAAATGTTCTGGAGGAAATTCGTCAAGGTTATGACAAAGGTCACTTATCCTTACTTTGCTTGCTTGATTTTTCGAAAGCATTCGATAAAGTCGATCTGCTGGAAACTAAGGAATTTTTTTAATTTTGATGACAACGCAGCTAAGTTGATTGAGAGCTATTCAGACAAAAGATCACAGAGAGTTGTTTTTAAGGACACATCTTTATCTCAAAAATATCTAAACCAAGGAGTGCCACAAGGATCAATTTTAGGCCCCATACTTTTTTGCATTTTTATAAACGACCTACCAAAAGAATGCTTGCATTCTCTTGTTTATATGTATGCTGATGACGTGATGCTACACATTGCACGACCCTTTAGTTTCCTTTCACAACTGATTACTCTTTTTAATGAAGATATAAATAGAATTTATGAATGGTCAGTCAGAAATGGACTTCTTTTAAATGCTTAAAAGTAACAAGTCATTGCAATTTCACACAAAATTGTTAAAAAGTATCTGCTGGATGATATAATGTTGTCTAACACTAAACTCTCTTTAGCCTATTCAGTGACAAGTCTAGGAATTCATATAAATGAAAAACTATCTTGTAGCAATCACATAAATTCCGTTGTTGGCAAAATATATGGTTGTTTAAGAAAGCTTTGGGTAGCTGCGAGCTTTACTCCTGTTGAAACACGGAGAATGTTAGTTATAACTTTAATTTTACCTATCATCACATTTTCAAAAGTTGTCTATAGTAAACTCGACTCATTATCGAGTCATAAACTTGAAGTTGCTTTTAATGATGCAGTGCGCTGTGTATGAAATCCGCAGACATGAACATATATCAGCATACACTAATAACATTATCGAATGCTCGTTGATAAATTATAGCAAGGCTAGAAACTGTATTTTTCTCCATTCCATTATGCAAACCAGATCCACTTCTTACTTATACCATTATTTGAATCTCCCGCGATCACTAAGATCTCAAAGCCTTCTTCTGCCTAAGTTTAGATACTTAATTACGTCCCGGTTGTTTTTCATTCATGCTGTTAAATTATGGAATGCTTTACCCATTGCTATTAGAAAGCTATTTAATATTGAAAATTTTCGTAAAGAAATAATGAAACACTTTTCTCTGCAGTATTAATATAAATATGATTTTTCTTTCTGAAATTCTATTTTTTGTTTTGAATTATACAATCATTGCTATAAAATTAATTTTTAAATTTATTTTGGTTATACCTACTATTTTTTGAGTTCAAAAATGTTTATTGTTATTGTTATAGTTTTTTATTATCATTTAATTGTAAATACTTATAAATATTTGTACTATAAAAGATTAAGTTCTTAATGTGCAGCTCTTATCATATTAAATAAACTGAAACTGAACTGAACATAGTATTTTGATAGTAGGGGACGGCTTAACTAACAATTTTTGTTAGTGATAAAAGCGTGGAATTTGTATCAATTTTTGACACATTATTATGAAAATGTTTTTTTGGGATATTTATCCGGTTAACACGAAAACAAAAATATTAAAAACAACGGTATAGTTTACAATATCATGCCATAGAACTTTTTGGGTACAAACCCATCCTCCAATTTTGTTTTTAAATTAAGCTTTTTTTTATTTTTAAACTCAAAGTTTCGGAAAATAAAGATTAAAAAATAAAACAATTATTTTAATTTTTTTTTTCAAAATTTTAAGTAATAAGTACCGACTTGGTTTTTAATTGAAAGCTTTATTGCTGTAAATCCCGTATGATACTACATTTGTTCCTCATTTTGAAGCATAGGGAAAAAGAGAAGGAAAATGTTTAAAGAAATGAAAACGCACTTGCCTGAGAAAAAAAATCTATTTGTCATTATTATTTAAAAATAAAAGCTAGAAGTCAAAATTATTTTTAAAAAATCCAAAATAAACTAAAAAAAAAAAACAGAAGTTTTGGCTTAAAGAAGTGCAAGAGAAATCAACTAAGAATTCTATCCAGTGACACCTTTAACATCATGGTAAGGTTAAGATTTAATTAATACTAGTACCCAGTGGTCGAAATTCGACCATTTACCTTATGAAAGCCGTTCAATAAAGCTTCCAATTTTCTGCACAAATATCACTGGGCAAAACTGAGTGTCCTAGTGACTTAAAAATGCATATTTGTGATCTAGGAAGTAAAACCTTTCAACCCATGTAGCGCATGATATGAAGAACCGACTTTTATCTTTAAACGGTATTTGCGGCCAAACTAAACGTCCTAGAAGTATAAAAGTTGACACATTTTTTCACTTAAAACTCAATTTGCGGCTAAACTACTAAAAAGTGGCATATTCGTGGTACAGAAATCTCCACCTTTCAATCGATGTATTGCACGATACGAAAAACCGAAAAAGAAAAGTTAAAATAAGGGCTAATTTCAACAAACAAAAGTGAGAAATAAAGAAACATTTGCTTGCTAAAAAAACAGTTAAACATTTAAATTGCGACTGAAATTATCTGGCAGAACAGTTTTCGTTTGTTTTATTGCGATGTTTATTGCATGTTTATTTTTCAGTTTTTTGGAAAAAGTAGGCGAAGGTAGGTTAGCCTTAATGCCCCATTTACACTATTGGAAATTGTCAGTATATCTGCCATTATACTGCCAGAGAATGAACTTGCTTATTCTATTGACAGTATTCTATGGTTTCTAAGCATTATCTGGGTTTTATGCGATTGCATGAATACTCCTAATGTTGCATTCGTGTGTATGGCTCCTAAAATTAACCAAATATGAAAACAAAAAGAGAAAGAGTTATGCCGATATTCAAATTAGAAGAGAAACAAAGGAGTACGCCAACTGATCAATACATGCATATATACGGTGTGGAACTTTTATATATACCTTTGAGTATATATTCAAAGCATATTAATCACAGTATAGATACATTTTGCGCGCACTTATCCATGCATATATATGGTGTGGAACTGAAAGAATCAATTGTGACTGCGTTGTAATGCATAGGTGATTTGTACCTAAATTAAAATTTTTTTTTTACTTGCGTTAAACGCAATGTTTAAAAATAAAACTTATATTCGGCACATCTACTCGAAATTACCTTTGGATTGATATAGGTTTTAATATGATTCGATTTGTTTAAGTGTGCTTAAAATGTACTACAAAATTTAGTCACCGCGTATTAATATATAGATTTGCATTTACGTCTCAAAACTGCAATTTTTAGGAAAAAAAGTAAATTAGTGGAATAACCTGAAATCATATTTCACAATTAAGAACCAACCAATTTATATTATAAGGCACAAAAGAGTACAGTAAAGGTCTGACCGCACACAACTGCAGCGGAACGACACTTCACGACCAACGCGGCAAAACATTATGTGTATGGAATTGTATGAGCTATATCGCACTAAGCGGCAACTGAACTTCATAAAATTTCATACAAATTCTTGTGAATCGCTGCAGTGCAGGTCCACCTAGTGCGGTCTAACCTTAAGTGTTGAAGCAGTTGAAAATATTCAAAACAGTTGTCAGCCACAGTTATCTCTACTCCTTCCGTGAACAATTTTAACAAAAGAAGTTTAAAGATAATTTAATATAAATGCGTATGTATCTTAATTTAATAATATACATATAAAGGTTTTGTTCAATGAAGAAAACAATTTTTCAGGTGCATCCGACCATTGTCAAAAAATAGTTCTCAAAGTTCAGAGTTCTTGGGATTTAAAGAACTTTCATTTTATCCACCAGAATCTCCAAATTTATTTTGAATGCTTAAATGTCAAAAATGTAAAGTAAATTATATTTTTAATACATTTTTTTGACATTTTTACATTAAAAGAATTAATGTGTACACACTCTCGTTCACTGCAATTTTCAAATCTTAATTGTTCGTACTACTCTTTTTTCAATTTTAATGAATTAAAAATAAGGAAAAAATGAAGTATCATACGGGCTTAAGACCTTAAGTTTTGAAAATTTCAAAAACTGCTTATTTCTTAGAGAATTATTTGTTTGGGTATTTTGTACCTTGAAACCTTATTTTTTGTTAAAAAAAATAATGGATTTAAATTTTTTGTATAAATTGAGAGATAAACCATTTGTATTATATCCTTTAAGCACCTCATGCCCGTGGTTTAGGAAAAGCATAGTTGTTTGTATTATTTTAATCTTTATCTTAATAATATTTTAAATGCGAAAGTGTGTTTGTCTGTCTGTTTGTTCCATTTTATCTAAGAAAATGCTGAAAAGATTGGAATGAAAATTTGTAGAACGAGAGCTTGGATGTAGGGAATGAACTTAGGCTAATTTTTTTATTTTTAAAAATTTAAAATAGTGCAACAAAAACCAATTAAAATGCAAAAAAATAGGATTTATATGAAAATGGTAAAGCTATACGCAAAAGTTTAGACTATGAGATGGACATTAGTTAATGAATATGCTTTATGTAGATTATATATGTGCATAAGGGTGGTCCTTATAAAGGTTATTGTGTTATTTGTATTATTTTGAATGACGCACCCCCCCCCCTAATTTGTTCTAAATAATTAAAAAAAAATTCCTGTAAAATGTTAGCTCATTTTATTAACGTTAACCTGGATGTCTGAAGTTTTAAATGGGAAATCCTATGATATTTTTGTATATCTAACTTTAAAAATTCGTAACTTTAGTAATGATTAATAAAGAAAATTGAATTTTTGTACACATGTAGTAACTTTTGTCATGTTTAAAAAAATGTATTTAAACAAAATTTATAAAATTTATTAAAATTAAAATTATATACAAAATATTTTTTTTTTGTTTAAACGGCTATAAGTAGGGAAATAACTGTTGTAAATTTTTTTTCAGATGTATTTTTATAATTATGAGAAAGTGACTACATGTGTTCCAAAATTAAATTTTTTTTTCTATCAATCATTACCAAAGTAAAGATTTTTCAAATTTAGATTTACAAAAATACAAGCGATTTTCCATATAAAACTTCAGACGTCTTGGGGGCCGGGTTAACGTTAATATAATGAGCTAAAATTTTACAGGATTTTTTTTTATAATTATTTAGAACAAATTAGGGGGGTGCGTCATTCAAAATAAGACAATGACCTTTATAAGGACCACCCTAATGTACATATATGTAAATCCGGTGGAATGCTTAACCTGAAAACATAGACCCTTTACACACAACATGTCCGTATTTTGAACTGTTTATATAATCTATCTATGCGTGTAACATGTTATTTGTTTTTCGTCATCTTTGATGATGCTAAATTGCTAAGGACTATTACAATACTATCTAATAAAACGCAAATGACTCCATGCAAGATACAGAAAAATACAACGAAGATTGACAATCTTTTTACGTTTAATTTATCTTTATTTTTTATTATTTTTGTCACTTTTCATACTTATTTATGTTCTTTAATTCATTAAAAAAACTAGTTCTACTTTAGATTTTTTTTTGTCAACAAAAAGATTTTATGTATAAAATTTTCACAGGCCTAAACTATTTAATTACCGCAATCATAACCGGCTTTGAGCAAATTCCCTTGGCAAAGCCTAAGCTCACTTCAATCAGCTCCACCAATCTAGCAAGCTGTTTTTTGTTGCATACAATTTCACTTTTTTGTAAAGAAAATTGTTGTTAATAAATAGCAAAATGTAAGAGGTACACACTACTTACATTTTTAATCCAAATAAAATAAAAGTAAAATGAAAATACTAGAAAATAGTCTGGCGACTGACGGCAAATCATCATCATCATATATACACTCCCTGTCACTTGTTTGAAGGACTCTATTTTCATAAAAGTTTTTTCTCGAAAAAAACCGGTAAGCAATATTTTTCCTGTAAATTTTTGATACGTGTGAGTAGTAGGGTGGCGCTTATTCTGGCAAAGTTGGAATTTCTTTCGGGACTCCCCCTTAAAGTGATCAAGGTAACAAAATAAAAATCTGTGCAAAATTTTGTTGAAATCGGTTGACGTTAACACGTGTCACCGAGCAGTTGAAAGTTCCCATACAAAATACATGGAATTTTTAGCCTTTTACTAAAAAAATCAGCAAAAGTGCAAAAGTTGATGAATATTAATAAAACTTACCATTTTTCTTAACTATTATATGGACTAAAAATATTTCCAGAATTTTAAACATTTTTCTAACCAGTTAAAAATCGAAATGAAAATGAGTAAATGTTTGTTTTTTTTTTTTGATAAATTTGCTCATTATCATTTCGATTTTTACCTGGTTAGAAAAATGTTTAAAATTCTGGAAATAGTTTTTATTTTTAGTGCATATAATAGTTAAGAAAAATGGTAAGTTTTATTAATATTCATCAACTTTTGCACTTTTGCTGATTTTTTTTAGTAGAAGGCTAAAAATCTCCATGTATTTTGTATGGGAACTTTCAACTGCTCGGTGGCACGTATTAACGTCAACCGATTTCAATAAAATTTTGCACAAATTTTTATTTTATTACCTTGATCACTTTTAGGGGGGGGTCCCGAAAGATATTCCAACTTTGCCAAAATAAGCGCCACCCTAGTGAGTAGGTATATATATTTTGCAATAAAAAAGGATAAAGTTAAAGAGTTAACTCGGAAAATTCATAGAAATTTCCCAAATTATGTGAATGGACTGCAAAAAATGGATATAAAAAGTTGCGTCACTTGATTGAGACCATTCCAAAAATTGCTTGGCAAAAGCTAACATCGCAGATTTTTTTCAAACAAAAGTTTAAAATATTTAAGAAAGGATAGAAAACTATATTTTATATTAAATTTCAAGTTGAAATGGGCTCTAGAAACACGTCGACAATAGCAGAAAGAGGATCAATAGATGCTTTAAAGGAACTGGGATTTTCAAGCCGAGAAAAAGCTAGGAGACCGGACAGAAGTAAGACCATTGTCAACAACTATCTAGCAGACACTAAAAACTATGGAAAAAAAAGGACGCACAGCTCAAGCTACAACAATCCGATAAAAGCGACTCATTCAGCGGCTAGCTTAAAATTTCACACTATCAGAGCCTAAAATAAGGTCAAAAAGTGGGGTATCAGCCAGTATTTCGACGGTTTTAAGGCTAATTAAAACCTGTGGTACATCAAGGGTATGAAAATTACAAAGAAACCGGTTCTACGGCAGCTACATAAGCAACTACGGATGAATTTCGCCAGGGAGCATGTTGCCTCTAGAAACGCATGGAAAAAGGTTGTATTATTAGATGAAAAAACGTTTAATCTTGACGGACCAGATGGTTACAACTTTTATTTTCACGATTAAAGAAAAGAAGAACTTATTTTGTCAAGACATCACAGTCATACATCAGGTGTTATGGTGTGGGGAGCTATCACCAATTATGGAACATGTGAATTAGAATTTATAACTACAACAATGAACGAAAATAGTTACAAATTCCTGCTGTAATGGGTATTTCCAAAGCTAAAGAATATTCTGGAACCTCTACCTTGGATATTCCAACAAGCCAACGCACCTATCCATACTTCCAGGGTAGGTAGTAGCTGCATTCAGTTGGAAAACGTTGGACTTTTACCATGGCCACCCTATTCACCGGACTCAAACATCATCGAAAACGTTTGGGCATGGCTATCTCGAAAAGTTTCTGATGCTGGTAGACAGTTTCGAGATAAGGGCGTCTTGGTCGAAGCTAACTGCGATGCCTGGAGCCAGATTTCACTGGATTATTCCAAAAAACTGTTAGTTAATTTCCAAACCATCTAATAGAGATAATTTCAAAAAATGGCGGTCATACTCATTATTAATTGACAAAAACAAAGTACTTTAATGTTTAACAACAAACAAAAAGTTAAAATTTATTATAGTTTTGTTCATTTTTTATAAGATTTTTCAAGTGGCCACAATCAATTGACGCATTTTTATACCCATTTTTGCAGTTCACTCTTATAATTTGTGAAATTCCTATGATATTTACCCCTTTAAAATTATACTTTATTATTGCAAAATATATTTACCTACTCCCATGTATCAAAAATTTCCAAGAAAAATATTTCCTACAGGTATTTATCGAGAAAAAACTGTTGTGAAAATAGTGGCATCAAACAAGTGACAGGGAGTTTATATTATTTCTGTTGTCAAACTCTTTTTTCTGATTTTACTGAGTTGATGTTGCTTTGTTCCATATCTACACTTCATGAAACAAACAAGTCATAGTAGGTACTCCCATCTTGTTGCACCTCCTCCAGTTTCCCCATTCCTTTGTTTTATTGTTTTAAATGTTAGAAGAAGGTTGCTCCATTTACGAAGCATTTCTTTTTTTGTTAAAGAAAATTGATAAATGTTTTCTAATATTTCCTTAAGAACTTGACCCCAGACGCTTTTAAAGCCTTCAGTTTTCAGTTTTCCATACTTTTAAAATTAGTCATAAAATAGTAATTTTTTTTCTTTAAGTTAATATAAATTACTTTTCTTCAAAAAACAAATAAATTAAGTGTAGCAAAATTCCAGACACAACTAACGCCAAACAAATTCAAATGCAATAGTGAAATGCGCACGATATTTTTTACATTTGCTCAAATGCTTTTACATTTGCGCAGGTAAAAAAGTCGACTGTGTTTCGGGACAATCTGCTTTGCAGGGATTTTAATGTTTGGATTTAGGAACTATTTGCTTACCATAATTTGCGCATGTTTTGCGTTTAGGAATTTGTCCATATTTATTAATTCTTTAATTTAAAATCTTAGACGAAGAAATAGAGGAACGGGCATATCAAGGGAAAAGTGAAGCTTTTTTCAAAATAGTGTGAGTTACAAGAACACAAATGCATTCACACAGTGTCAGAATGCAGTGAGATAACTAAATGCTGGGGCCCCCAAAAGAATTTTTACCTGTGTTTTTGAGAGATGTATTTTTGAGATTTAAGGGTAGGTTCCCTTTAGTAGCCAACTAAAAACTCATGTTCATGCATTTCAATGTATTAGTGAAAGAACGTAACTCTCTTCATTATCAAAGTTAAAATTTCGAAATTCAAATTACTCTAACTTGCCTCTTTATCTTTTTTGCACTCAGAGCGAGGGATAGATTTACGAACAAGCAGCCAAGCAAAGAAATTCACACTGTAAGATATGGATGAACAACGTTGCATGATAAACAGGTTTTCTTGTTGTGTTTTGCATATGGTATGAATTTTATAAAGCAAGTGAGTATTTCTGCTGTCGATGAAGATGTTTTTTCTTGATTTTGTTTGTAAACAGGTTCTTGTTTTTTTCTGGCTAGGTAGGTAGTTACCTACCTAGAATTTTTTTTCCGAGGTCATTAACCCGTGCCTCTAAGGTCATTCTTTTCCCATACAAATTTGTATGGGAATTAGACTTTTCACATTTTATTTTTTTTTTCTCTGGAACTATAACATTTATTCTTAATTTTTTGGGGGATTCTGATTGATTTATCGGTCCTTTAAAAAACTGCATTTAAAAATGTATTAAAAAAATTTAATTTATAATTTATTTCAATTTTTTTAAGTTAAAAAATACTTTTATATACAAATTCTATATACGAGTACCTACTTAGTACTTACATAGAAACAAAATGCTTATAAGAAACAAGTTTATAAAAAAACCGTTAAAATAAACAAAAACACCGTGTCCTTTTTCATAAACATCATTCATTAAAATTTGAATATCAAAATAACACCTCTTATTTGAAAACCCTATATACTCGTATGGGTAAATTAACTTTTTTCATAAATATACCTGTAGGTAGATACGAGTACCCACAGGTTTTTATACTAAATTTGATTAAAATAACACTAATTTTAATACTGATTTATGAATTTATTGAGACACCAAATATTTTTTTGTAACCCACCTACTCATGATTCAAAATAACAAAATAATGCATAGTAATAATTACCGTCTACAATTCTTTTTTTGTATGATATTTCCTTTTTTTAATCCGAATATTTTGGATTATCTTTTATTGTTTGGCATTTTGTAGCCTTGAACAAAACAAATCGAATGAAAATTGTCCATGTCACAAATTGTTTTGGTTTGAATTGCGTATGTTTTAATCAAATGCACAAAACTTTGTCACAACACTTTTGTAATTGTTTTTTTTTTGTCGTACGTATTTTTGAATTCACTGCGAAATCAAATTTCGTGGAACTGGTAAAAACAAAAGAATCGGAGTAGTCTCACTAGTATTTTATTTTGGAACCTGGGGGAATTGCTCTGATATTGATGATTCTTTTATTTTTGAAATGTGGGAAATTAGATTTAGAAAAAAGTTTGCATGGAGAGTACGATAATACTTGCCCCAACAATTAATACCGGTTTTTTCTAGAGTAGGTACTATATACATCTTATTATTATCTTGTATTGTTTGTTTGGCACTTTGTAGCCTTGAACAAAACAAATCGAATGAAAATTGTCCGTGTCACAAATTGTTTTGGTTTGAATTGCTTATGTTTTAATCAGCTGATTACAGTGAAAATTACCACAAATCTATTGTTTTTTTTTTTTCAAATGCACAATACTTTTTCACATCACTGTTGTAATTATTTTTTTTTGTCGTACGTATTTTTGAATTCACTGCGAATATCAAATTTTAAAAATCACCATCCACAAATCAAAAAGTATTCAATTAATTGAAAAATAAAATCATACTGAATAAACATTTGTATAGTTCACGAAGTGCATGCGAGATATATTTTTTGCAAAGTAAAGGTGAGAAAATAATCAAGAAAAAGACAATGTATTACCCATTTCACTGCTTTCCTTTTACCAACCACCCCGCGCAATATTCCAGTGAAATCATCGAACTATTCTAAAATACTTAGGTACATAAGTGCTACTACACATTCAAATCATTCACGCTATGTTAGCCACCACAAGCAGAAAAAAACAAGAATAAAATATATGAGTGCACATGTGCTATAATATACCTCTAATTCTTTATCCACGTTGACTCCTGTCACGATATAAAACATTCATAGTATCATGACCTAACGCAAATTGCATAAAAAGCAATCATGATTCTTGACTGAACTAAAAAATATCTACCTACCTACATATTATGTACACTCCATCAAAAAAAAAAAAATCAGTGCACATCCACGAACCTTTTTTCTTTTCTGCCTGTAAGGAGATGAGAGATCGAAAAAGAAGAAACAAACTATTTTATGAAAAAAATGTGTGCAAGCGGATTTCTTTTGTAAAGAGAAAAAGAGAGCTTGTTAGCGCTGATATTGCAGTGGAGTTCTTATGAACTATAAACTTCTTTATGTGCGTTTACTGAGCAAAACAGGTCACTTTTCCAAAATTTAAATTAAAAAACCCATAATTATAATTACTTTTTTGTTAATTAATTCATGTTCAAAAAATAACGAAAACAAATAAGAAAAAAAAAAATAAAAAGGATTCTGCCTTCAAGGTTAAAAATATCGACTTATTAAATGGCAATTTTAGGTGTCAAAATAATTTTTTTTAAAACTGTAGCTCGTCATAAGAACAACATTTATTTTTTTAAGAAATACACAGAGCTTTTTATTTTAAAACAATTTAAAAAAACAAGGTATTTAGGAGATATTTGGTTTTATCACCTGAGAAAATTTTTAATTTTTTTTAATGATGTCCACATATTGCATATACATTCAGTTTATTATTTTATTTTTATTCAGCCTTATTTTGAAATTCTCTTTCATGCGAAAGTTAATCGAATTCGAATATTTTGCATTTTGAGTTTCGAACGATTAGAAAGTTCACGTTATCAATCAAAAGTTCATTTATTTTTCGAAAACCAAGCAAACTTTGACTTTGTAATTATTCGAAACAAATGTCATTTTATTAGCGTTCAATTTTTTCTGGCGAATAGATTCACAAAACATGTAAGCTATGATATTTTTGGTGAAAAATAGAGAAAATAAACATCTTTTATGAATTATTTGTTGGCTTTTTTTTCAAAAAAGGTCGCAATCGCATTCCAATTGGACCAAGAAAGAAAAAAGAGAAGCAGAAAGAAATTCCAATCAGATTGATGGAAGAAAATCCGGAGATAGCCAAGGGATTTTCAACAAACCGGGTTGACAACCGCTACGGACCTCCTTCTAAATACGGTGCTATTTGGAAAAGTGTGTAAATGAAATGTTAACAAAAAAGTGTATAGTAACAAATGTTTGGTTTCAAGGTTTGAGCTGATTTTAAATCCAAAACAAAGAAGAAACTGGTGGAAAATGAAGTAAAAACGGCTTCAATGACGACAATCTTGTAGCCCTAACCGAATTCGAGGAAGCTATCGTCAGGATCACTTCACTTAAGCAGTCCGTTGAAGGAATAAGTGCCAGGGAATTGGGCATAACCCAAGTAGAGGAGTCTGAAACGGTGCCTACATCTAAAGACGTGTCTATGGCTTCATGCCCTGAAGAAAATTTGGAACCAGGCACACAAAATGAAGCCCAAGAAAAGCTGTCTGTACCTTCTCGCAATAGAACAAAAAAAGACACTCCAGTTCAAATTCTTCAAAAGCAAAATGAAGTACAGGAAGTTTTTTTTGCAGAATTGTCCTCGAAACTGGATGATATTAAGGACGAACTTCACCGAATAAACAGGTACATACAAAAGACCGAGTAGTAGCTCGTAGCGTAATGGTTAGTGCGTTAAACTGTCACGCTGGAGGTCTGGGTTCGCTTCCCAGCCTCGTCCACCTAAAAAGTTTTTTTCAGGGCAACTGCCTCTTGGGAGGAATTGACAAATCCTCCAAGAGTATCACTTGCCACTAATAAGTGCTTCTCGTACAGCCGATCGGATTCGGCATAAAATTGTAGGTCCCTTCCATTCCTGTCGATAGGCGCACACAGGAATGGTTGCGAGTTGTTAGTCACTAGGCCCTGGTTCTTCATGAGCCGTTGTGCCACCCAATATATTTTTTTTTTACAAAAGGCCGATGACACACAAAAAAAAATCTATGAAGAGAACCGTCAGCATAATCTCGCTGTGGAAAAATTAATGCGCGAGAAGTTGGAGCTGAAGAAAAAAGTCCTGGAGGTGCAGGTCATGGCTAAACTAGGCACTACATACGTTTGGGAAACGTCCCACAAGCCTTTGAATGTCAGAGTTCTATCTACATACATACAATGCTTACCTATAAAGAAAAAAAAGTTCCTGCGTTGTTTTTTGAATTAAGTTTTTTTTGTGAATGGTTTTAGTATTTAATTAATTTATTTTTGAAACAAATAACTGAAATAAATAAGACTGATACAGTGATATCTTAATATGTAAAATATGTACCCTTTTATTTAAAATAATCCAGCGATTCTGTCACGAGCGTTTCGAGCTTCATGAATGTGACTATTTTCACTTTCAGCATCCACGTCACTAAATGCATTTTCAGTGTGATCTTCAATGTGCAAATTTTCAGCATTATCTGCAACTTTAAAATGAATGCAGATGTTGTGCAAGGCTGCGCAAACGTTTACTATTTGCGCAGCCTTTTCTGCTGAGTAATGCAGCTGCCTAGCCTTAAGTCAACACCTGAATGAGTTCTTTAGTAAGCCGATAGTTCTCTCATTAATATTGGGTGCCTTGGAATGTTGAATATTGTACTTGCTTTCAGGACTTCCGATAATTGGTGAACGATATGATGTCATTACCCATGGTTCTAAGGGATAGCCTGCGTCACCTGAATCAATCAATGTCATCAATGTTTCCAAAAATGATTATT
This sequence comes from Melangyna quadrimaculata, assembly GCA_949320155.1. Taxonomy (NCBI): domain Eukaryota; kingdom Metazoa; phylum Arthropoda; class Insecta; order Diptera; family Syrphidae; genus Melangyna; species Melangyna quadrimaculata. The sequence goes on from OX439484.1 coordinate 103,790,015, forward strand.
GTTGCTCACCTAACATCCAGGAATTTATTTGTGTTCCTCCAGTATACTGCTGCAAGAGATAGTTTCGCACGGAAGATACTTTCCACGCTAAAGCGTCATGTGTTGCACCAGGGTGAGAGGCATCTATGTACCTTATCTGCATCTTTTGATCGTAGATCTGTCATAGAGTGTGGTAATGTTACTAAAAGTCATATGCACAAATTAACTTGAATTTGAAGACTTACAATTAAAACATTCAAGCTGTAGAACCCCTTTCTGTTATAGAACAAATGTCTTATTTCTGGTGGAGGGGGTTTGATAGCAACGTGCGTAACATCAACGCAACCGATCACTCCTGGAAAACCAAACTTTTGACAAAATTTTCCCCTAATTTCTTCCTTTTCTTTTTCATTGGCTTTAAAACGTTTCAATTTGGGGCATAGTTTAGCTTCTAATGCAGATATCACTTTTTGTATGCACTTTGACACCGATGATTCACAAAGTTTAATGCCATCATCCTTGCCTACTCCAAATTGGTATCCACCTTCTGCGACAAATCGCAACGTGGTTGCCAACATTATGTTTGGAGGAATACCGAAGATGTTCCCCTTTCAACTTCGGTGGTCAGCTCGTCCAACACGTACTTGAAAACACTTTTGTTTAATCGAAAATTTCTTGTAAATCTCCAAAGAAAAAGATATTTATCGGCAAGCGACTTTACTTTTTTTTACTTTTGAATATTTAAAGGTGTGACCAGGTGTGTGTAAGGATATAGAGAGACTTTGAAGATGCCTGTTGAACAACTGGGTTTCTTGTAAAAACTTTTTAAACATAAGTAAAGTGACACCAAACTTCAATTAAAATCTTGTTCTTCATTATGCAAAAGTCTTACAGTTATTTAGCTTTTTTTTCGTGTCAATAAAATGACCATTATTTGCAAAATGTTTCAAAATAAAAAAATTAAGTATTTGTTGATGTTTTTTTGTCAAATACTCAGATTTACCAGCATACAAAATAACTTATCTTAACTTTATATTTCTGTAATAATAAGGGTTTATTTTTTGAGCAACTTTTTAATAAAAAAAAGTCTGCGAAAAAAAGTCAGCTTGGTCATACTAAATCAAATAGAAACGTCAATACATTTCAAACAGCTGATTTGGAAAAAAAGATTCATTCAAGTTCATTTTGTGCAATCATTTGAAAATGAATATTATTCGTTCGAATGTCAAAATATACAAAGTTCATTCGAATGAGCTATTCGTTCGAATTTCAAAATAAGCATGATTTTATTAAAAATAACATAAAAATGTAGAAACTAGAGTTGCAAACGTAAGTTAAAAGACTTAATATTTACAAGAAATTGAAAATATATTTTTAGATAGAAAAGTAAAAAAAAAAAAAATTTTTTTGGAATATTGGCTCAAAATATGCATCCATTATTGCCTTGAAACAAAGAAGACAAAAATGTAAAGTTGAAAACCACGTCATCCAGACGCAAAGTAAAAATGTCTCTAAATTTGACTAAAACTCGTCGCTTTATTTTCCCACAAAAGTTGTAATATATTTTCTCATATAATTTTAATAATAGGCATATGTGAGTATGTTTATTATCTATACAGAAATGTATATTTGATTGAATTATCTTTTAAAATGTAAACGTTATGTAACAATAAGTTAACGAGCTACTGTCAAAATGCTAGGGAAACCTACCCTTAAGTTTAATAGTAAAAAAGCTTATTAAACTAAATAATAAAAAAGTGAAAACAACATATATGTATCTATTAAAGAAAATGATAAACAAAAAATTCAAAAAGATTTCATTCTTACATTAAATATTGTTTACAAAGAGGTTTTGTAAAACTAATATGTTCACATCAATAATAAAAAGAATTTATTTATTTTGTTCAAACATTCTACATATTTGAAAATTTAAAGACTTATTGAATGTGCGAAATTTTCACACGGATCTTCTGGTAATTATTTAAACGTCAAACGAAATAGGTTATATTCACAATAGATTTTTGTTCCACATTCCTTAAGCGGGTAAAAATTATCGATTATCTTTGACTTATCTGTTTGACGTCAAATTATCAAGCAATATACAAACAATTGTGAGCAATGTACAAGAGATATATATGTAATTATAAATACAAACATAATAGGTGAAGGTTTTATAGATATTGGGGCATATTCATAGTCGTAGAAAGACCCAGGTTTAAATAAACTACAGTTTAGGACAATTTTGACTCAATGAACACAGACCGATTTTAATTACAGATTGTTGGTTTCATATTTTTATAAGATAATTTATTTGGTATTCTACCAAAATATTTTAAAATAATAAGCTTACCAAAATGGAATCAACGTGCGAAAATTCAACTAAACCTATGTTTAACTTAGACACAGCTCTAAAGTGACTATAAATACGCCTCATTTTCTTTTAATTTCCTTTAAATACAAGAAGGATTGTAAGATCGAGTTTGATTAGGGTCCAATTTAAGACCCACATTTTTCGTCATTTGAGTTCAACGCCTAATTTGGAGTTGAGTTGGAATGGTATTAAGATAACATAAAAAGGAATGGCATGAATATAATTTGAATATAATTTATTTATAAGATAACATAAAAAGTAATGGCATGAATATAATTTATATGAAAACAAATACACAGTGCTTTAATAGATGTTCGTCAGCTCATCTATTAAAACAACTCGACTCAAGTTTTTTGTCACAAATTAAGACTAGACTACGCTCCTGAAGTAGAGTTGGGTTGGTTGAAGCTTATTTCAACTCAATACAGGTTTACAAAGGGTGGACGACAGCTTACTGAGGTAAATACGATTTGATATTGGAAAAATGTTCCGAACAGCTATTTGGAAGAAATGGAGTTTCGCCCAGCAACCGTTCAGCCGCCTAACAGGGCTGATAACTGTGTCTTTGTCCACATCACAGACAAGACATCATACCATCCGCACGCGTACATCCTAATCTCTTCTGAGATAGATGCAAAAACCGTGCAATACTTGCTACCATGGAGCCCCGTAGGACCACGACCTGACGACATGGATAATTAACCAACAACTTAAAGCAACAGTTTTCCAAAAAAAAAAAAAAAAAAATGATTTATGTAATAATATTTAACTAGTACCGCCCAGTGGTCGAAATTCGACCATTCTCTATATAATAGGTACTTTAATAAAAAAGATTCTAACCTACTGAACAACGTATATGAATTGTTGTTGTAATGCCCTGCAAAATATCGTACGTAAATATCGTAAATATCGTAATATCATAATAATCGTTTCTACTCTGGCTGTGGCTGTAGGCTGTGTGAAGTGTGAGCTGTTGTTTTTTTTTTTTTCGGTTTTTTCTTTGTGCTTGCTTACCAGCTTACCACTGCACTGACGTCTATTGGAAAGTTGGAATATTGAATTCGCTGCAAAAACGAAAAGTGATGGTAACCAATCAGTGTTGCCGAAAAAACTCCCATAGGAGTATTGTACTACTTTCAACACCATCGTACTCCTCCTTTCACATTCGTACTCCTATTTTTTTAAAGACATAAAATATCTTACACTTGCAGATTACAATTTAGTTCCTTATTTTTATTCTAAAACTAATATTACTATGAATTAAGGTATCTGCCATAAGACAGATGTTATAATTAAAGAGATATTTTCTTACTTTTGTAAGTATAACTAATAATTTATTTATTTATGTATTTTTTGTACTGAATTTATTTTTGATGATTTTTTTTTTCTAGATAAAGTTTAAGAAAAAAATTGTGCACACACTTATTTTTAAACCAAAAAAAAGTCTGATTCAAAATACTCCCCATTTTTGGCTGCAGTACTACCTTCTAATATTTTTCCCCGGCAACACTGGTGAGCATTCTCTATATACTTTAATAAAAAAGATTCTTAGCGTTACCGGAGAAAAATCCTTGCTTGCAATTATTCATATCGACTTTTGAATGGCAATTCAGAGTGAAAACGTCAAACTAATCTTTTTTTCTCTGGTGAAAACACTTCAAGATTAATTTTTAATCTACTCTTTTTAATCCGAATTATCTTTAGGTAGACACTAGTATTACTTTGAATTATTCTTACAAAGAATAACAATATTTCAAGCATTAATTCAGCAAACCTTTTCATTTGATTGAACTACACATACAAATTCACGAAGTTCATTAAAAAAAAAAAAAACAGAACCACCAAACTACAATCTCAAATAACAATAAAATAAATAACGAAATACTGGCAGAAAAAAATTTCATGAAGACAACGAAAAAGAAATAGCTTTGAAGCTGTCAAATTTACATTTAATTTAAAGTGAATTAAATTTATTGAGGTTGGCATTACACTTTGCTGCAAGTGTAGGATATTTTAGGTCTTTAAAAAATGGGAGTACGAATGTGAGAGGAGTACAAAGGTGTTGAAAGTAGGACAATACTCCTATGGGAGTACTTTCGGCAACACTGGTTCTAACCCACTGAACAACGTAAATGAATTGTTGTAATGCCCTGCAAAATATAGTACACTCCACCATGACCGTCCTCATTGCATGCCCAAAGCATACTGATCATTCAAAATAATCGTTTCTACTCTGGATGTGTGAGCTAAAAATCGCGTCGTTGTTGGTTTTTTTTCGGTTTTTCTTTGTAGACTGACGTCTATTGGAAGGTTGGAATATTGAATTCGCTGCACAAACGAAAAGTGATGGTGGCTGGGTGAGTTTGCAAGCGCGGTCAGGGGGTGTAGAAGCGAAAAACTATATAAACAATAATTTAACTGCCTTAACGGCAAAATATAAACAAAATAATAAGTTTGCCTTAGAGTAACTGCCCATATCTTTGAGAAAAAGCAAACAAAAATATAATATGTTGCCATTAAGACATTGAAAAAGGTTCGGGTAGAAATTACCTTTACGTATTAATATAATGATGATGATTATCTAATGTACATACATTATAAATGTCAAAATTAATTTATTTTATCAAGCGCTTTCGCTCTTAAAGTGCCCAAATTGTTAAATTGTTTAATTTTCAATTCTATAAATTTCTGTAAAATTGATTTCATATCACATGAATGTTCTAGATAACAGAGCGCACTCGCTCTTACACATGTAACATGTATTTATACTTTTATCTTTCCTCTTGGTTGTAAATAGTTGTCTGCCGTGCTCAGGAGTAGTCATTTTAGGTTAGTTTATTTTTAAGTCATCAGTAGGAATCTGTATTATATGTATATCACAGATAAGCAATACCTAGATGGGAATCTACGGCTGTCAATTCGGTTTGCCTACAAGCTCAAACGTCAAATGGTCGTGGTGAAAATCGGATTTTTGCACTAGTGTACGTGAAAAAAAAATCCGAGTTTCACCTCGGTTCGTGAACAAAATGGCGGATAATATAAGAATACAAGGGTTTGTTTAAATGTGCTAGGTTCTTGTATGCCGATTATTCCTTTCGACGATTGCAGATTATTTTTTTTTGTTGTAAGGAAGTCGCAAAAAAATCGTGTAGCCGGTGTAAATTTTCTATATGAAAGATTTTTGATCTTTTTTTCTAAACAAATCAAATTTTTCTCTCACAGATTTGATTTTTTTGTTGAAATGAAAGTTACATTAAGGTTTAACTACATATACCTACCTACTTTTGCAAAAAAAAAAAATGTTCGCTAAAGAAACCTTCTTGCAAGAAAACATAAAAAAATTGTTTTGACAGAAAACGTAGTATAACTTCTTATTGGCTGTAGAGCTACTAGCGATGTTGTATTTGTAATGCCTGTAAAATCGTACTGTACTATGGATGGATTTTGTGATAAAACACGCCTATTGTGTTTTTTCCTCAATCAGAATTGACTTTATTGCAGTTTTTGCAATTAAGAACAGATGAGATTCACACCATTGTGGGTGCTTTCTTTTATCCCCATACAAATTAATTCTGGCAGATGAAGGTTTTGTTGGTATTCCAAATGTTTCGCATCGGCTTAGGAGACCATTTTTGTTGCAACACAATTTAAATTGTGTAAAGGATCTTTCAAATCAACGTTAAAGGCTCTTCCAAACCAATGTGAAACATTCGTTGCGGCGAAGAAACATTCGCATGTAAAAATTTATTTACATGGTGATATATAAAGGTGCCCACACCAACGCGGCGGAGAAACATATAAATTAATTTTGACTGACGAATGTTTTTTCGCCGCAACGAATGTTTCGCATTGGTTTGGGTGAGCCTTAAATCGGAGCGAAACACTCACGACCACAAAACATTCACTTTTTAAAATTAAGTTACATGAAAATAATTGAGAGTAGGTACCCACAATGAAAGCGGTGCGATTTTCCATATGAACCCGATGACTGACAAAAATGTTGTCCACGCATCGGTTTGGGGGACCTTAAATTAATTTCTAAAAATTTACGTCGGAATTTGACCATGATGCAATCCAACCCCTTACGTATAAATTAAAATAATTTCATATATTAAGTGTGTCTGTACCCTAAAACTAAGAATATAGTAGCTGTCAAATTTGCAATGGTGAATTTAATTTTTGTTGATTTCTCGAACCTTATTATTGGTTGGCGAGATTTTTTTTATAATTATTGTGCTGTAGAGCTGAAAAAAATTGAAATTATGTTTTTAAATTTCATAAACATAATTAGGTCTTTTGCCCTTTGCTATACTCTGCTCAAACAGGGCCCCTTCGGAGGCGACAGAGTTCTACAAAAAGTTCTCATCGCGCATCGTCTGCCCAAGTAGCTTTTTGGCGAATTGGAAGAAAGAAACATGAAAGCACCAAAAGATTTTTCATTGAAATTCAAGGACTCGTTCAAGTTCCGCTTGCCATACGGGCATTGTGATTGGTGAAACAATTATTTTTTTGTTAATTTATTTTTTAATGAAAATCACAAACACCGGAATAAAAATCTTCGCACAGCACATTTATGAAAAAAAAAAGAACTGTCAAACAAATCAAATTCACCGCGTTAAATTGTTGTTGCAGTTCACATCTATTCATCGACACGAAATGAAATTACAAAAACAACAATGCCAACAAATGGGTTTTGGGGAGCGATAAGAACGAAAGATTCCTATCTAGGTATTGCTTATCTGTGATGTATATATTATTTGTTGCACCCATAAGCCAACACGTTAATGTCAGTGCTGTTAGAGCAGGAGCAATATAACATTGTTATACAAACAGCCATGAGGCGAACAAAACTGTAAAAGACAAAGCTGGCAATACATTATAGCCGCAGTGTTTTCCTTTGTACTCTTAAGTATATATAAGTTTGAATTGTCAACTATGTAAACACACTTAAAGTCTCAATAAATATCAATTCAATTCAAATTTTCCGAATTAACTTTGTGAATGTTGGGAATGGCGTCATAGATATTTCACCTTTAAAGTTTCAATATTTCGTTACAAAGTTTCATAATGCGCCCTCAATAAAGAAATTTCACTTCAAAAATTAAACTTTGAGAAAAACTTTCAAACAATGTTAAATAGCAAGAAAGAGTGGGAAGGGGAAACTCTTAACTACTCTCTCAAAGCAAACGTCATTAAGTGGTACACAACACTGATGGATCAAGAACGAAGGAACAAAAATTGTCAGTATACAGGTCTTATGGACGAGCTTTTTCCGAAACAGTGGTGCCTTTGTAAACTCTCACCACACTGAATTGAGAAAACTGCCACTCAAAAAGATTCAGCCCACTAACCCACGTACACGAATTGTTGTTGTAATTCCCTGCAAAATATCGTACACTCCACCATGACCGAACTCCTTGTATGCCCAAAGCATATTATATTGATCATGTAATCGTTTCTAATCTCGCTGTGAAAGTTGAAAAAAAATATACATTCAACCGAGTTACAATTACCCATTGAAATTGAAAGCAATACAAAGGCTTTTTCAGTGGTGAGCTTTCAGTTTTAAAGCTTTTGAGAACAAAATGTTGTAAGGTGAGAAAGAGAAGTGTTGTCGCTTTGATTTTCTACTTTTTATTTGTTTGTATTTCTGAATAACTCGTGAAAATGGAGTCAATTTCTTTTTCTCTTTGGGTGTTTATGCAGAAAAGAGTTATTTGCAAAAAGCCTCCAAACGTTCACAGCTCATTACGTTTAGTGGATAAATATTTTAAAAACAGATATATTGTAAAGTGAAATTGAGTTCAATAAAAAAATGTGATACATAATATATATAATTTTAAGGTTTTTGCGGTTGTTGACCACGCTCAAAAAAATTTAATGCGAAACGTTCGGGGTGGGTAGGTACTAAATCGCATTTATTTTTTATAAGAGATAAGTGAAATTGTGTTTTATTGACAGTAAATTGATATTGTGTTTTACATCACTAGATGGTAGTTATGCGTTTATTTCTCTCTCATTTATAATGAGCGGATCCAAAAATTAGAAAGAACTCCCCGGACTTGGACAGGCTAAACTAGTACTTGGGAACTATAACCCAGAACAGTTTTTAAAGTGTATCAGATTAGGAACAACCTAAGAAAAAGAGGAGGAGAGTTGTAAGATGAGTACCCTGATCCAACTCCAATAGGGGCAAAATAGGTCCTTAGGTCGCATGGCAAAACCCCAAATATTATTCATTAATTCATTCATGGACTGCCGGTCATTTTAATAAGTTTACACATTTTCTTTCTGTTTTGTCTTAATATTTATTGCAAGTACCTAAATTTTGTTTTATGTATATACCAAGACGTTTTGTTGACACCTATTTTGACATAATAACATAATTTAAGAAGTGCAACGTTATTTTGATATTATGCTTTGCAAAATGAGGTGAATTTTTTGGGTCAATAGAATAATTTCACTAGTAATATTTTGAGGTACGGTTAACGGCGCTAACTAATCATCCTTGTCATTCATCATAGTTGTAATTATTTTTCACAATCGGTTTTGAAAATGGATTGCGGAAAGTCTTAATGATAGAGAAAATCAGTAAAATCAAAACACTTAGGCCGAGTTTTTCAATCGTGAGTTAAACCAGAGTTATGCCGGATTTACATGTTTCTTTGTCTGCAAATATGAAGAACGTAGAGCGGGATAGATGTATGCGAAAAAACTAGCGCATGAAAGAGAGAACCATCAAGAAGATGAACATGTTCGTTTTCATATCTGCATTATCCCTTCAAGCAAGCGAGTGCGTTTTGGATCCGAAACCAGTTCATAAACGGACCCAAAACTAGATCCAAAACGATTCCAAATCGGATCAAATTAGTATGGAAATTAGAATCACCACGGAGCCATTATGTGAATGTATTGTGAGGGAGAGAGAGATTATTCCAATTCACCATACTCCGAAAAAACGGAGCCTAAATAGAATCCAAAACGACCAACAAAAATGAATGAATCGAGGCATACCCAAATGTATTGTATTAAAAAGAAACTTCCCCATCTAGCCGAGTTTCTACATTGCATACAAAAAAAACAAACAGAATTTTGTTAATTTCAAGACTTTATTTTTATTTATCAATTATAAAAGGTACAATATATATTTTCACAACTAAACCAATACATATAATAAACAGTAAACTTGTATTTTTGATTGGAAATTTCTTGAAGATTTCACAAGAAAAAAAGATAAAAAAGCAATGGTCTTCGCCGCGCTACCTACAAAACTGAACTAAAAAAAAAGTGGTGGAAATTAAAACAAAATGACTGTACTCTCTCTATTTCTCCGTGCATACAAAAATTTTCTCGATTCTTGTTCTTCTTTTTACATGCGTACACAGAAAATTTGTTAATGTGTGCGAGACACTCAGTTTTTTCGGAGTCCCAAGTGATTCCAAAGTGAACCGAGAAATTCGGGTCCGTGATTTTGCTTGAAGGGATGGCACTTCTTATAATCTTCATGTATGCAGATCAACTGCATTTTGGTGTTCGCTCTCTATTCAACCAATGTAAATTTTATAATTTGCATCCTCTTTTTTTGTAGAAGTCAGATCAAGATACATGTAAGTCCTTCATTAGCGAACTCTCGAAATAGAATAGTTATGTGAAGAAGCAGTTTTATAGTATACGATGAATGCCCAATGTCTCAAAAAAGACAGAACAAACCCATTTTGTGTTGAGTTAATCTAGAGGCAACTCACCAAATTTGTTGAGTTAATTCGGGTTTACCTTTAACCCCGCACTAAAAACTGGATCTTAGTGAATCGGGAGTAAAACATCGGCCAAACACAAAAAAATTTGTGAGGGGCGTTGAATCTGATTAATCATATTATTATAAGCAACTTATGATACTTATGATAAAATTATCTCATATTTTATCGTAAGAGACAATAGGCAAATTCATGGTGTCCACTATTTTTCAAAATAAATTTCCCTGACTTTCCCTGACCAATTTCAAAATTTTCCCTGACCAAAAAATCAAAACAATTTTTTTCATGAGTAGGTACCTATTAATATCGCACAAATATTGCAAAAAGTGGTAGAAATGGTACGTGTTTGAATGAAGTTAATTAAACCTTAGGCAAAAAGAATTCACCTTGTATTTTTCAAAGATCTATCTGAAGGAATACATAACGGATTGCATTTAAAGTGAAAAATAATAACTGCATGAATTTAAAAAAAATTGTTTTGCTTAACAAAAGGGACGACTATACCTATGCAATATAGTTCATAGTAATGAATGACCATTTAAATGAAATGCTTTTAAATCATATGTATACAGGGTGTCCCGTAAGTAATGGATAACCCTGAAATGCCGCATAGTAGACTTTATGACCGGCCTGAAAACTGATAAAAAAAAGTTCTATCCCAACCACAAGAAAAGTTATATGCATTTTTTTGTTCAGTGCATTATTTTTATTCTTACTTTACATTTTTGCAGATTTCAAAATGGTATTACTTATTATTATATCTAGAGTCAATAGCAAGTTATTGGTAAAAATCTGCAATACTAGAGTAAATTTAGCAAAAACAAAAGTTTTCAAAATTAGCACAGTAAACGTGAAAATAATACCAAGCGTTGAACATAGCAGATTTTTGATTTATTGGCTGTTTCTACGATGTTGTCCTAATGATAAATCCAAACTTTCAACTTCTAGGGCCGAATGCATTATTGATAAAAATGTCAAAAAAGTGCAAAAAACGGTTACATTTTCGAGCTTGTTTTGAATTTTACCTGTTCTATTGGGCTTTAAAAAACCCATCAAATATTTTGTTGGTTGCTATTAGTTTATTTGTTATTTTCTCCAAACAAAAAGCTATGTTCAACGCTTGGTATTATTTTCACGTTTACTGTGCTAATTTTGAAAACTTTTGTTTTTGCTAAATTTACTCTAGTATTGCAGATTATTACCAATAACTTGCTATTGACTCTAGATATAATAATAAGTAATACCATTTTGAAATCTGCATTTAACGCGCATATTTTTAAAATGATTGGCCACTCAGGTATTTATGCATTTTTTTTATACCAGCTATGATTTAACTTTTTCAAAAATTATTTGTTTTCACATTTTGCATTGAAATTCAATGTTAAATAATTTTTTTCTCTAAGAAGTCCAACAGTTATAATAATTTTCTTCTACTTATGTGTTGGCACAAGTAATGTAAAATATTCCTGCAAAAAAAAATGATGGAACTCATTCACTTGTAGTCGTGGTATTCAAAAATGTAAAGTAAGAAAAAAAATAATGCACTGAACAAAAAAATGCATATAACTTTTCTTGTGGTTGGGATAGAACTTTTTTTTATCAGTTTTCAGGACGGTCATAAAGTCTACTATGCGGCATTTCAGGGTTATCCATTACTTACGGGACACCCTGTATATCGTTGCGATGTTAAAATTTAACAGTTTATTTTTTTTAAATAAATCAAAATGTATTAATTCAGGTATGCAGAAACAGTATGAAGAAATAAGTAAAAAGAAATTATCGTACTTCAAATATAAACTTGAACGCATTGGTTGAACCTCACAGTCAAAGGACAATGGGCAAATTGGGCCCAGCACCAATAAGAACGGCCTTCATATCATATAAAGGTATTTTTTATGCATTCCTTATCCGTTAACCGTTTGTCCAAATTCGCTGTGTGACAAGTTATTTAATTTTGATTAAAATGAGTTTTAGGGTAACAAATCCTTTTTTCCATTTTTGGAATTAAGTTCTTTAAAACCAATTAATGTTTAGGGGTCGCAAGCATCAATTGTATGCAAAAAGCAGTTTTTGGAGCATTTAATTTGTAAAAAAAAAAACAAAATTTTTAAATAATATTTTTGGTGTCAAAACCATCTCTGAAAAAAATCAAAACATATCAGTTTTAACCTCATTTATCAGAATAAAAATAGGGATTGTGTTTAATCTTTTGCAATTCGTAAAAGTAAGACAAAACAACTTACAAAACGACCCTCAAAACCACCATTATATATTATTATAAGGGGTTGAAATATTTTACGCTTATTCCTTATTTAGTAATGAAAAAATTGGTATTACATTTATAACGGGCTGACGCACAAAATATTAAAAAAAAATATAAACAAAAAATTTAATATTTTGTTCGTTTGGTACCTACTAAAAGATTTTTAACTCAGTCAGTTTCTTACCTATTTTAAGTTACTTTTAAGTTAGTCTCTTTTTTATCATATACAAAAATCACAAATTCACGTCCTTGTTTTACACAAAAATTACTTAATAGTCCAAAATCAAAGCCAGGTCGTCGTTTTTGAACGAGTAGACAAAAAAAACATGTTTGCACTAAATCTTCGTTTTCATTATCGTTATTTTAGATAAACTGTTAAACTTGTACTTGATTTTGTAGCTTGAGCAAAAAATGTTTTTTTTTCTGAAATGTTATTCTTCTATGAAAACCACAAAGACACTTAAAATCGGTAAAAAACTGACTGAGATAAAAATATTTTAATACCATAAAAAGAAAAAAAAATATTCTATTCCTTGTTAATATTTTTTGATTGATCTATTTAGGAATCATTTCGTAAAAAATGTACAATCATTTTCTTCGTTACTAAATAAGTTAAAAAAAATTGAACCCCTAATAGTATATATAAGGGTGGTTTGTGGGTGGTATTGTGGAATGTTTTGTCCAATTTTTACGAATTGCAATTTAAAACCTTGAAAATAATACCCATTTTTATTACGTTAAATGAGATACAAATTGATGTTTGTTGTTTTCCAGAGATGATTTTGACATAAAAACTATTATTTAAAAGCCAATATTTGTATTTTTTACAAATTAAATACTTCAAAAAATGCTTTTTGCATAAAATTGATGGTTGGCGTAAACATAATTTTAAAAATCTGAAAAATTTCAGGTAGTGTGTCATGGGTCTAAAGAATTTAAATCAAAAAAATGGCTTTAATCGAGCGAAAAATACACAAAATATTAAAAAAAAACTATGGAAGAAAATAATCGTGACCCCAAAACTCATTTTATTCAAAATTAAATAACACACAGCGTATTTGGACAAACGGTTAACGGATAATGAATGCATAAACATGTACCTATATACGATATGAAGGCCGTTTTTATTGGTGCTGGGTCCACGCTCCATACATCTTTGCGCATTGTCCTTTAACAGTTAAGTTTTTTATTTTTTGCCTTTTATTGGCCGCTATCTAAAGGTTGATTCACAATGGAACGAGTAAACGCGACGAGACCGAGACTTGATTCGCTGTCATTTTTTTCTAGTTATTCCCAATTCACCATGCGACGAGTTTTTTGGAAGCATTAAATTATTTATTCTTTTTCTTCTTGCTGAGCAGTGTGGTTCTAAATAATGAAAAAATCAAACTGAAATTACTTTTATTATTTAAATAGTATGTGTTTAGGAAAACTACACCATGGAACTAGAATGTTCCGGACTCAAATGGAGCAGTTAGCAATTGCCTTTAGTTTGAGTCCACAAAATTCTTATTCCATGGTGTAGTTTTCCTAAACACGGGAGCTGAAATAACTATTTTTTTTTCGTCGCATTGTAAATCGATCCTAGTAGCCCGTAGCGTAATGGTTAGTGCGTTCGACTGTCACGCTGGAGGTCTGGGATCGCTTCCCAGCCTCGTCCACCTAAAAACTAAAAAAAAAAGTTTTTTTCAGGGCTACTGCCTCTTGCGAGGAATTGACAAATCCTCCAAGAGTATCACTTGTCACGAATAAGTGCTTCTCGTCTAGCCGTTCGGATTAGGCATAAAATTGTAGGTCCCTTCCATTCCTGTCGAAAGGCGCACACAGGAATGGTTGCGAGTTGTTAGGCACTAGGCCCTGGTTCTTCATGAGCCGTTGTGCCACCCGATTTTTTTTTTTTGTAAATCTATCTTAAGATAGTTTCGTATCCATATAGGTTTTCGAACGGATTGGTTCTTTTTGACATTTCGCTTGGGATAGTAGCGTACATATATCTACCTATATATTTCAGATAGCATGGATAGCTATCCAACATTAAAAGCTGTTTTGCCATCAGCTGTTTTTCACACGGGATTCCAACAACACGAACCTATCTGGATAGCTCTACATAGGTTTCCGATCGCGGCCATTACTGTACGAAATAACACAAAATGCAGTTAGTTGCGTTTCACTCATTTTTTTTTTTGACATATTCACAGGTATGACAAATCATACGAAATGAATTATTTTAAACAGAGATGTAATCAAAAGGAAATGTTCGATCAGAAAAAAGTTTCTTATGAGAGAAAGTGAAAAAGGAGTTCAGTGAATTTTTAAAAATTGATGTGGAAAAAATTTTCCCTGACCGCTTCCCGAATTCCCTGACTTTCCCTGACCAAATTTTGTTCCCTGACTATCCCTGACTTTCCAGTTTAGCGGACACCATGAAATTTGAAGGAAAACAAATTAATTATTTTTGTCATTAAAATTAAAATTTTTCAGATAAAGTATTTTAATAGGCATGTTCAGGAAAAGAGGATCTCAGCTCAGAAATCCTAGTTTGGCAGTCAAAATACTAAAGCTCGTAACTAAATTTTTTTTTATGTTTTCACAATTACAATGTCTTACAAAAGTGAATATACACCAAAAACTAGTGTTAGCATGAGTCCAGTCCCAGTGTATACTTTTTTGTGACTACAACTTTGTAATAAATAATTTTTAATTTTCAATTTCTGAAAATTAAAAAAAAAAAAAAAAACTGCCAGAATCTGAAAAATGTAAATCAAATCTCATTTTGAATACATTTTTTATGACATTTTCACTTTAATGTGGTTATTGTACAAGATACATATATTACAGGTAATATCATAAGCGTTTTCACTTTTGTTCAGTTCTGCGCATGTTGTCAAAATCAATAGTAAAGGGTAGGTTTCCCTAGCATTTTGACAGTAGTTCATTAGCTAATTGTTACATAACGTTTACATTTTTTAAGATAATAATATACATTTCTGGTTAGATAATAAACATACTCACGTATGCTCATTATTAAAATTATATAAGAAAATATATTACAACTTTTGTGGGAAAATAAAGCGATGAGTTTTAGTCAAATTTAGAGACAATTTTTATTTTGCGTCTGGATGGCGTTGTTTTCAACTTTATATTTTTTTCTTCTTTGTTTTGAGGCAATAATAGATGCATATTTGGAGCCAATTTTCCAAAAAAAATGTTTGTTTTACTTTTCTATCTAAAAATATAATTTCAATTTCTTGTAAATATATGTCTTTTAACTTACGTTTGCAACTCTAGTTTCCACATTTTTATTTTTAAATAAATTAAAACAAAATAATAAACTGAATGTATATGCATGTGTTGATATCATTAAAAAAAAATTAATTTTCACAGGTGATAAAACCAAAAATCACCTAAATATCTTGTTTTTTTAAATTGTTTTAAAATAAAAAGCTCTGTGTATTTCTAAAAAATATAAATGTTGTTATCATGACAAGTTTATGTATTTATTGATGGAGCTATAGTTTTAAAAAAATTAAAAATAATTTTTTTGACACATAAAATTGCAATTTAATAAGTCGATATTTTCAACCTTGTTGTAATGAAGGCAGAGTCTTAACCCTTTTTATTTTTTGAACATGCATCAATTAACAAAAAAGTAATTATAATTATGGGTTTTTTTAATTTAAATTTTGGAAAAGTGACCTGTTTTGCGTTTTTTAACAAAAAATTGCTCAGTAAACGCACACAAAGAAGTTTATAGTTCATAAGAACTCCACTGCAATATAAGCGCAAAGAAACTCTTCTTTTTCGATCTTCTTTCGATCCTTCTTTTTCGATATCTCATCTCCTCACAGGCAGAAAAAAAAAACTGTTCATGGATGTGCACTGATTTTTTTTTTTGTTGAAGGAGTGTACATAGTATGTTATGTAGGTAGGTAGATATTTTTTAGTTCAGTCCAGAATCATGATTGTTTTTTATGCAATTTGCGTTTACTATTATTTACTATGAATGTCTCATATCGTGGCAGGAGTCCACGTGGATAAAGAATTAGAGGTATATTATAGCACATGTGCACTCATATATTTTGTTCTGTTTTTTGTCTGCTTGTGGTGGCTAACATAGCGTGAATGATTTGAATGTGTCGTAGCACTTATGTACCTAAGTATTTTGGATAAATTCGATGATTTCACTGGAATATTGCGCGGGGAGGGCGGTAAAAGAAAAGCAGTGAAATGGATAGAGCATTGTCTTTTTCTGGATTATTTTCTCACCTTTACTTTGCACAAAATATATCTCGTATGCACTTCGTGAACTATACAAATATTTATTCAGTATGATTTTATTTTTCAATGAATTGAATACTTTTTGATATGTAGATGGTGATTTTTAAAATTTGATAATCGCAGTGAATTCAAAAATACGTACGACAAAAAAAAAGCAATTACAAAAGTGTTGTGACAAAGTTTTGTGCATTTGAAAAAAAAAACAATAGAATTGTTGTAATTTATTGTAATCAGCTGACTGAAACATAAGAAATTCAAATCAAAACAATTTGTGACACGGACAATTTTAATTCGATTTGTTTTGTTCAAGGCTACAAAATGCCAAACAATAAAAGATAATCCAAAATATTCCGATTAAAAAAAGGAAATATTAAAAAAAAAAAAAAGAATTGTGGAAGGTAATTATTATTATGCATTATTTTGTTATTTTGAATCATGAGCAGGTAGACAGTAGGTGGGTTACAAAAAAAAATTTGGTGTCTCAATAAATTCATAATTCAATATTAAAATTAGTGTTATTTTAATCAAATTTAGTATAAAAACCTGTGGGTGTTCGTATCTACCTACAGGTATATTTATGAAAGAAGTTTATTTACCTATACGAGTATATAGGGTTTTCCAATAAGATGTGTTATTTTGATATTCCAATTTTTATGAATGATGTTTATGAAAAAGGACACGGTGTTTTTGTTTCTTTTAACAGTTTTTTTATAAACTTGTTTCAAAATATTAAATATTTTTTTAATTTTTTATGATAAAATTTTTTTTCTTATCAAATAAAGTTTTTTTTTTATTAATTTTTGAATGTGGGTTTTAAACAAGATATTGGTAAAGAAAAATCATTTAAAAAACTTTTGTTGATAAGAAAAAAAAAATAAATACATAAAAAAACAAAAATATTTAATATTTTGAAAAATCGAAATAAATTATTTCTAATTCGTTTTCATTATTTTTTTTAATGCAATTTTTTAAAAACTTATTACTTTATGATAATCAATAAAAAAAAACAACAAAAACTGCTGAGTATCGAGAGAGAAAAATATTAAAGTAAAAGTTAAGTTAAAAAACATATTGCTAAGTAGCCTTAAATTAGAATATGTGCCGAAGGCGTGGTGTGAAGTCAAAGTGGTATTTATTCCGAAAGCTAGACAGCCAAGCCATATGACTGCTAAAGATTTCAGACCCATTAGTCTCACGTCTTTTCTCTTAAAGACATTTGAAAGACTAATAGACATATACATACGCAACACACTGAGCCCGGAAGTCATATCTCCAGCACAGCATGCTTATATAAAAGGAAAAGTGTTGAGACAGCACTACACAGTGTCGTCAGTACAATTGAAAACACACTCAAAGACAAAGAATACACCCTTGCTGCTTTTCTAGGCATTGAAGGAGCCTTCAACAATGTTCAAAACGAGGCGGTGGAAAGAGCACTCGTGAATCTAAATGTGAATAGCACCATCATCAGATGGATAATGTTCATGTTAAAAAACAGAAAGATCAACTCAGAGTTAGGAGGAGTGAAGATCGAAGTATCTACTTCCAGAGGAACACCACAAGGTGGGGTCCTCTCTCCGCTTCTCTGGACACTCGTGATGAACGCAGTTCTTGTGATACTAAAATACAGTGGAGTCAAAGTAATCGCATATGCAGATGACCTAGCATTATAAGCGACAGGCAAATTCGTCTCCACTATTAGCGAACAAATAGAAAATGCCCTATCAATAGTGAGTACATGGACTAGGAGTTGTGGCCTAGCGGTTAATCCACAAAAAAACGAACTGGTCCTTTTTACGAACAAAAGAAAAATACCGACTTTCAAGATTCCTTCTATCGAAGGGACCCAACTCGAAATCTCCGATCACGCAAAATACCTTGGTGTGATCCTGGATAAGAAATTGAACTGAAGTCGCAACGTCAAAGAAAGAACTAACAAAGCTATGTTTGCGTTTTACTCCTGTAACAGGATATTTGGTAAAACCTGGGGACCAAGCCCAAAAATTATCAAGTGGATGTTAACGGCCATAGTTAGACCTGTACTGACACACGGTAACCTAGTCTGGTGGAATGCACTGGACAAAGTTACCAACCTCAAGATCATGACCAAAGTAGAAAGAATGGCATGTATTGGAATCACTGGGGCTATGAGGTCCACACCCACAGCGGGTTTGGAAGCTATACTAAACTTAATACCCCTTGACCTATTTGTTCAAGAATCGGCAGCCAAGAGAGCAATTCGTCTTAGTCAAACCGGTAGCTGGAAGCACAGCATCATAGGTCACGCTCAGATTCTGCACAAATATACGAGAAATATGGTATGCACCGACTACATAACTCCCCGTTTAGACTTTAACAAGCCATTCACGACCGCCTTTCCTAGTAAAGATAATTGGCAAATCAGCCAGCCATCAACCTGTGAATCGATGATAGCAATATATACCGACAGTTCCAAGATGGATACTGGGGTTGGTGCAGGGTTCTTTTCAGAAACCCTTGGACTAGCCAGCTCATTCAGCTTCCTAGTTACAGCAGTGTCTTCCAAGCTGAGGTCCTGGCAGTGACGAAAGCTGCTAGACAGGTCTCAATGATGGCAATACCACAAGCTGATATCACCTTTTTCATTGACAGCCAAGCAACAATAAAAGCAATTTCTGCCATTGAAATAAAATCGAAGCTTGTAACATGCTGTCGCGAAGAGCTAAGGGTTCTTGGTACACAGCACAACATAAGGCTCTGTTGGGTTCCTAGCCAGTGGTGTCCCAGGAAACGAAAGTGCTGACGAACTGGCAAGAATAGGATCAACACATCAATCATAATCAAGCAGACTCAACAGTTCAGATCCCACCCTGTAATCTTAAGCGGGTAATCGAGAGTAAAGTTCTAGCTACAACTAACAAGAGATGGAGCTCGCTCGATACCTATGTTATAACTAGAAAATTATGGCCAAATTTCAACAAGCAAAAGACCGTCCAACTGAGAAAAAAGTATCTATCTCTTCTAGTGAGCATTACCACTGGTCACAACCAACTGGGTTACCACAAGAAAAAGATGAAGCTCAGTATAGATGATTTATGTAGAGGATGTGGCGACGAGGAGATACACTCCTCACTACCTGTGTCACTGCCCTGCTTTATGCCATCTAAGAAGCAGACTCCTCGGGAGACACTTCTTCAATGACTTAGAGGAACTATCTGACATTACAAGCAGTAACAAGTTAAAATTTATTAACGCTACAAAATGGCTTGACAATTCTTAAATCTGACTTAACAAAGCAGTCACATGACCCAACCACTGGTCTATCAAACTCATCCGCCAGACGTTGCATGGAGCCACTGCTCCTACGGGCCTGGCGGAGAGATGATTTAACCGGTGGGGGTAAGGGGGGATCACGCCCTTAAAGGACAATGGTGCGTTTGCCCCTCCCAAACCCGGTGATTGTGCCGACGAATACTTCAGAACATTTAGGTAAACCTGACTGAACAGGGTAGGCGCAGGCACCAACCACTAATCAATCAAACTGACCCTCCAGACGTTGCATGGAGCCTGCTCCTACGGGTCTGGTGGAAGGATGATCTACTCGGTGGGGAAAGGAAAGAGAATACGCCCTCAAAAGACAATGGTGAGTTAACCGCTTTTCAACCCGGTGATTATGCGATACCTCTCCTACACCTTGGACCGACTAAACAAATCAGCCACAAACACCAACCAGGGATCTATCAAACCTACCCACTAGACGTTGAATGGAGCCACTGCTCCTACGGGCCTGGTGAAAGGATGATCTACCCGGTGGGGGTAAGGGAAAGACTCACGCTCAAAAACACTACGGTGGGCTGGAATTCCCCCTACCCGGTGATTGTGCCGACGGACACCCCTTCAATCACACCAACCACTGATCTATCAACCCACCCACCAGAAGTTGCATGGAGCCACTGCTCCTACGGGACTCGTGCGGGGAAGATCAATCTAGTGGGGGTAAGGGAAAGGAACACGCCCACTAACCTAACCTAACTTAAAAAATCGAAATAAATTATAATTTAAATTTTTTGAATACATTTTTAAATGCAGTTTTTTAAAGGACCGAAAACTCAATCACAAACTTGTATGGGAAAAGTATGACCTTAGAGGCACGGGTTAATGACCTCGGAAAAAATTTTGTTGGTCAATAACTTTTTCTTTCGGCATAAACTTCCGATTGACGATGTGTGCTATCCAAAAAAAAAAGAGTTTGGGAAATAACGGACACTACTGTATATAGTACCTCCTAAACGGGCCGAGATAGACCCCATGATAAAAAAAATGGTTTGTTTTGACCCCTCTAGAAAAAACAGGTATCAATTTTTGGGGCAAGGTTTATCGTACTCTTCCCGCAAACTTTTTTTTTAATCTAATTTCCCACATTTCAAAAAAAATCATCAATATCAGAGCAATTCCCCCAGGTTCCGAAATAAAATACTAGTGAGACTACTCCGATTATTTTGTTTTTACCAGTTCCACGAAAAGAATTCTCAAAAAAAAATTAAAAAAGAAAACAAAATCTTTTCAATTGTTAGAAAATGTCGACTAACAAAAGAAATTCAGGAAAAGACATCTCCATGGATAACAAAAATACCCACTTGCTTTATAAGATTTGAATCATATGCAAAACACAACGACAAAATATCTAGGTAGGTACCTAAGTAGGTACTACCTATCTACCTAGCCAGAAAAAAAACAAGAACCTGTTTACAAACAAAATCAAGAAAAAACATCTCCATCGACAGCAGAAATACTCACTTGCTTTATAAAATTCGAATCATATGCAAAAGACAACAACAAATCTACCTAACTGGACATACAAAAATCTGTTTATCATGCAACGTTGTTCATTCATATCTTGCTGTGTGAATTTCTTTGCTTGGCTGCTTGTGCGTAAATCCAAATCTATCCCCACGGTTCCAAAAGTCGATACAATCGTAGTTTTTTCGATACACTCGACAATGCTAAGATACACAAATACACTTTTATAAAATTCAGTACACTTTTGCCTGCCACTTAATAACTATTTACATCAACAATATATGTTTTTGGAGAATTAAACAGCCAATTTCTTTTTTACACGAAGCACGAGCATTATGCTAGGTTTCCACTCGCCGTTTACCAACTAACGAAATACCTATTTTTGCGTCTTTTATCAAAATGACAAGTGGACTGGAAATACCTTAAAATTGCTTGTCTTTGAACTGGAAAACTCTGTTAGTCAATTAAAGACAACGAATTTCAAAGACAAGTGGAAATCACTGAATTGACCAACAAAATGCCACTGTCTTTGAAAGAAAAAGAAGAGTTTTGTCCAACTGGTTTTATCCCTTGTCAATGACACTGATTTGACAGCTATAAAGTTTAATTAGAAGTGAATGTTTTTTCAAATTGAATTTATTTTTTGTAATTTGATGGGTAAAAGAAAATTAATTCCGTAAAATGAGTGACCAGAATATAAGTTATCGCATTTCAGAAGATGATAAAATTTTGTAGAAGCTAACAGAAAAAAGAGCGAGTCTCAGTCTACTCCTGGAGGGGACAACGAAGATGACCCGATCTTTTATTTAAAAAGTGCTGCAGTTTAATCAGGAATGACACGATATTAAATGTAAAAAGTGATGCAGTTGAAAAGAATGCGCTAGACTAGAAATGTTAATTGGAAATGGTTGCAAAACAGGCGCATCGATTTCCATTGCAGGAATTTGTTGAAATAGAACATAGTTAAAAACTTTTTTATACTACATATTTATTTTTTTAAATAAAGGGGTTAGAGGAAATAAATGAAAATTCGACGAGTAATTTCCAATTCTGATTTTTGATAACAAAATATTATTTTTATGTAGGTATAGTAATAGACTAAGAGCCCATGGCCGCCAGACATACGTCATTTTATCAAAGCTAAGAATTTTTCTGCGAACAGATACTATGGTAGCTAAGAACAAATGGATACTAAGAATCTTCAATCCGTGTGCAATTAAGAGGTAGCGAGTGTTAAAGTTAGTTGTATCCAAATGTTGCAACATTGCGTTATTTTATCAAAGCTGCATTTTTGATATGTGTTAGGGGATGGTGTCATTTAATTTATTTGACACTTACCAGATATCTAAAGTGGGACCTAACGTGAGCCAGACACTTAAAATCTGTCAAACTAATCGTGCCATTTACATAACAGAATCCAATCAAGATTTAATGTTTTCTGTGGGCAAATATTTTAAAATGTTTTCTAATCAGCAAGACACCTACAGCGGGGCAAAATAATAATTCTTTGTTACTAAAACGTGATTTTTTCGCTTATTTTAGCTTTTCTTAAATATCTGGCAGATGAATACGCCCACTGTAGATGTATAGCTGATGGGGAATTATTTTTAAACAGTTGCCCATAAGCCATAAAACATATAAATATAAGCTTTAAAACTACAACATAATGGCACGATTAGTTTGACATATTTTAAGTGTCTGGCTCACGTTAGGCCCCTGGCAACGAATAAAGTAAATGACAACATCCCCTAAGACATATCAAAAATTCAGCTTTGACAAAATAACGCAATGTTGCAACATTTGTATGCAACTTTAACACTCGCTACCTCTTTATTGCACCCGGATTGAAGATTCTTAGTATCCATTTGTTCTTAGCTACCATAGTACCTGTTCGCAGAAAAAAATCTTAGCTTTGATAAAATAATGTATGTCTGGCGGCCCTGGGGCACTTACTCTATAAGTTACGGATAAGATATTAAGCTAACTTTTTTTTTATGAATCTTTATCTGTTTTAGAAAAAAAAAATCTACTGCACACATCTACACAAATTTTATAACTTCGGAAAAGACCAATCCAAGTGGAAATACTTGTCTATGAACTGACAAAGGCATCTGTCAAAAATCCTTTGTATTTGAAAAGATAAAAAAACTAATTTGTGGCAATTGAAGGTACAAGTGGAAATGAACTGGCATTTGTGTCGTTCAAAGATCAGCAGTCAAACTGTGTCAATTCAACGACAAGTAGAAACCTACCATTAAGGTTGAATTTTTCAGGGGTGGAATGTACTTGGCTTTTTCAAGAATACTTAATAAAATAAGCGGTACTACTAAACAAAGAAAGTTATACTGAATTAAGTGTACCTAGCTGTTTCCCAGTCCAAACACGCGATACCTATGTTATAACTAGAAAATTATGGCCAAATTTCAACAAGCAAAAGACCGTCCAACTGAGAAAAAAGTATCTATCTCTTCTAGTGAGCATTACCACTGGTCACAACCAACTGGGTTACCACAAGAAAAAGATGAAGCTCAGTATAGATGATTTATGTAGAGGATGTGGCGACGAGGAGATACACTCCTCACTACCTGTGTCACTGCCCTGCTTTATGCCATCTAAGAAGCAGACTCCTCGGGAGACACTTCTTCAATGACTTAGAGGAACTATCTGACATTACAAGCAGTAACAAGTTAAAATTTATTAACGCTACAAAATGGCTTGACAATTCTTAAATCTGACTTAACAAAGCAGTCACATGACCCAACCACTGGTCTATCAAACTCATCCGCCAGACGTTGCATGGAGCCACTGCTCCTACGGGCCTGGCGGAGAGATGATTTAACCGGTGGGGGTAAGGGGGGATCACGCCCTTAAAGGACAATGGTGCGTTTGCCCCTCCCAAACCCGGTGATTGTGCCGACGAATACTTCAGAACATTTAGGTAAACCTGACTGAACAGGGTAGGCGCAGGCACCAACCACTAATCAATCAAACTGACCCTCCAGACGTTGCATGGAGCCTGCTCCTACGGGTCTGGTGGAAGGATGATCTACTCGGTGGGGAAAGGAAAGAGAATACGCCCTCAAAAGACAATGGTGAGTTAACCGCTTTTCAACCCGGTGATTATGCGATACCTCTCCTACACCTTGGACCGACTAAACAAATCAGCCACAAACACCAACCAGGGATCTATCAAACCTACCCACTAGACGTTGAATGGAGCCACTGCTCCTACGGGCCTGGTGAAAGGATGATCTACCCGGTGGGGGTAAGGGAAAGACTCACGCTCAAAAACACTACGGTGGGCTGGAATTCCCCCTACCCGGTGATTGTGCCGACGGACACCCCTTCAATCACACCAACCACTGATCTATCAACCCACCCACCAGAAGTTGCATGGAGCCACTGCTCCTACGGGACTCGTGCGGGGAAGATCAATCTAGTGGGGGTAAGGGAAAGGAACACGCCCACTAACCTAACCTAACTTAAAAAATCGAAATAAATTATAATTTAAATTTTTTGAATACATTTTTAAATGCAGTTTTTTAAAGGACCGAAAACTCAATCACAAACTTGTATGGGAAAAGTATGACCTTAGAGGCACGGGTTAATGACCTCGGAAAAAATTTTGTTGGTCAATAACTTTTTCTTTCGGCATAAACTTCCGATTGACGATGTGTGCTATCCAAAAAAAAAAGAGTTTGGGAAATAACGGACACTACTGTATATAGTACCTCCTAAACGGGCCGAGATAGACCCCATGATAAAAAAAAATGGTTTGTTTTGACCCCTCTAGAAAAAACAGGTATCAATTTTTGGGGCAAGGTTTATCGTACTCTTCCCGCAAACTTTTTTTTTAATCTAATTTCCCACATTTCAAAAAAAATCATCAATATCAGAGCAATTCCCCCAGGTTCCGAAATAAAATACTAGTGAGACTACTCCGATTATTTTGTTTTTACCAGTTCACGAAAAGAATTCTCAAAAAAAAATTAAAAAAGAAAACAAAATCTTTTCAATTGTTAGAAAATGTCGACTAACAAAAGAAATTCAGGAAAAGACATCTCCATGGATAACAAAAATACCCACTTGCTTTATAAGATTTGAATCATATGCAAAACACAACGACAAAATATCTAGGTAGGTACCTAAGTAGGTACTACCTATCTACCTAGCCAGAAAAAAAACAAGAACCTGTTTACAAACAAAATCAAGAAAAAACATCTCCATCGACAGCAGAAATACTCACTTGCTTTATAAAATTCGAATCATATGCAAAAGACAACAACAAATCTACCTAACTGGACATAAAAAAATCTGTTTATCATGCAACGTTGTTCATTCATATCTTGCTGTGTGAATTTCTTTGCTTGGCTGCTTGTGCGTAAATCCAAATCTATCCCCACGGTTCCAAAAGTCGATACAATCGTAGTTTTTTCGATACACTCGACAATGCTAAGATACACAAATACACTTTTATAAAATTCAGTACACTTTTGCCTGCCACTTAATAACTATTTACATCAACAATATATGTTTTTGGAGAATTAAACAGCCAATTTCTTTTTTACACGAAGCACGAGCATTATGCTAGGTTTCCACTCGCCGTTTACCAACTAACGAAATACCTATTTTTGCGTCTTTTATCAAAATGACAAGTGGACTGGAAATACCTTAAAATTGCTTGTCTTTGAACTGGAAAACTCTGTTAGTCAATTAAAGACAACGAATTTCAAAGACAAGTGGAAATCACTGAATTGACCAACAAAATGCCACTGTCTTTGAAAGAAAAAGAAGAGTTTTGTCCAACTGGTTTTATCCCTTGTCAATGACACTGATTTGACAGCTATAAAGTTTAATTAGAAGTGAATGTTTTTTCAAATTGAATTTATTTTTTGTAATTTGATGGGTAAAAGAAAATTAATTCCGTAAAATGAGTGACCAGAATATAAGTTATCGCATTTCAGAAGATGATAAAATTTTGTAGAAGCTAACAGAAAAAAGAGCGAGTCTCAGTCTACTCCTGGAGGGGACAACGAAGATGACCCGATCTTTTATTTAAAAAGTGCTGCAGTTTAATCAGGAATGACACGATATTAAATGTAAAAAGTGATGCAGTTGAAAAGAATGCGCTAGACTAGAAATGTTAATTGGAAATGGTTGCAAAACAGGCGCATCGATTTCCATTGCAGGAATTTGTTGAAATAGAACATAGTTAAAAACTTTTTTATACTACATATTTATTTTTTTAAATAAAGGGGTTAGAGGAAATAAATGAAAATTCGACGAGTAATTTCCAATTCTGATTTTTGATAACAAAATATTATTTTTATGTAGGTATAGTAATAGACTAAGAGCCCATGGCCGCCAGACATACGTCATTTTATCAAAGCTAAGAATTTTTCTGCGAACAGATACTATGGTAGCTAAGAACAAATGGATACTAAGAATCTTCAATCCGTGTGCAATTAAGAGGTAGCGAGTGTTAAAGTTAGTTGTATCCAAATGTTGCAACATTGCGTTATTTTATCAAAGCTGCATTTTTGATATGTGTTAGGGGATGGTGTCATTTAATTTATTTGACACTTACCAGATATCTAAAGTGGGACCTAACGTGAGCCAGACACTTAAAATCTGTCAAACTAATCGTGCCATTTACATAACAGAATCCAATCAAGATTTAATGTTTTCTGTGGGCAAATATTTTAAAATGTTTTCTAATCAGCAAGACACCTACAGCGGGGCAAAATAATAATTCTTTGTTACTAAAACGTGATTTTTTCGCTTATTTTAGCTTTTCTTAAATATCTGGCAGATGAATACGCCCACTGTAGATGTATAGCTGATGGGGAATTATTTTTAAACAGTTGCCCATAAGCCATAAAACATATAAATATAAGCTTTAAAACTACAACATAATGGCACGATTAGTTTGACATATTTTAAGTGTCTGGCTCACGTTAGGCCCCTGGCAACGAATAAAGTAAATGACAACATCCCCTAAGACATATCAAAAATTCAGCTTTGACAAAATAACGCAATGTTGCAACATTTGTATGCAACTTTAACACTCGCTACCTCTTTATTGCACCCGGATTGAAGATTCTTAGTATCCATTTGTTCTTAGCTACCATAGTACCTGTTCGCAGAAAAAAATCTTAGCTTTGATAAAATAATGTATGTCTGGCGGCCCTGGGGCACTTACTCTATAAATTACGGATAAGATATTAAGCTAACTTTTTTTTTATGAATCTTAATCTATACACATAGATAATATATATATATATATGTATATATATAATCTATATATCTTATACATCTGTTTTAGAAAAAAAAAAATCTACTGCACACATCTACACAAATTTTATAACTTCGGAAAAGACCAATCCAAGTGGAAATACTTGTCTATGAACTGACAAAGGCATCTGTCAAAAATCCTTTGTATTTGAAAAGATAAAAAAACTAATTTGTGGCAATTGAAGGTACAAGTGGAAATGAACTGGCATTTGTGTCGTTCAAAGATCAGCAGTCAAACTGTGTCAATTCAACGACAAGTAGAAACCTACCATTAAGGTTGAATTTTTCAGGGGTGGAATGTACTTGGCTTTTTCAAGAATACTTAATAAAATAAGCGGTACTACTAAACAAAGAAAGTTATACTGAATTAAGTGTACCTAGCTGTTTCCCAGTCCAAACACGCGATATGTTTTATTTTTAAAAAATGCTCTAGTTTTTTTTTTAGTTATTCTTCATAAACATTGATTTTTTTTTTTAAATCAAAAAGTACAATTCGATACACTTTTTTTTAACATTCGATATATTGCTGAAAGACGATTTTTCATCCCTGTCTATCCCTTGCTCTGAGAGAAAAAAAGACCAAGAGGCAAGTTAGAGTATTTGAAATTGGAAACTTTGACTTTGATAATGAAGAGAGTAACGTTCTTTCACTAATACATTGAAATGCATTTACATGAGTTTTGAGTTTGCTTTTGAAGGGAACCCACCCTTAATTTCAAACAATAGGCGTGTTCAGGAAACTGAGATATCGGAGGGCCTCAGCAATCTCAGTTGCCTGAACAGGATTCCGCAGCAAAAATCTCAGTTTGGCTGTCAAAATACTTTTTTTTTTTTTTTTTTTTTTTTTTTTTATATTTAGCGCGCGATTGCGGTTGCGACTACCCTTAAAATGATGTACACAGCAAGAGCGATTAGGTAGGTTGGAGGGGATTTGAAAGGAGATACCGATGCACATTGGTGTTGAATGTCTGTAGATCACAATGGGAGGGGAAAATTGAGCTGGGAAGAGCATTCCACATTCGTGAAGTGCGACTAAAGAAAGAATCTCTGTACTTAGTTGTTGTTGGGCTCAAGGGTAAACTGATGGGCATTCCTAGAAGCACGAGTATTACGGTTGAATTGTTTAGGGGGAGGAATGCAACTGGCTATTTCTACCTTCACTAGAACACTGTTTGTAAAAATATCGGTAACATAACGAAAGACATGAGACATCGAGACGGTGCTCAAGAGATGTAAATGTTTCCGTTATAGTCCTTTCACCTATCATTTTTAGAGCTCTCTTTTGTATTCCATCCAATAGACTTAGTTTAGGACGAATAAAGGCTTTATAGATCACAGCCAGATCAGAAGGGGAGACAAATTTTTTGCATCGACGGAGAAAACCTAAACACATAGCAGCATTTTGGGCGATTTCAAATATGTGGTCGTTCCACAAAAGGTAGTCTGTGGCACTCATAGCGAGGACTGAAAGCTGTTCAGTTTCCTCTATGCAAATGCCGCTCATGGATAGCAGCATTGGTGGTGGGTTCCGCTTTAACGACAGGAGAAGCAATAAATTCTACACGGTTTTTTATTCCCCACTGGACAATACTGTCAAGATCAGATTTTAATGAGCTTATCATACGCTGCCGTTCAAATTCCATATCCGAAGGACATGGATGTACATCAAGAAACGAATATGAAAAGCTGAGGGTACTGTCGTCAACAAAACAGTTTAATGGATTAGAAATTTTAGATAAGAGATCGTTTATGAATATTAGGAAGAGGGTCGGAGACAAAACGGAGCCCTGGGGCACACCAGCATTTATTTTGTGGATATCAGACTTGAAACCGTCCAATACAACTTGTATTGAGCGACCGAAAGGTAATTTCTAATCCAACGAGGAAGACATTCATCGATACCAAATGAACGCATTTTCGATAAGAGAGCTTGATGCCAAACTCTATCAAATTTCTTGAAATATCAAGCGCAATAATCTTACTTTCTCCAAAACGATGTAAAAATTTGTGCCACTGTTCGGTGAGATATACCATCATATCACCAGTGGACCTATTGCTACGAAAGCCGTACTGCCGGTCATTAAGAAGCTTTCGTTCTTCGAGATATTTCTTGAGCTGAAAATTAATCAGCGTTTCCATGACCTTGGAAAGAAGGGACGTAAGTGCAATTGGTCGATAGTTGAGAGGGGGAAGAAGATACGCCTTTTTTGGGGACAGGGTGGACAAATGCAGTTTCCCATCCACTCGGAAGGAGACCAGTAGAGTAGGACAGATGGAAAAGCTTACGCAGTGGTTTTGCCAGCGTTGAAGAACACCTCTTCAGAACAATGGGAGGGATACTATCCGGGCCAGCGGATTTGTGTATATCGAGATCTTTTAGAACTCTGGCAACTGCACGAGTGCGAGTCCCATAGAATCATTTACGCTCTCAAGTACAGGAGGAGTCACTTTCTGGCAGCGACGAATTAACAAGCAAACTGTGCTGCAAGCAAATTGGCTTTATCTTGCGAGCTGACAAAAGGAGTATCATTGAAGGCGAGGGTTGGAACCGAGGACAAGGTGGTGTTTCGTATGTTTTTCACAAAATACCAACAATTTATACTACATTTGGGACATTGTAGTATTTTTTGTCGAAATTTTTGATCATGTAAAAATTTGGTTCTTCGAAACCTTATTGAAACCTTTTCCGGTTATCCTCAATAGGGTTGGCTTTATAACAACGGAAGCTTATTTCTCTGCACCTGATAACCTCTTTACTGACGAAGTTTTTTTAGGATTCGTTGCTTAGCTTTTGACGGAGTAAAATCTCCGATATCTGTTTCGTGAACGCGTTTAGTCACCACAAATTTGTTTTTGTTTACTTCAAAATCACAAAGGCAGTCATTTTTAAATTTTTGATAACCCTGTGCATGATAATACCTTAGATTATGTGTACTGTGGTTATTGCGTATGCGCTCACTCATATCAATGATTTAAAAATGAAGACAGAATGTAGTGTCATACAAAATATGTACATTAGAGTGGGCCGAAAATCACTTTTTTCGAATTTCAAATCGTAATACCGCGGAAAACTTGCGAATGGGCAAGACTAAGAGAGATTTGAAAAATAATCAAAATCTGTTTATATCTTCCGATCGCGCATGCGCTCTGAAGTTTGGAACATTTTTGATAATTGGTATTTAAAAAAAAAATATTTGAACTACCCCAACGTCTTAATTTTTGAATATAATAGTTCCAGGTGGCTTGTTTATGAACCAAATATTAAGTAGAAAAAAGAATGGTTCAAATATTTTGAGGACTTCCGATCGCGCATGCGTTACGAAATTTGTCAAATATACTGCAAAATTCCTATTTGTACGATATATTTTTTCTACAGGGTGATACACGAGCGGTGTGCCAAAAAGCTAGAGCATGTAGGTTGCGTCGAGACAAGAAAAAAAAATCGGTTAGAAGGGGGGGTCTATTCCCCTCCTTTAAGCCGGGAGAGGCAATTTCCTAAAAATATTACTTAAATTGGAAAAAAAAAATTATTAAAAATAATTATTAATAAATAATACCTTACATATATGTGTAGTGTGGTGTCATACGGGATTAAGCAAAACAGAATTGGATTCGATTTCTATTGACGGAGGTTAATAGCTGATATTTCATTTACCTAAACACACAAAATAATATCCAAAGCTGACATTTTCATTTGAGTACATTGATAAAGCAGACAGATCTTATTTTCTATATTATTTGGGTAACTAGATGGTTGAAGGACGCCAAAGGCACCCGTCGCACATGTTATGGCATAGCAGCGTTCCCAGTCAGCGAGACAGTGATTCAGGGATGAGTTAAATATATAATTTTTATTTTTACTTTATATCTCGCAAGCAAAAAGAGAAAGTATATTTTTGAAACGTTCAACTTAATACAGCAGTTATTCGTTATGTAGTTAAAGTAGGGACTTCATAGCATGTTACCCATTCAAACTCGATATAACTTACTCGATCAAATATGATATGTCAAATGATAGGTGAAACGAAAATTCAGTTTATGTGTTGGGCTGCAGGCGAAGTGTGTTTTTTTTTTTAACTAACTGTGAAGCTGCCGATCATTTGCCAATGATTCCAAAAAAAAATAATTTCTTTGATAATACTTCTATTTTAAGGTTGGGTGTCCAAAAAGGTACTTTAAGAGGTTTGCACACTCTCCGATCTAGAAACTTCTTATGTAGATCTGAAGCAATCAGCTATCGTTTTGGTATCAAATCAAGACTGTTTAGCAAAACCACATATGAACAATGTTTCCGACAATGCCAGCAGTTTCCAAAACTAAGCCAAATGCATCAATAGAATGCTTAACGCCACAACAATCAACCAAGCTCTTGGTTGATCAACAGCAAAGCAAGTATTCGCATTATGTTGGGTTCAACTCTGCAACGACATTTATGGATTAACAGCAGAACCAAGTGCAAAGGAAATTACCCCTTGTAAATTTCAACTTTCAAGTGAATGTGGCAAGTTTATACTTGAGTCGGTTGAGCTGTCGGAAACTAGAAGTATCTCACACACTGCGATGGTCTGCTCTAGACACAAATGTTTATGCATTTTCTTGGGAAAGTGGAATGTTTAGAAGATCTGTACAAAATTAGTTATTTAGAAAACGATGGTCGGCTAGTAATAAGTTTATGCCAACTGTAAGTTTTTATAACTGATTGAATATGAAACCGTCGATGTGGCACTTGGTACCGGTGATTATAAATTATATTGAAGCTTTACTAAAAGTAGAAATCAATTTATTAATGTCCTGACTTATGATGGCAAGATATACATAAAAGGACCCGTTGTTAATACATCCAGGCATATAAACGTGGAAAACTAATAGCTGATATTGCAGTAGTGCTGCTCATTGCTTGGTTCTAAGCAATACTGGAGAAATTCATATTTGGGATAACCCAGTTTTATCGTCGCCAGTTTTGGCCATTGTGCCTGGAATATCATATGGTGCTACTCAACGACAGAGAATAATATGGAGCTGCTGAACGAAATAAAATGAACAATTACATAGTTGATATTTTTGTTAGCAGGCAGTTTTCTGATTTAGTGGCTGTGAGAGCTTAGGCAACACTTTTCTGAAAAATCAACCCCGAGATAGAGTAGAGTATAAAAGTGATTTTATCTGCTATTTACTATAAAACCAACAATCTTAAAAAAATTATATGTTACTTAATATGCATACATTCAAAAATTAAATTATTTATAATTAAAATAAAGTAGGTGCTTACTTTTGCTAAAAATATTTCCAATTTCTGGCAACTCTCGTTGTATATCCATGGAATCTTCAGTTGCAACAGTTTTATCTGTAATTAAAAATTCCAGCTATCACCAAAATAGAAAAAAACATACAAAATTATTGTATTAAAAAAAAAAAAACAGAAGAAAATCCGTACCAACTTTTTGTTCGCTGATCTTTTTAAGGTAAGGCAGAGTAGTGTATGCGAGTACATCGCAGAGATTTGCACTGAGCGGCGATCTTCCTCTAGAATGGCGCCTCTTAAGGACAGTTGGCTGCTTGCCGGCATAACTGTTTTCATCTTCATAAAAAACCATCTTATTATTTTGATGTCCTTGATTAAGTTCTTTATCGACCATGTGATCCAGACGATTGCGCTTGATAGATGCTGATTCTAGCGACTCACTCAGTCTTTTATTTCTGTGAATTTCGGTGATTTGCTCTATAGGTATCGAGCATGAACTTTGAAAACAGCTTCTTCTGCGCTGTACACGTGGTGATCTTTTTGAAATGTCTTCTGATCGGCTTCTAAGACGCATAGGTGATATTTTTGGCGTTCTAGAAATCAAATCAGAACCATTGGCGATTTCATTTATCAAACAATTGTGATTTAATTGAGCATTTTTCGTTTCGATTGAACAAGAGGCATGTACTTGAAGAACTGGTTGATAAGTTCGCTCCTCATTATTAAGTGCTTCGGTTTCCAAGTACAAAGGTGTTTCATCTTTGAAGATTTTTTCTTTGTTTTTATCAGTTTTATATACACAATCTTTTTCGATTCCCGAAGATATTGAAAATGTTTCCGTGCTTACTGAAAGGCATCGTTTTGGTTTGGCATTACATTCATTTTCTGTTTTACCATCATTCAAAGAAATAAACCTTCGGTTAACTCTTCTTTCAATTTCAAGAATATTCATTTTTTTCACATGAACAAGGACTTTAAGATCAGATTTTTCCGCAAAATCACTTGTTGAAGTTTCTAAAGAGCTCTTGCTATTGAATTTATTTGCACTACTGCCCGAACGATCGCTTTCTGCCCCACTGTCGAAAAGACTTTCCGTTTCACTAGAAGTTATACGTTTTTGTCGCTTACAAGATGTGAAAGAATTTTGTTTGTCCGAAAACTCATTAGAAAGAATGTGATTGGTTCGCTTGAGAGAATTTCCCCTTAAAACCACATCAATGTCTAACTCGTTTTCAGATGAATTATAGTCATCGATTTTATATTTATTGGATTTTAATATTCCTGAGGGCTTAATTGTTTGATCATTGTCATTGTCATCAGAATCGTCATTTGAAAAGTTACATTTATCATCATTATTATTTGAATCACCATCGGATATAGCATTATCGTGTATAGCATCATCGATTATGAATTTATGTTTTCCTATTCCCATAGGCCTAATTATTTCATCTGTATCTTCTTCCTGGTAAGTTGTTTGATTTGCAGAATTGATCAAAGAACTAACATCCAAATCGTCACCAACATCAATTTCTTCGTCTTCTTCTTCGCTGTCATGGTTATCTTGTTGACTGGCAGTTATGTTGACAACAGGTGAAGTTTTTATTGTACCAGTGAGCGATGTACACTCATCACAGTGAAAGTTTTCGACCTGAATTGTCATACACCAACGGTGAATTGCGATAGACCCACACGTCGAACAATAGAGAAACTCATTTCGTTTGTGTTGTGATTGCCGTCCGCCTTCAGCGCAACAATTTATAGCTGAACATGTATTTGGTCTTTCGAGAAGTTCTGCAAATGCATTTGGTTCTAATTCCCATGCGGCATCCCTGAAAAAATAGTTTTTTTTTAAACAAAAATGTAATTTTAATGCATTTTCAAAGGATTGTATTGTTTGTTTTTGTTAATGACAAGGGAAACAAACAATTAGCCAGTTTAATTATTTATTGGTGGAAATTTCTTTTATTTACCAGTGGTCTTATCTAAATTGGCAATGAATCAGAATCCTTTAGATTTTTATGAAAATGATAGTTGGTATGCTTTTTTCGATCAAAATAGGTATAAAGCAAAAAGAAAAAACACGGTTGAATGGCACCGATTTAATGACTTAAGGAAAATGACAGAGCATCATAACATATATTTTTTAAATCTATTGAAGTGTTAATATCTCTAAGACAAAAATTGGAAATCGCTGTTTTGAAAATCCCACACCGCTAAAGGCTAAAAAGAAATCTGCCAGACTTTGGTATTTGATACTACGATTTATGTACCTGCAAACCCTCATAATCATATTTTGGTTATCAATCCACTCCCAAAATTTGCTGTCGGCTCTTCTTGGGACATAATGAATAAACTGCATTTTTTTGTTTAATTATTCCATTAGCTTTCTTTTTTAAATACGCCGCGCACTAAAGGGTTTTTTACTACCCTTAATATGAACTAGCACAGTGCGAGAGTTAGGCAAATAAGGAAGAATTAAAAAAAATGAGATGCCGATGCACATTGGTTTTGAAGTCGTGAATATCAAAATGGGAGGGGGGTGGAATAGCGTCATGTAGAGCATTCCACATTGTTGTGCGACTAAAGAAGGAATCTCTTTACTTAACAGTACGTCCGAAGTTGGTCTCAAGGGTAAGTAGTAAACTGATGAGCATTAGTTGTGACTAATCAAGTTTTCAGTTTTCTATTTGCAGTCCATCCAAAATGTCCATTCACTTGTTATTAAATGATCTAGAATTTACATTCACTAGGTTTTTCTTCGGAGAATTTCTATTCATTTTTTAGATAAAGTAAGCAGGTTCCCCGGGGTGGTGAAAGTTAGAAACGTGGTTGGCACGATTTCCCAACAGCAAACCCCGTTCCAATCTGGTCCTGAATAAAGTTGAGGTCTTAAATGTTTGCCTAAGTATTTTAATTGAAAAATAATAAAGAAGCAGTTGGCAAGTAAATAAAATTCTCCTGAGAATGCTTTCCTTCTTCGAAAACTGGGAACGTGAATTATGGTCGAACTTTGAGAACAAAATTTCAATTGAAATTTGGATGTCATTTCAACGGGTCAAATATGAGCTTACAAGGACATTTTTCTAACGAGGGAAACATTTCCAGGAAAATTTTATTCACTATAGACCCTAGTTAACCACTGCAAAGGTATCTCAAATTTAAATTTTAAAGGCGGTTAACAGTTTTCCAAATAGTTTTTTTTTTTTAGCCATCACAATCAGAAGTAGACAATTTAGTTAAATATTGTTTTATTTAAATATGTAAGAAAGGATTATTTCAAATAAAGTATAGCTTTTCCTGCTCCCGAAATATGACGCTGCCTATAAACATAAGTTATGTAAGTAATATAATTGGGTACATAACACATAAGGGACTTCATATGCAGTCAACTACATTCTTTGAATGCAAACTTTTCTCAAGATAACTAACTTTTTTTGAACATGTCATTATTTCAAACTTAGAACTTTCCTTCAATTTACTTAGCGACTACTCAAGTAGTCGCTAAGAAAAAAAGAGAATCCTCGATATGTATACAAAATTCTGTCGCAAAGCGGCATATAGACTGACTGTTCAAATGCTTGTCATGCCTGGGAGAGTGTATTACTAAATTCGTTTTCATGTGGCAAATACACACATCATCACTTTTTTCATTTTTTTTTACTTTAACTTTTGAGGTGAATGGACGTGTTTTGAAGAATTACACTTAAAACATATTTTTTTTCCCAAATTTTGAGTTTAAAACAAGTTTTTTTCGAAACTATGCATAGATTTCACTTGATTTAAAAACTAGCTAATAGTATAAAGTGTTGGCTTTGATACAAGGTTTAAAACTTAATTGTAAGTACTACCGTTTTGCTTTTTATTTTTTTTTTTATTTTAAGTACCTTTTTATAAAATTGCCCCTTCCGCCCAAACGGGGAGAGCTGGACCCCTTCCATAATAAAAAAATGCTTGTATTGAACTGTTCTACACAAAACCGTTATCAATTCTTGGTGCCTAAGATATCGTACTCGCCCCGGTATTAAGAATGAAAAGGTAGATTGGTGAGGTAATTTCATTGGTAAGCCATACCAATAATATGCCCATAAAAAATATTAATACAAACAGTCATTACTGGTTTAAAACTTATATGTAAAGGGAACCTTTCCATGCCTTATACAAAAGTTTTAATACTTCTAATGATTGTCAACACACCATCAGCACTTAAAATTTCTTTAATAATAACCTTCCATTATGATTAATGGGTATATTAACTCACTTTTTGTTCGGTTAGTTCAACACCATTTTTAAGTTTGTATATTCGGCAATCAATAGTTTCAAAGCTTCTGATTTACATCTTTGAATTGAAGGTTGTTGTGAATCATGTTCTTAACTACACTATGTACTTTTAAAATACGCACAAAGACAGGTGCATTTGGCTAATTGCCAAATCTGTTTTATCATAATTGCTGCTCAAATGGCTATCAATTAATGATTGACAAAATCACAGGAACAGATGTTAAGAAAACAAGAATTGAGTTCTAAATTACAATACCATCAGGCCAAACTTATAATTTTTTACACTACCAAACTTATAATTTTTTTGCAAAAAACAAAGTAAATTCTTTCAATTTCGGATGAATTCTAGTAATTACTTTGATGAATTCAGTATATACTGAAAGTATATGTCATGAAGTAGAAACTTTTTTTCATGCATACAAAATGAAGTAAATACTATAAATTTAACCTTTTACTATAAGCTTAAGTATTTACTGTAAACTTTTACTTCTAGTAAATACTGCCTTTTTATGCGTATCACCCTATGAAGTGGGAGTGAGATAAATTTCAGAGAAGTCAAAAATAGTCGGAAGAGTCAGTCCAAAGTAAACACTGTCAAGCATACACACAATAGGCGCGTTCAGGAAATAGAGATATTGCAGATTCTCCACTAAAAACTCCTTTTCGTGGCCCCGACCAAAAATGGTTCAACAAATTAAAAAACCTTATTTATTTTAAAGTCAATAACAGCGCAAGCAACGTTTCTAACTGGGCCACTTCTAAATTTTAAATATTTTCAGATATGTAATCAAAAAATAATTGTTTTTATGGCCCAAATGTCATTTCGGTCGCGTGTCTCCTTCTTGTTTCAGCGCGGAAAAATTGATTTTTTGTTTGTTTTTACATGCATAAATTTTAATTTGACTGAGTTCCAGGATTAAGAATATGTAGTTAAATACAACTTCCCTAAAAATTAAATTTATTTATTTGAAACAATTAACTTACAAACTTTCAAACATGTGTCTCCATGTATTTGCATCATTTCCGTAAAAAAATGTTAAATGCTTATAAATTCAAATTAACGGCCGTCAGTTTATAGGATTTAGACTAAATGAAGAAACTCATTCATGCTTTCTTTGAAATATATTCAATTAAATGGGTGGGACATCAGTGGCGTGTGTTATTTTAAAGTAAATGGGTGTATTCGACACGTGTTTCATCAATTTCGTCATTTCCGTAGGTGCATATAATTTTAGTAAGTGATGATAAAAAAAAATATTTTGTAACAGTCTTGTGAGGTTACGTTGCAGTTAGTAATATAAAATTAAAAATAAAATATACTTTCTATTTTCCTTGTCTAAAAAGCTAAACAAAAATGGATTTTCGTCATTTCCGTCGCCTTTAGATGTGTTTTTTCTTAAACAAATCATGAATTTATTGCAAATCATTAAAATTTTTGTGCATGCATTTAAAAGCACTAAAATGCAATTCCAGACCGTAAATCTGAGATGTGGGGAATCGAAAACGTAACAAATTATTTATCTTTACTAGTTAAATGTCATTTCCGTACCACACAATCATTTCCGTAAACCCATTTAATTTAGATTTTTATAATTTTAAATAAATTCCTGTAATATCGTAAATCTTTTAAATGCATCTTGAATTACACGGCCCTTGTTCAAAGGAACATTTTAAAAGGAAAATTTTTTTGCTGGTACATTATCATTTCCGTATCGAAGGCGTCATTTCCTTATCAAGCCGAAATTCTTAAAAACGCTTAAAATCAAGTGCACGTACTTTAAATCATTAATTGTTTCATAATTTATAAAAACACTTGAATGTACATCATTTTTTCTTAAATTTAGGTAGGGGACATTTTGGGTGCTAAAAAGGAGCTTTTAACAGAGAATCACCCATATCGGAGATTTTGCTCCGTCAAAAGTTGAGCAAGCGAATCCAAACATTTTTTTCATCAGTATTTTGAAAGCCAAACTGAGATTTTTGCTGCGGCATCTTCTTCAGGCAGCTGAGAGCACAAATAATTTTTAATTTCACAGCTGACAATAATGACAAGAACACACTTGTTTTGAAATTATTGTCGTTTTCGATTGGATTTCGGAACAGTACTACTCCTTTTTAATTTCAATCCAATCATAAGGTCTGATCCTTTACTTTGTGCACAGAAAGCTACAATCTGTCAAATTTTGGAGAGCAAGGATGAAATATTTTCAAAAATATCAAAATTGTGCAAACGCAATTTCACACAAATTCCGTATTACCTAATGTACCAGACAAGTAAGGCACGATGTTTGGCTTTCGTTCTTTTACTTTCAAAATGACATTTAGTTGAACTGTGATTTTCTGCCCGAAGAAATTTCTCGGACAGAAATGAAAAATGGCCGCAAAGGAATGAAAAATGGCCCAAATTAGTGGATTTTTTTCATAATGAAAAATGGACCCATTTTCAAAATGGAAAAATGGCCCCAATCTTTTGAAAAATGGCCCCAAATAAAACATGAAAAATTGCCGGAAAATTAATATTAGAAGCAACGTCAACAGAAAAAATTACAATCGTACAAAAAATGTTTTGGGTCGATTTGGGAGAGCCTTAAAAGTACCTTGCCTAGCCCGCTTCGCGGGTTCAAGGATTTTTACTCCCTTTTCGGGTCCTCTGTCCGCTCACGCAACTCCGACGCTCCGCTTAAGGTATGCTCAATCGCCTGGCAGGCACCTATGTTGTCAGTCGGTTTGCTATCAAAGTTTTTTTTGCAAATGTATTTTGGTTTAAGAATAAAAGTATGGAGCCATTTCTCATAATGAAATTCCACCCCAAAATTAAAAACGA
This sequence comes from Melangyna quadrimaculata, assembly GCA_949320155.1. NCBI lineage: Eukaryota > Metazoa > Arthropoda > Insecta > Diptera > Syrphidae > Melangyna > Melangyna quadrimaculata. Next base: position 103,830,077 of record OX439484.1, read on the forward strand.
AGAAAGGCTCCAAAACCATGGCAAATTTACCCCTATTTAAAATTTTTTAACTTTTTTTGTTTTTGTTGTTTCCCATATAAATTTTTGGGCCCTTTTTCATTTTATGTTTGGGGAAATACTTCATTGGGCCCAAATTTCATGTAGCCTCTTATTGTTCTTTAACTCTTGACGCGTTAATAAAGAATTGATTTTATATCATCTTTAAGCATCAAACATTTTGTTTAATGGGTGGCATATTGCGGTTGTCGACCGTCGATCGGTAATCGCTAACGAGCGATCAACGATTGACAAATTGAGAAATCGAAATTGTGGTTGTCGATTGCGTTCGACAATTATCGAAAATCCGATCGCTCGCTGTCGACCGCATTTTTGTGATCGACGGGGTCTATTCAACAAGTAAAAAATTATGTAGAGAACAAAAGGTAGGTGTTTTTATTTAAAAAAATGTTTGTTTATAAGTAAAATAGGTAGGTATATTTAATTATTATTCTTAATGATCGGCGAAACAAGTTTAAACGACAAAACAGATAAAAGCCATCAATGCACCCAATAACTCCTGACCTGAGAACCCGAATTTTTCAAAGAAGTACATTTTTAATTGGCGTATTTCCCTTTTGTTTATTTTAGACATACATATGTTAGTTTCTTTTACACTTAGCACTTCTTTAAGATCAAGGATACAGTAGATTGAGCCAACGAACAAATAATTTCCCACACTTAGTTAATATGGTGCTTGTGCACAGAATCGTAACGCAGTACACAATTTAAGGATGTTGGGAATCGATAATTTTCTTATTCCCAGCTTAAGTTTTCTATCAATTTCAGAAAGTAAATCCAAAAAGGCTGGCTTGGATTATCATAAATAGTTAACAAAGCTACAAAAGACAAATAAATTAAAAGAAAAAAAAAAAAAACTACAGAATCGAGTAAATCCAAGGGGTTGAATGAATTTCTGTTGAATTTATGTAAGTATGTACCTCTATTTATTTATTTACAGTAGCTCATATATTTTATGTTTTGTAAATATTTTATATAAATTTTTATTTCATGATAAATAAAATTTCATTCATCTTTATGCCTCCGCAAGACTGTGTTCTTATAATAGGTTATGGGCCCAGGACGAAACTGAAAAATTATTTTTGAAGAAAGAAATTCTTGTTGGAACTATCTGTTGCGAAGAATATTTTTTTTATTATATTGGTTTTCTGGAAGAAGAATTATTGAATTTTGATCTGGGGGAACAAATTCGAACATTCAAGAAATCCTTAAAGAAAAATATCAAATCAGTTGAGATGTCATCCAAGAATGAATGTTTTTCAGTAGAAAAATTGCGGGGCGGTGAAAATTTCCACAATTGGAGTTTTGCCATGCAAAATTTTTTAGAATTTAAGAAACTCCAAGACTGTATCGAACCTTTAGATGAAGTATCATCAATTGCTAAAGAAAAAGATGCTCAGTGTTTAAGTCAAGCCAAAACAATGATCGCTTTATCTGTGGCACCTGATTTGTATGTTCATATCAGACATTGCAAGTCCGCATTAGAAATCTGGCGAACATTCCAGAATATGTTTGAAGATCTAGGGTTATTAAGAAAAATTGGTCTTTTGCGAACATTGATATCCATACGACTTGATCAGTGTGATAGCATGCAATGTTATATAGATCAAATAATGTCCACAGCAAGCAAATTGACATGCATTGGCTTTAACATTGCTGATGATTGGTTGGCAGCGATCTTACTGCCAGGTTTAACAGACGATTTTAAACCGCTAATTTTAAGCTTTGAAGGAAATGTGCAAAAAGTTCCTGCTGATCAGATTAAGATGAAGCTGCTTGATACTCAGTTTTAAAAATCATAACCTGGTAAAAAAGCATTAAGAGTTAAAAAGAAAAGGCGACCTAAAATTTTCAAATGCTATACATGTGGTGTTAATGGACATAAAAGACCTGTTTGTCCAACTAAGTCAAAAGGAAGTTATGACCACAAAGGCAAGACTGGAAAAACTAAAGATGCCTTCCTAACTTGTTCTTCTACGCAAAATCAATACGATGAATGGTACTTAGATAGTGGAGCCTCGAATCACATGACACCAAATGAACATTTGTTGTTTAATTGTGAAAGATCAAATGTTGATGAAATTAAAGCTGCAAACAACTCAAGAATGCAAGTCAAACATGCTGGAAATGCAAACATTGTCTTAAATGATACAAATATCGAAGTGAAAGATGTGTTGCATGTTCCTGATCTGTCAACCAATTTGCTCTCGGTTTACAAATTGGTACAGAAAAACAAAACAGTTGTTTTCGATAAGGAAGGATGTACCATTTATAATAAAGAAGACGATAATCTTGTGACAAAATGCAAACCTGAAAATGGAGTTTACAAGATTCGGAACCAGGAACCAATGTGCATGTTATCAAAGGCTGACAACGAAACTGCAGTTGTATGGCATAGAAGACTTGGTCATTTGAACTATCAAAGTCTGTGTAAAATGAGGGATGGAGCCGTGACTGGTATATATTTCAAGGACTAAGAGGTTGGTTTGAAAAACTGCAAGGTATGTGCCGAAGGTAAGCAGACCAGACTGCCGTTTAAACCAAGCGATAGTAAATAATCACAAATACTGGAAACTAAATCAATCGGAGGTGCCAGGTACTTGTTAACCTTTATTGATGACTTTTCAAGGAAAGTTTTTGTTTTTCCTGAAACAAAAATCTGAGGTTTTCAACAAGTTCAAGGAGTTTAAAGCCTTCCTTGAAAATCAAACAGAGAAAAGAATAAAGAAGATAAAAACTGACAATGGCACTGAATATTGCTCGAAAGAATTCCAAATGCTCTGCAAGACCAATGGCATCCATCATCAACTAACGAACGTGTATACCCCACAACAGAACGGATGTGCTGAGAGAATGAAACGCACGATCATTGAACGGGCCAAATGTATGTTGTTTGATGCTGAAGTTGATGATTTGTATTGGGCTGAAGCGTGCAACATGGCAGCATACATAATCAATCGCACAGTATGTTACACTTGGAAGAGGTATGATCAGGATTTAAAGTTGACATGTCAAATTTGCGAATCTTTGGATCAAAAGTTATGATGCATATCCCAAATCAGCAACGTAAGAAACAGAACCGTAAATCAAGTGACTTGATATTTGTAGGGTATGATAGCAATACGAAAGGCTATCGTTGCAGCGATCCTATTTCCAAGAAACTGAAGATTAGTCCAGATGTGATATTTTATAAATCAATAAACGTCAATGAAATCAATGTTATACGTGATTTTGATTCAGTGAGGGTTCAAGAAATATCAAACGATGAAACACCTGAAGAAAACCAAAACTCAAACAATTTTGAAATTGACCTAAGTGAAATCCACATCACAGATTCGGATTGTATTGGTAACAGCAGTGAAAATATACAGACATCTGAATTACGGCGAACATCGCGTATACCAATTGCTAGGAAGTTTGAAGGATATGTTTCTTACTTGTCACGTGGAATATATGAAGAAGATGATCCAGTTACCTTCAAAGAAGCAATGGATCATGATGATTCCAACAAGTGGATAAAGGCTATCCAAAGTGAAATGAATTCACTTCAAGAAAATCTAACCTGGGATTTAGTTAACTTCCAAGAAATTGTAAGACATTAAAGTCAAAATTGGTATTTGTCACAAAACGAGATGAGGAAGGTAAAATTGTTCGATATAAAGCAAGATTTGTTGCCAAAGGATGTAACCAAAAATATGGAATCGACTACAACGAAACGTATTCTCCAGTTGTTCGATTCTCATCCATTGATCCTGATGGCACTCGCTGTTCAGAAAAACTTGAAGGTTGATCAAATGGATGTTGTCACAGAATTCTTGCAGGGTGACCTTGAAGAAGAAATTTATATTCAACAACCAACGATGATGGCACAGGGCGAGTATGTCGACTAAAGAAAGCTTTATATGAACTCAAGCAAGCGGGACGACAATGGAATATAAAACTTGGAGGTGTCTTGAAGAAGTTTGGCTTGCGAAAATCTAAAATGGATCCTTGTATCTACTTCAGTGATCAAATGGACTTGATAGTATCGATTTACGTTGATGATTTTCTTATATTTTGGAATGATGCTTCAACTTTAAAGAAACTGAAGGATGCTTTGAGTTCTTCATTCAAGATGAAGGATATGGGATCTGCAAAGATGTGTTTGGGAATTCGCATTCAACAATGCAATAGTCAAATCGAATTAGATCAAGCTGGATATATTAAGAAAATATTGCACCGATTCAACATGGAAGAATGTCGACCTATATCAACACCTAGTGATTCTGAGCAGAAGTTGTCAATAAATATGGTTTCTAAGAAAACTGAAAATGAGGAAAAACTTGAGAAGATTCCGTTTCAAGAAGCAGTTGGAAGTTTATTGTTTCTAGCTCAATGTACAAGGCCTGATATTGCATTTGCAGTCAATGATGTGAGCAGATTTAGTTCAAACTTTGGTTTGGCTCACTGGAAAGCTGTTAAACGTATCATGCGATATCTGAAGGGCACAATTGATTTGAAGCTAACATATAAAAAGTCTAATTATCAAGATTTACACGGATATAGTGATGCTGATTGGGCATCTGATATTGATAAAAGAAGATCATATGATATGTCTTTAAAATGTCAAATGCTGCAATTACTTGGTGTAGCAAGAGACAACCGACAGTAGCTTTATCGAGCACTGAAGCTGAATATATGGCTATGTCATCTGCCATACAAGAAGCCATTTGGATAAAACAGCTAGCTTATGAACTCGGTGGGACAACCAGGGAGCAATTAAGTTGGCTGAATCTGGCGGATTTCGACCTAGATCAAAACATATTGATATAAGATACCATTTTCTGCGGGAAAAAATAGAAGATAAAACGGTCAAGATTTCGTACATTTCTACAAACAATATGGTTGCTGATAACTTGACGAAAGCAGTCACTGTAGGTAAACATAATTTTTGTATAAAAGAAATGGGATTATATTAAGATTTTAAAATTATCTTAATTGTTATGTTTTATTGTTTATATATGTTATTATTGTTATATTGTTTTAAGAGCTTATATAATACAATAATTTTAAATACTTAATAAGTGAGGGTGTTGAAATTATGTACCTCTATTTATTAATTTACAGTAGCTCATATATTTTATGCTTTGTAAATATTTTATATAAATGTTTATTTCATGATAAATAAATCTTTATGCCTCCGCAAGACTGTGTTCTTATAATAATTTCGTATATTGCGCCGTTTTCTGATGGCCTCTCAAATTCTATTTATCGTATCTTCTTCTGAATCTTTTTCACTTAACAACGCTTCAATGTATCCATTTCTTATTTTCAGTTATATTTTTATAAAAATAAACAATTGTATTGCAAACTTCACGAAACGAGATAAATAAATAAATAATCCAGTCTGAAAAAAAAATCAATCTGTCAAACGTCAAAGTATGAACATCACAATTTATACTTTTTCATTCACAATTACTCAAATACTAGTCGATAAAGTTACGCAATAACGATTTAAAAATCAGTCGATGGTGATGATCGTTGAAAAACCCCAATAGGGCCCAATGTTTGAAAGCTTTTTACTTTTTTTTCACGTTGTAGTGTTCTGGTCCGGAAATACATTTTTTCCTTAATTGGACTTTACCATTTCCAGAATTATCTACAGTTACAAAACTGACAATTATTAAAATAAAACAAAAAAGACACAGTATTGATATATTTTTCGCAAACTATGGGAAATTTTTCAAGTTAAAATTTGATTCTCTTTATTTTTGATATAAAAACTTCTTGCTATTTCTTAATTCTGGCAGTGGTTCAGCCAGAACGACTAAATTACATTGGTAATCAATGAACAGCGTAGTAATGGGGTAGCAAGCTACAAATCAAGTTGTAGACAATGCTGTATCATTTGAGTGTTTTGTTTATTTAAGGCTAGTATCGCCTGCTCACCGAAATTCGACCACCAAAAACTAACATTGAGAGTCAAACAATCGGCAGTGTTAAAACAAATATTACCCAGGGTGTAAGTGCGTGCCTAAGGTATATTCGCGCACATCCCCAAACTATGGCTTTCCAACCATATAAAATCTATCGTAATTGGTCGAATACTTTTTAAGAAAATGGTACCACAAAATTTCGTTAAGGGTACTTGTTAAAAATAAATCATAATTTGCATATTTTTCAAAACATTGGGCTGAGGTGGAGGGCTAAAAAAGTGACTTATTTTGTTTTATTAGTTTTTAACAGAAGCTTATTAAATGAAACTACTTTTTAACTTTTCACGTTCCACCCTAGTCCACTTTTTATTTGTTATAGAATTTAAGTTGTGGTTGCACGAATAAAAAAAATCGCACATTTAATTAAAAAATTAGCAAAAAGGTTTAGCATAAACCCAAATATGGTAAATTGATTTGTATCTGGGTCAAAACTATTTGCTTTCGGGTTAAACCTAATTACATTTTCAAATGCTATACATTGTTGGTCCTCTCCTCTGATTTGCTATTAACCCATTCTTAGGTTTCCGTTTTTTTTTAACATAGGTATATATACTTTATAAATGTTATGTACCATTGAAATATAATATTAAATATTTTTTTTTTAAATATAACTTACCTGTCTGGAATGAAAATACTTTTGTAGGACAAGCGTTGTCGAAACACTTTGGAATCATTGCAAAGAGGGCATTTAAAGAAGTAACCAGCAGTCTTAGCAAACGCAGCCAAGCAATATTTATGGAACCAGCCATTTTTACAACACGGAGCTCGGATCATATTTACAGTATCAAATCGTTTACCTGTGCCTAGTATATTATCATAGCAAATGCAACATTTTTCATCCGGCAGTGGTTGGGTGACCTTTTTTCCCTTGACATGACGATGACAAAATGACTGGAACGTTCCAACAAAATGATGTTCCGTACTGTTTTTATCTCCACAGGTAAGGTGGAATGACTTATAGCATTTAGAAGCACAGCAGGAAATGTTAGCGCTGCTTTTCTGGCAATAGCAACATTTCTATAGGAAAAAGTTGTACATACAACAAAAGATTAGGACACATATTTTATTTACTAATATCATACCAAGGGCCTGACTCTAGTTGCTTCCGTTTGAATATCTTTTGGGAGAAATCCCAACAAGCCTTCGTTATCTTGTCCATTTTGCATAAGATTTGAACTCAAAAGCTTAAATTTGTATTGTTAAAAAAAGTAAATGAGCTAAGTTCCTAGATAGACATACCAAACAAAAATAATGCACAGACATTTTTCCACGGGTCATAAATTCACCAAATTTGATCTCATCCTTTTCTTTGGATTTGCATAAGTAACACTCTTTATTCATTTTAATATAATTATAGCATGAAATTAAGTAAAGATATATTTAATTGTAATTTTTTTAGGGTTGTATAGTTTGTTGGTGGAAATGTTGAACAAAATCTAGGCTCGTTGATGTATTTTGGCGGTACAGGTACAGTTGACATTTCAATTTTCTTTGCGTTGTACTGATCTGTTCGTTTCAAATAAAGGGATATTTTCAAAAGCCGTTTTTATTTACCAAGAGGCTACATGGGCAATTCTGGTACGCAAAGACCCCTTTCACACAAGGAAACTGAGTTGCCGGCAACCACTTTTGTTGACGAGAAGGGTGTAAGGGCCACCGCCCACTAGGCAACTTAAAGTTGCTCGCCCCGGCAACTTTTTGTTGCTCCCGATCCAATTACATTGGGTTATATGGGAGAGCGCCCACTAGGCAATTTTGTTGCCGGCAACTTTAAGTTGCTCGGAGTTGCTCGCGGAACTTTGTTGCCGGCAACACTGAGCAACTTAAAGTTGCTTGAGCAACTTTTTGTTGCCGGCAACTGTCAAAAATAGTACGCCATGCCACGAAACGTCAGTTTTTTGATATCGAAAAAAAAATCCCCTGAGTTCCGTACGCCAACAAAAATTAAAGTTTGTTTTATTAAAAATGAAATAATAAAAGTTCAGTTATTAAATGTGTCGGTAAACATCGACCAAAATTTGTGTCTTAGTAGGGTATAACAGACTGACTGAAGAGCCCACTGTTATGCCTTGGGCGAAACACAATAATTTCTGGAGTTGAGGTCACTTGTACTTTTTAATTGAATATAATTTATATGGACTGTATAAGTCGACAGTCGGCGTTTTCAGTTAACTGAAGTTCGGATAACTAAAATTTGTTTCAAATAAGCAGAGTTTTGTCAAAACAAATTAAATTTCATGTAGCATGAAAATCAAAAAAAGAATGAAGGTATGATTTTTTGTATTGTGTCAAAATAATTATACTTCCATATGAAAGAATTCAAACAACAAATGTATTTACATTTTTAATCACAAAACGAAAATGAATATAACATATTTAAAAAACCAACAAATGGTCGTTTTACTTATGCGGAGTTGAATAAGTGAAAAATGTTCATTTGAGGCAGACAATTTTGTATCAATTATCCGGAGTTTGCAATTAAGCGGAGTTCAGTTATGCGAAGCAGTTTGTGAGAAAAACTCTCAAAAAGCCTCCGGAATAAATTTCTTGTTTCAGATAATCGATGTTTTTAGTTAAGCGAATTGCAGTTAAGCGGAGTTGACTGTACCTTCAAAATAGAAAGTTTGTATTCGCCCCTATTCTATAATTCTTAATCAGTGCGTCTCTTTAATTTACATATATTTTTAAGTGGTTATATACTCCAAACCAGAGCTGTAAAGTTATTAAATAAATTGTGACTTAAGTACTACTTAAGTACAATTCCTTGGTACTTAATATTTTTAAGTACAAATACAATTCCTCGGTACTTGTACTTAAAAATTCTAAGTACCAGTACTGAGGAATTTGTTGACAACATTGCTATTTGGCATCACCAATCCATCATTAAATTATCATTACCAAAAACTGATGTTTGGCACCACCAATTCGTGATTAGAAAAGTAATTATCTGCATCACAAAAGAGACCATCAACCCTAGCATAAATACCAGTTCAAATGCAGATACACAAGACAGTTTAATTTGATATGTAACCCGATAAGCAGTCTTCAAGTGTATTACTAAATCTTTGTTATTTTAATTTAATAAATAAGTTTGAATTTAAAAATATTTGTTTCCTTCAAGAATACAACAAATTTGGTAACGAGGATTCGTTTTAAGTAATAAATAATAGTATTTGTTTTTTTTTTTTTTAATAAAAATCAAGATGGCGAACGCTGATAAAGAAGCAATGCTGCGAATTCTCACACAGCAACATGAGATTTTAAAGCAACTGGCAGAAAGCAGTTCTAAGCAGCAGGAGAACCAAAACAACACGCTACCACTGAAGGCAAAAGAGGTGACTGCTCTGGAAAATGCAAGTGGCACGGAGCAGATTTTGGAATCTCTGGCACAGAGTATCAGACCATTTGCTTATGACGCAGATAATGGTCTGTTGTTTGAGTCGTGGTTCAGACGCTACGAAGATTTCTTCAGAATTGATGGGAAGAAGCTAGATGACAGCGCACTAGTCAGACTCCTTATGCGAAAACTAGACCCAATATCGTACACAAAATACACCAATTTTATTCTGCCGAAACATCCACGCGATTTTTATTCGACCTAACCATCACCACATTGACGACATTATTCAGCCGTAAGGTATCAATCTTCAGCCTGCGATACAAATGTCTTCAAAATGAAAAAAAAAAAAAAAATGATTGCGATGACTACGTTAAATACTCCGGAAAGGTTAATAAACTGTGTGAGGATTTTAACATACAGTCGATGTCCAGCGAGCAATTTAAATGCTTAATCTATGTCATGGGACTAAGTGCTCCCATCGATGCTGAAATCCGTGCGAGGCTCCTTTCAAAATCGGAAGATAAAACAAATACAGAAACTCTCAAATCATTGACTGAAGAATGTTTGCGAGTTCAAAACTTGAAACAGGACACATATTTGGTGAAAAAACCCAGTGGGCGGAGTCGAACTTCAGTTAATCACATCAAAACAAACGTTCAGAAGCCTGCACAGCAAAAAAAACCCTCAAAAATATGATCCAAACACAGGCAATAGCAAGCCAAAACGACCATGTTGGAACTGCGGTGGCATGCATTTTGCTAAGGAGTGCCCTTTTCAAACCAAGAAGTGTGACGACTGTGGAAAAATAGGACATAAAGCTGGTTATTGTTCTGCGTCATCATCGACATCATCGGTAAAGACAACTAGCCGACCGAAGCACTATATGGCAACAATGCATATAGAAAAAAACATCAAAACTTCACTAAAGGTATATTCGTGAACCACATTGATGTAGCATCCAAAAGGAAAAACATAACCATGAGTTTCAATAACGTTCAACTCAAGCTTCAAATCGACACAGCTTCAGACATTACCATTATATCACATCAGCAATGGTTAAGCATCGGAAAACCCACAATTCAGCCAGTGGACAGCATCATTAAAAATGCTTCAGGTGGGAAAATGCAAGGTTTATCAACTTTTTCCGTTACAGTGAACATCGATGGCCAAACAGAAAAGTGCATATGTCATGTCAAAAAAACTCAGACTTATCTGTTTTGGGAATCGATCTGATTGAATAATTCGGTTTGTGGAGCGAGCATATCGACTCATTTTGCAAATCAGTGCAAAAAGTGGATCAAATAGCTCTTCTCAAGTCGAAATTTCCAAATGTTTTTCAAAGCACATTGGGTCACTGTAATAAAGCCCAAATCAAGCTATACACACGTCCAAATACAAAACCAGTTTTTCGACAAAGGCGTCCAGTTGCATACGCCATGTTACCAGTGGTTGAAGTAGAGTTGAAGAGACTGCAAGCAGAAGGAGTTATTTCACCTATCAATTATTCTGAGTGGGCAGCACCTATTCTAGCCGTACGCAAAGCAAATGGTAAAATTCGGATCTGTGGAGACTATTCCACTGGATTAAATGACGTCTTAAGCCTTAACTACATAGACCTACTTTTGTACAAAAGTACAAAAGTGAAAAATTACACACATACTCTAGCGTCATCTGCTTGCGAAAAATTGAACGAAAATTGTGTTTAAAGCTTAGAGTTTTTGACATTTATCAAAAAAAAAACTGGAAAACAATTTGTTACGCCAGGTATTTGATTTGTAGGTATTGGCACATGGAGTCACGGCACCTAGCAGCCAGCGCGTGAAACTAACAAACGAGATAGATTTCTTTTTCATTTGACGTTCAATGCATTTCCCATAAGAGAAAAACAAAAACAGCTCGTAGAAACATTATTTTAACAAATTAATTTTATATGAACGGTTGTTTCTATTATAATTGCAATAGAATAATTAAACATGCTAGTTTGCAAATCAAACGTAAAATATATCGAAACTTATTACTAATTTGCTTTATTTAGCAGATGAAATATGTAAACAAACGTGCTTTTTTGTTGTTGTTTTCCCAAATGGATGCAAGGCGCCAGTCAGAACGATACCATGTGCGTAGTCAGATAGAAGTTTAGGGGGCTAGAGTTTCTTATGGATTTAAATAAAACATTAATTTGTGATATAAATCTTCATTTTATTTTTTTTTTGTATTAGGTACGCGCAGGTTAATATAAAGTTAATATAAATTATAGGGGCATCATTTGATTTCCCTGTGTTCGTTTGTTTTATCCTACCACGTAAGTTTCTTTCTAAGAATAATGTAATTTCTGGCAAAAAAAATTTTATCCTCCATTTAAAAAACAGGTTAGCACTCTTTTAAAGTAAACTCTTCTTAAAAATAGAAATAAATTAAGGGTGATCGAGCTTGACCTTCATTCATACCTTGCCTCTTTTGTAAACTAAAAAACAAATGTGTAAATAGCCAATTGAAAAATATTTTTTTAACAATTGCCTTACAAGAAGATTTTTATTCAAATACCTTTATTTTACGAACAAACATATTTTTTTAATAATCGTGACTACGCCTCTGCCTTTCTCTTTTTCTAATCGAGTACTTTTGTTGTTGTTTCTGGTTGTAAAGGTGGTTTGTTTACATTTTTCATTTACAAAGCAAAGCGTTTTAGCTATCTATTTTAATATATTTTCGGGTTAATTTATAAGCTTACACATTTTTTGATTCTATTTCAATCATAATATGGATACCCGTTGATATAAAATAATTTGGTAAAACTAATTTTCATCTGGCGCTTTTTCGTTTTCTCTTATGGGAAATACATTGAACGTCAAATCGAAAATAATTCTATCGCCTTTTGAAGCTTAAGCGCTTGAGATGCAGGTGGCGTGGAAAGCAACTTACCAGGTGTCAATAGGGCTTTTTAGAAAAAAAGCAATATATCTCTGTCTCATAGCTTCTAAACGTCAAATAAAAATTTTGGGTTAATGACGTTTGAGTGCTTGTCGTTAATTGGATTAGTGGCGCGTTCTTTTTTGTAACTATGGTCAAAAACAAAAGTGGCAATGTCAAAATTAAAAAAGTGACTTTTTTTTAAGAACGATCAAAGTTAATAAAATGGGAAGGGGTTGAACAAAAATCGAAAAAATAAGAAATAATAAACAAAAGACAAAATTTTGATTGCGTTAAATTTATTGATAAATAATTCACTACCAAAAATGCATGGTTCCTACAAATTAAATAACTATCAACTTCATTTTTGCATGAAATTGAATCGCAATACAAAACATTTCTAATTTGTTTTAGCTTTTTTTTGTTAATTTTTTATGAGCCACACATTTCTTTATTAAAAAATTGACCCCAGCGGTGAATAAAATTTCGATGAAAAGTGAACTATTCAGAAAAAAAAAAATAACAAATAAATATCAAATTCAATAATAAAACAATTAAATTTATAATTAATTATTATAAAATTGAAAACAATTCCAAATCGGAAGACGAAAAGCAAACACAATCTAACCCCAAAATGAAAACTCAAAGTAACTTTTTCTTATTAAAAGAACGATGAAGGTGAACTAGTTAGAAAAAAAAGAACGCACAAACGTCATTAACCCAAAATTTTGGCTGTCAGTTTTGAGTTTGACAATTCTGTAAAAATCTCCATTATGCAAAATATCTATTTTTATTTGTATTTCTTTAAAATAAAATCGTTCTAATCAATCTGAACAATTATAAACCAACTATTCAGGAGTGTACTTAATTTATTTTGTTTAGAGAGCTGTACTCTGTCTAGTGTGTTTGGGGTTCCAGATGCAAGCTCTGCAAATTAAGATGATCGCCAAACGTTCGATGTGATCCAAGGCGCATAATGTTTTTACAAAATGATGCTCTTCATAATAAAAATAGATCATTTTGCTGAAGAACACAGTTGATCCCTGGTGCCAGCTCTAACATCAATTTAAATATTTGTTTAAATAAAATACATATTAATTTATAAACACTTTTTTTGCATTGAATTTAATTTTTGTCTTGAACAAAAAAAAAACGTCAGCCATCAGCTGTTCAAGATAAGGTGTGTTTGTGGTTTGTTCCCCTAAAATTTCCCTACAGCCAGTGACATCTATTAGTCGTTTTCAAAAATGTTTCTTATGATTGTATTGGTGTTTTACTTTTGTACAAAAGTAAAAGTTAAGAAGGCTCTAAAGGCTTAACTACATAGACCTACTTTTGTACAAAAGTACAAAAGTGAGAAATTACACACATACTCTAGCGTCATCTGCATCTGAAAAATTGAACGAAAATTGTGTTTAATGCTTAGAGTTTCTGACAATTATCAAAAAAAAAATCTAGAAACAATTTATTACGCTGTATCCTTGTATATAAAAACTATAGTACTATCATGAAGAAGATCGATAGAGAGATTCGAGGTGAGCACTACCAGTACTACGAAATTGTAGAGATTGGAGAGTACAGGACAGGGAGAAACTGAGGGAATTGACGATTAGAATGACGTTCAAGGCAACAATAAATGAACGAGAACAACGTATACAAAATTAAAGCTAGTTTAAGGGAGTCAACACTTAACTTTTTTTTTTTATTTTCTTCCACCAATTTTGTTTACGAAGGGGAAGTTTGAAGCTTTTTGTGCTCTATTTAACGGGGAAGTAGGATAATAAATATAATTTTAAAAGGAATTAGCGGTTGTATTTTTTCTTTCGCTGTGTGCGAGATATGCTGTAGCAAAGTCAAGTAAGTATTACTGTATGCCCAAATAAAAGGCTACAACCAATATTGCCACTAAAGAATATAAGTTATATAAGAATTTTGTATATGAGCTAGGGATAGGAAGAAATTATTTAAATTTTGTAGTTTGATATTTGCATTCTTATTTAAGTAGATATGATATATATATGAAATAAGATAATAAATATAATTTAAAAAAAAATGATTTTATTTTTGCTTTCGTTGTGTGTGAGATATGCTGTAGCAAGTTGAGTAATGTCGCCACTTTAAGTTGTACCCTTGTATATAAAAACTATAGTACTATTATGGAATCGATTTTTCTGTTACTGGGAGTGTTCTCGTGAGGGCGCAAACATCGTGCCACGTTGGTTTGGAGAGATGTGAATGAGGATAGGAAGAGGAATAAAAGCTGGTAGTAAGAAGGAGAGGAGTATATTTTGTTGATTCTGACAGTTGCTGACAACAATTACCTGGTGTGAGTGAGATAGTTTTTCGTCATGGCAACGAAGGGGATTATTCGCACAAAATGAAAAAAATGTTCTCGTTGTCATGGTGCATTGTACAACAGTATCGTTTTTTGTTTGAATTTGAATTTGCGAACAGATTTTTTTGTTGTTTTCTATCAAAGTCTATGATAGTAAACAAAATACATACATATGTCTATAGATAGGTTAATTATGATTTGATTTGCTTCGAATTTGTTGAAAATTTTCAATTTCAGCTGAAAATCATATTATCAAGACTACACCGTTGCTAATTTTCACAATTCTTAGGCAAACATAGTCTTACAACGATGCTATATTTCTTAATGAGGCATTCAAGAACAAACATTTTTTTCAAAAAAAAAAAATAAAGAAACATTTTTTTGGAAAAAAAAACTAGAAAAAAACACTTTAAAAGTAATTTTTGTACAGGTAAATTTATCAAAAGTTTGATTACTTTAAATGTAAAAAAATTGATAAAAACAAAGAATTTGTTTTAGCTACCTTTCAAAAAAATACTTTTACAGGAAAACAAATTTTGATAAAATTAAAAAAAAAAGTATTTTATATTTAAAAACTCTTGATAAATTTAAGTAAAAATAGGTTTAACTTTAAAAAATATACTTTTAAAAGTAAAGAAATTTTGATAAAATTTAAAAAAGAATAACTTTACCTTAAAAAAAAACTTTTTAAGGTAAACAAAATTCGAAAATATTCAAAAAAAAACAATTTAAATAAAAATTTTGGGAAAATTTAAAAAAATAAATATTTTTTTACCTTTAAAAAACACCTACTTAAGATAAAAATAAAAAAAAAACTATGTTACCCAAAAAAAAAAAATATTTTTAAGAGAAGAGAAATTTAAAAAATAAATTAATAAATAAAAATGCAAAAAATTAAAAAAAAGTATTTAATTATAAAAAATTAAATCTTTTTACTTTTAAAATATATTTAAGATAAAACAAATTGAAAACAAATTTAAAAAATCTATTTTACCTTTAAAAAAAAGTATTTTTAAGGGTAAAGACATTTTGGCGAAATTTAAAAAATAAATATATTTTTATCTTTAAAAGAAAATAAGATAAAATCAATTGAAAAAATAAAAAAAAAAAATATTTTGTCTATACAAAAATGTTTTTAAAAGAGAAATTTTAGAAAAATTTTAAAAATAAATATCTTTTGTCTATTTAAGATAAGCACTTTGTTAATTTTTTAGTAAATTTTAATTTTACTTAACGTTGTTAGTTTTTTAACTTTGTTAAATTTTTACTTAACAAAATTCAAATTTCGTTTATGAAAATTGCATTAAGTAATTTTAATAAATTCGCATTCAAACTAAAGAAATTTTACTTTACGAAGTATTTTTTTTAGTTCACGTAAAAAAATTCAATTTAACTCACCTAGTTTAAAAATGCGTATTCAAATTTTCAAAAACCAAATTTCAACTTTATGAAACAATATTGAAAAATTCACGTGAAAAATTCAATTTTGAATATTTTAACAATAACTATTAGGCAATGTTCAAATTTCGATTATGAAAATTGTATGAAGTAATTTCAATAAATTCGCATTTTGTAAGGTGTTTGCAATGAAATTTGAACTTTATTAAGTAATTTTTAAAAAATTCACGTGAGAAAATCAAATTAAGTATTCTTTTTTCAAAATTCCCGTGAATATTAAGACACTACTTACTCAACAAAAAAATTTCCAAATCTTGATTTTTTAATTCCCTCGAAAAGTAGTGTGTGGAATTCTTAGTAGGTAATTGGAAAATATGCAGATTAAATTTTGTTTAAATCAAATTTTGATTGTAAATTGTTATTTAGAGAACTTTTAAAAATTACTTATTAAATTCAAATTTCATTTTTGAAACTTTTTTCGCACGAATTTTCACATGGTGAACTAAAAAATTTTTAAAAACGTAATAATCTAGGACATTTTAAAAAATTATCTCATAAAGTTAGAATTTCACTTCTGGAAATGTTGTAATTTTCACGTGAAAATTCCCCGTGAATTTTTAAACATAGCTTGTTTCATTTTTGAAAACTTTATAGAAATTATTTATAATACTTTTAAAATTCATTCTTGGACATTTTAAAATGATTGTGAAAAATCGGTAATTTTTTTAAAGAAATTACACACAAAATTTCGCTTGAGAAAATATTAAAATCATTTTTAAATTCGGGTTTCTTTCGAAAGAAATTTGCTTTTTCCTCGTCACCCAAATAAATGCATATAATTTTCTCATATTTTTAACGACTAATAACTTTCATTTTTGTCAACGAAAAGTTCACTTCACTTTGATGTATATGAAAAACTTTAGTTAAAAAGGTTTCGTACCGAAATTTTATAAATTATTAAATTTTATTTTGTTTACCATTTATATATGTATATATATATTTATAATAGATAATATAAAATAATAAGTACCTACCTACTAAATGGCGTTCACCATCTAATATCATATATTTGTCATATCTCCTTAAATATGCACGCAAATATCAACCTACAAAATTAAAACAATTTCTTCCTATCCC